>CM072098.1:1800000-2175000 GCA_036850905.1 Luffa acutangula
AACTAACATAAAATTTGTACTCTCGACTAAAAAGTAAGAGGTTCGAACCCCACTACACATGTCGTAAAAAAAAAACTAAAAAACAAATCAGAAAATCAAACCAAACCGAACCGATTCTAGCTAGTCAAGTGTTTTGACTCTTTGAAGCTGATCGATTTAGGAAGGACGAAAAGTTCATGTAATCGAAAGGGACTTGACAGAGCCAGACAGAATCGTTGGAGAATTGCTTCAACCCGGCGGCTACTTGAAGCTGATCGAGTTAGGCCTAGAAGGTAAACCCATTTTCCCATGTTTCCCAGTTCTTGAATCTTCAAATTCTTCCTAAAATCAGCTAAAGAAACTCCATCTGTTTGGATTGTTCTTTGTTTGTATGTGTCCACAGACAGTCTGAAAGGGATCGATGCGCAGCAAGTGTTTGGATATGCGCTCTACAAGGACGGCAAGCACACCACATTGGCTTATCCTTTGGAGAAATTTGATTCCAGTGTCTCTGGAAGAAGCTTTCATAATGGCCGTTTCATTCAGAGGTTGAGGGAAAAGGCTGCTTCTCTTTCTAAGTAAGCAGCTACTCAATCAACCCTTTTCATTGACATTCTTGTTGATCTCATTTCTCATCGCCTTGCCTTGTTTTCTGGTTGTTTGGTTGTTGGTTTCTGTTCGAGTTTTGGTTTGAATCTTATTTTGGTCCCTAAACTGTCAAAGAATGGATCGCTACTTGCTTAATTCTGATAACGATCTCTTTTTTTCTTGACAATATGTGGGGAGGAGATTTGAACCTTTAACCTTTTGGTCAAAGGTATAAGCCAGTTGGGCTATGCTCTTGTTAGCACGGATCACGTTATTGAAAGTTGCATTATTTATTTGTTAAAAGCAAAGAAAGGAACACTTGTTTTCTGGTTGTTTGGTTGTTGGTTTTTGTTCGAGTTTTGATTTAAATCTTATTTTGGTCCCTAAACTGTCAAAGAATGGATCGCTACTTACTTAATACTAATAACGATCTCTTTTTTTCTTGACAATATGTGGAGTAGGGGGTTTGAACCTCTAACCTCTTGGTCAAACGTATAAGCCAGTTGGGTTATGCTCTTGTTAGCACGGATCACATTATTGAAAGTTGCATTATTTATTTGTTGAAAGCAAAGAAAGGAACAAAAAACGGATATTTTGTTAAACCAACATTCTAAAAGTTGAGTAACTAAAATGAAATTTATACTGCGAATCATGTTTGGTTTAATGCTTTTCTACAAGTTTTCCAAATGACTTGATGTGTTTTAGGACTGCTGATGTTGTTTTTATGACAAAAACCATGGGCTCTGTTCTTGAAAATGGTTTTGAAAGCAAAATGAGACAACAAAACAAAACAATTTGTTTGATTTTCAGTATTTTTCTCTCTCCACTTCACTGATGATTGGTTCATTTTTGTTGTCCAATTTTGAATATCTTCTCAGTGTAAGACTGGACCAAGGGACTGTAACATCCATTGTTGAAGAAGATGGGATTGTGAAAGGTGTAAAGTATAAAACCAAAGATGGCCAAGAGTTGACAGCTTGTGCTCCCCTCACCATCGTTTGCGACGGAGGCTTTTCGAATTTGCGTCGTAACCTCTGCAAACCTCAGGTAATCGGTTCGGAATGTATTGATGAAGTTTTCAAGTTCCCAATTGTTGATCAAGATGTACATTTACCAGCAAAGTTTTCTATGTCTAGTACAAGATAGAGTTGAAAATTTGGAATACTTCACGGCTAAGCCCCTGTTGATGATGTTCACTGAAAATATTGCCAATGGCCCTTTCTGCAGATTGATGTTCCCTCATGCTTTGTTGGTTTGATCCTGGAGAACTGCAAGCTGCCCTTTGAAAACCATGGACATGTTGTGCTAGCAGATCCGTCGCCGATCTTGTTATACCCCATTAGCAGCACGGAGATACGCTGCTTAGTCGATATCCCGGGCCAGAAAGTGCCTTCCGTGGCTAACGGCGAAATGGCACACTACTTGAAAACCATTGTGGCTCCTCAGGTACCTTTGCAACATTGATTTCTCTTGCTGGTTTCTCAGCTTTGTTGGTGTTCTGTATGATGTCTTTTGCAAGAAACTGCTCTTTTGGCTTGCTAGTTGATTGCGGGAATGTCGTATTCCAGGTACCGCCCGAGTTGCACGCCGCGTTCATCGCTGCAATTGAGAAGGGAAACATCAAAAGCACAACAAACAGAAGCATGCCAGCAGCACCACACCCCACGCCAGGAGCACTTCTCTTAGGGGATGCATTCAACATGCGACATCCTTTAACAGGCGGAGGAATGACGGTCGCTCTTGCCGATATCGTCGTGCTACGAGACCTTCTCCGCCCTCTTACAAATCTCAAGGATGCCGATGCCTTGTGCAACTATCTTGAATCTTTCTACACTCTGCGCAAGGTATCACAGACATTCCAATGTATAGCTACACACCGCGGTTTTAGCCTACCGCTCGAGCTATCTTACACTAATGATGGTGGTTATTTTTCTTCCTTTGCAGCCAGTGGCATCTACAATAAACACATTGGCAGGTGCCTTATACAAGGTGTTCTGCGCATCGCCCGATCCAGCCAGGAAGGAAATGCGCGAAGCGTGTTTCGACTACTTGAGTCTAGGAGGAGTGTTTTCATCCGGACCGGTGGCTCTACTCTCTGGTCTCAATCCACGCCCGCTAAGCCTGTTCTGTCACTTCTTTGCCGTTGCCATATACGGTGTCGGTCGGCTGCTAATCCCATTCCCTTCGCCTAAGCGCATATGGATCGGAGTTCGGTTGATTACGGTATGCATTTCTCATGATCTAAACAACTCCAAATCTTGCTCACATCATCATTCTAACTTGTTTTGTAAATTGTATCTCAACTTTGAATGTTACAGGGAGCAGCAGGCATCATTTTTCCTATAATAAAGGCTGAAGGAGTGAGACAAATGTTCTTTCCTGTAACAGTGCCTGCATATTACAGAGCCCCTCCAATGAAGTGAAAGAAAAGGAACAGACAAGATTTATGTGGAAAAAAGAGATTGTACTGAGTAGTATGTTTCCCTAAGCACAAAGAATTGAAAGGGGAAATGTTACTGATAGGAAAATGAACTGAAAAATGTAGAATTTATAGTCCCTTAAACTTAAACCTATCTATATGATTTTTTTTTTTTTCTTTCTCTATTATGTTTAGGTACACAAATTCCTTGAAAGTTGTATTTTGTGTTTAGAGAATTTATTAACATTCTGTTATCTATCAGATAATTTGTAAGAAATAAAGTTAAAAGTTTCTGTGCATATTAGCCCAATTTCAGTTTTAAGTATTTTACTTTTTATTTTTTGAAAAGAAACATAACTATTTCATTTATCAATGAAATGATACCACTAATAGTGGCTAACAAAAAGGATGTCCAATGGTTAATAAGAGAAGAGAGACTGTAATCTTTAAAAGGAGGTGAACATTTACACCAATATAAAGCATTAAAAAGAACTAAATTCAGAAAACCATCAAAAGATCCAATGGTGTCGTTAAAGATCCTCCCGTTCCGTTCATTCCAAAGAGTCCAAAAAAATGATCGATTAATAGCCATCCAAAGGGTTTTCGCATCCCCTTTAAAAGGGTGACCCACAAAAACCATAGATAAGAGGTTGAAAATATTTCCAAGCAGAACTGAATTCCATCCAAAGGCTGTCAGAATGAAATTCCAATATTGTTGAGCAAAGGAACAATAACCGAATAGATGACATGGAGATTCTGAACTTGCAAAACACATAATACAGCATGAAGGTGAAATGGAGAGATAAGGTTGTCGTCGTTGAAGGTGATCCATGGTGTGAACACCACTATGGCTGAGCTCCCATAGGAAAATCTTAATTTTCCGAGGATAAGATCCTTTCCATATAACTGAATATAAAGGATCTATAGTATAACCTCCCTGAAGTGTTAAAACCTCCATCATCGAATGGACTGAAAAGGTTTTAGATGATCCATAATTCCAACTCCACCAGTCATTGTGATTTTTTAAAACAACAGATGAAAGGCAATGAGACAAGGAGGTCCATTCAGCTATTTCAGAATCATTTAGATTTCTCCTGAAATCCATGTCCCAAACTCCATTGTCAGCTTTCCATACATTGGCCACTGAAGCATGAGTACTTGTGGAAAATCTGTACAGTCTTGGATATAAGGAAGCCAAAGTGTGATTTTGGATCCAGACATCATGCCAAAAAGAGTTGTAATTTCCATTGCCCAATTCTCTTTTAATATTCTGTTTTACAATGTTGTTTAACATAGAAATCGATGACCACAGTGCTTTAGAGGATCCTTCATTCGTAGCTTTGATGACTTTACACCAGAGAGCTTCATCTTCATAAACAAATCTCCATATCCATTTTGATAAGAGAGCCACATTCCTATGCTTGATGTTACCAATGGCCAGACCACCCATTTGAAGGGGGCGTTGTGTTATATCCCATTTCACATTGTGCATTCCTCCATCACCATTAGCTCCTTCCCAAAAGAAACCCCGAAAGATTTTCTCAATCAAATTGGCAATCTTAATAAGCATTTTGAACAATGACAAAATATGTGGGCATATTGGAAAGGGTAGATTGTATAAAGTGTATGTCTACCTCCCTTGGAAATAAAAGAGTATTTCCAGTTTTGTAACCTATGCTGAATTTTCTCCAAAACTGGTTGCCAAAAGCAAGATCGTGAAGGATTGCCACCTAAAGGAAGACCAAGATAAACAGAAGGCCAACAACCCAATCTACAACCAAAAGTTTGAGTCAAGCGATTCATGTCTTCAGTAGGAATGTTGATGCCAAGTAATTCACTCTTTCCATAATTTATATTAAGACCGGAAGCCTGCTCAAATATATGAATTATATCAAAGAGATTTGCAATTGATTTGTCATCACTAGAGGAGAACAATAATGTATCATCTGCAAATTGTAAGTGATTAATCTTGAGACAAGAAGTACCAATAGTATTGCTCACAATCTTGCCAAGATGTGCCCCATGATGTAAAAGACGGCTAAGACAATCTGATACCAAAATAAAGAGGAAAGGAGATAATGGATCACCTTGTCGAACACCTCTGGAAGGAATGATTTTACCCCTTGGACGACCATTGATAATAATTGAATAATTTGCACTAGAAAGACAACCATAAATCCACTTTCGCCATAGAGAACCGAAACCTTTTGCTTGAAGGATGGCATCAAGAAATCCCCAATCAACCTTATCAAAGCCTTCTCTAAGTCCAATTTAAGAACTATACCTGATTTCTTTTTTGTCTGCCAATCATCTATAATCTCGTTGGCAATAAGTGAGGCATCTAAAATCTGTCTTCCTTCTACAAAGGCCATTTGATTTTCAGCAATTGTAAAGGGTAAAACCTTTTTCAATCGATTAGACAAAACTCGAGCAAGGATTTTATAGGCACATGGGATGAGACTTATAGGTCGATAAGCATGTACTGTACGTGCGTCCAATCTTTTTGGAATTAAGCAAATGTATGTTTACATTTAAAGACACATTAATAATACCAGAATTAAAGAAATCCATAAACAACTTCATAATATCTGATTTTGTTGAGTTTTATGAGTTTTTTCTTTTTACATTTAATTTTCAGTTTAATGTTTTAAATTTATTTTGTTGAAGTTAGATTTACATTTCAGTTTTTTATCTTTTAAGTTATCTTTTGAAGTTTTTTAAGTTACTAAATTTAATGTTGTTTTAAAGATTGTAAGTTAGGTCCATTCTTGTACCCTATAAAAGGATGAACTTCCATGTAAAGTTTGCATCACCAAGTTTTCTACTTCAATGAGAAGTTTATTCATCTTTGGGATTCCACTCTCTCATTTTCCATTTTCTCTCTTTGTTCAACAAACATTGAGAGTTTGATTATTGCTTCCGCAATATTTTTTCCAACCTTTTAATTTTTCAATTTTCTCAACAGTGGTATCAGAGCCTTAGATTTAAAGGGTCGTGATTTTATTTGAGAGTGAGAAATTCTATTTTTGTATTTGAAGAAAATTTCTTCTAATTTTGGTGTTGCCTCTCCTCTACATTTTAGTGGTGAAAACTACCATTTTTTTGTTGTTAAAATGCAATCCTATCTCAAGGCACTTGGCCTTTGGGAATCTGTTTCAACTAATGCTGATCCTCAACCATTAGGAGAAAATCCAACGTTGAATCAGATTAGGCTACATGAAGAGGAGAAATTAAAGAAACCCAAAGCTTTATCGGTGATTCATGCCGCTTTATCATATCCTATATTTGCTAGGATTATTGATTGTAAAACGGCAAAAGAAGCTTGGGATAAATTGCAAGAAGAATTTGAAGAAAGTGCACGGGTGAAAGCTGTCAAATTATTGACTCTCATGAGAGAGTTTGAGATGTTGAAAATGAAAGACTCGGATTCTGTGAGGGACTACACAACAAAAGTGATGACCATTGTAAACCAGATAAGACTAGCTAGTGAAACTTTTCCGGATCAAAGAGTTGTGGAAAAAATAATGGTTAGTGTTCCTAGCAAATTTGAGTAAAAAATCTCAGCCATAGAAGAGTCATCTGATTTGACTACTCTCTCTATCGCTGAGTTAATTAGCAAATTACAAACCCAAGAACAAAGGGATACAATGCGTAATGAGGAGCATGTTGAGGGTGCCTTTCATGCCAAGTCTAAAGGCAAGAAACCTGTTGCTGAAGATGATAGACAAGCAACCAAAGATCAAGAGAGCAAGGAAAAAGGAGGAGTATCAAGAAAAGATAAATTCCCTCCTTGTTGTTTTTGTAAAAAGACCAATCATGCTGAGCAGAATTGTTGGTTCAAGAACAAAAAAGTGTATCATTGTGATTATTGCAACAAGGATGGTCATACAGAGAAGTTTTGTTATGCCAAACAAAACCAAACCCAAAACCCTCAACAACAAGCAAATTGTGCAGAAGAAAATGAAACAAACTTTTTGTTCATGGCTTCTCATACCAATGACAACAAGTCAACCTCATGGCTTATTGATAGTGGATGCACTACCTACATGGCTAAAGATATTAATAACTTTAGCGAAATTGACAGATCTATACAGTCTAAGGTGGTTCTTGGACATGGTGAGACAGTACTAGCTAAAGGCAAAGGTACTGTTGTCATGCATACTAAGCAAGGTGAGCAAAAAATATCCGATGTTTTATATGTTCCAAGGTTATCTCAAAACTTGCTTAACATTTCTCAATTGTTGCACAACAATTTTTCTGTGGTTTTCGAGGACCAAGTTTGTGTTATTTATGACCCATAAGGAGCAAAGATTGCAAGGGTCAAAATGGTTGGCAATGTCTTTATGATGGTGACTCACTGTGTCATCATACTTTTAAGCCCAAATTAGAAGAAAGCAAAAAGTTGCATTATCGCTTTGGTCACTGCAACAACAAACCTTTGAAGATTTTGCATTCTTCTAATATGGTTGATAATTTCTTCAATTTTACCTCCTTGGATCAAATTTGTGAAAGTTGCCAAGGAGGGAAGATGCACAGACTACCTTTGCCAAAAGCAGGTGGAAGTTGTAGAGGCAAAGAAAGGCTTGAATTGGTGCATAGTGATATTTGTGATCCCATATGCAATATTATCTATTGGGAATAATAAATATTTTATTCCACTTATTGATTATTTTACCATAATGACTTGGAAAATAAGAAATTTGTGGTTTTTTTGAAGCTGAATATATTCCTACCGTGTCAGCTAAAAATCAAGCAATATGTCTTCAAAAATTGCTTGACAGTTTTGGATTTAAACTAGAAGAACCTACCTAAAGGTTTTGGGACAAAAAGTTTGCTAGTGTTTTCAATCCAGTACAACATGGTAAGACAAAACACATCAAAGTCTTATTTACTGAAGGAAGCAGAGCAAGAAGGCGTAAGAAGGCGAAATCGAGCTCAAGAAGTTTTGTAGTTTTGAGCAACAATATTCTCACAAAAGCTATACCACATAGGTCATTTGTGTTTCTACGCCAAAAGCTGGGTGTCACAAAGAAAAACCTCAAAGGAGGAGTGTTGAGTTTTATGAGTTTTTTCTTTTTACATTTAATTTTCAGTTTAATGTTTTAAATTTATTTTGTTGAAGTTAGATTTACATTTCAGTTTTTTGTCTTTTAAGTTATCTTTTGAAGTTTTTTAAGTTACTAAATTTAATGTTGTTTTAAAGATTGTAAGTTAGGTTCATTCTTGTACCCTATAAAAGGATGAACTTCCATGTAAAGTTTGCATCACCAAGTTTTCTACTTCAATTAGAAGTTTATTCATCTTTGGGATTCCACTCTCTCATTTTCCATTTTCTCTCTTTGTTCAACAAACATTGAGAGTTTGATTATTGCTTCCGCAATATTTTTTCCAACCTTTTAATTTTTCAAATTTCTCAACAGATTTCATAAACAACCAAGAATTTTTGAAAAATTCTGTTGTGTAGCCGTCTTGTGGAGGGGACTTATTGTTACCTAACGATGTAATTGCTAAATAAACCTCTTCCTCAGTGAAAGGTACCTCTAGAGATAAAGCCTGTTCCGTGGATAATGGTTGTCAGTCCACATTTGTAGGGAGAAAATGCTGATTACTCAATATATTCCATCGCTGTAGTATGATCAGAGATAAACTTGTTGAATTTTCTCATACTTCTAGTTTGTGAGCCACCCGTTGATTTCTTCCAAGACCAAAATCACCATCTATGACCCATTGATCGCCTCCAAGACCTGCTAGATCGTTGAGTTCTCGCCAAAATGCCTTCCGTGGAGGCCGAGTGGAAGCTCCATAAATAGATGAGAACCAAAAAGAAAAACCATCATATAAGGTGACATGTAAAGAGACAGAGAAATGACCTTGAACTATCTCCCTAATTTTGAAATCTGAATCACTCCAAAGAACAAGAATACCACCCGCTGATCCTACTGCATCCAAAGAAGTCCAAGCAATGTGGGAGGAACTCCAAATCGATTTGATAATGCGCCTATCAATCTTGGATTTTTTTTTTTCTTGAATAAGGCCAAAACTAGGATTATGCTTCAAGATAATGTTCTTTATGATGGCTCTCTTTTTCCATGAACCCAAACCACGAACATTCCATGATAGAAACTTCATTGAGGACGGGTAGAGCCCATTTCTACTTTTGTTGACCGAACTTTATCGTAGTTTACTGAAGATGGCAAGTCTTTCAATTCTCGTCTACATTTTGGTCCCTTTGATGTGGTCCCCTTTTTCTTCTTCGGCATTGGAGAGGGAGGGATAGCCATAATGCATAATCCGTGATCTCAAAACTCTGACATTTGAAACTCTGATCTTTTGGTCGAAGATACATGTCAATTACCGTTGGGTCGGGTTCGTTTTGACTTTTTCTTTGTTGTTCATATGAACAATGGACTTAATTTAAAAATTATGGTGTTCATAAAGAAAATTTTATTTTAATGTGCAATAATTAGTTGGGGGTTAAATTCAACCTCCAACTTTAAAGTTCATCCAATTAAATCTTAGGCTCGAAAAGGTCATAAAATTAATACCCCAACTTAATTATAGTTATTGGAGATTTGCTTTGTTAATTGGAGTTTATCATCCCAAAAGTCGATGATTCAATCATCTACCGGTTCAATCGTTGAACTAAAAAGAAAATACATGTAGATTTGCAATTAGGACTTAGTTTGGGATTTTGTAGCTTCTACTATTTTTTTTTATTTTGTAAAATAACATAAATGAAAATGTGCTTTCATAAAAATTATTTTATAATCAGTTAAACCAAACATTAAAAATGGTTAAAATTCTTTTTTTTTTCTAATAACTAGTTAGGATTCTTCTATAATCCCTTGCTGGTGTTTTTTTTTTTGTTTTTGTTTTTTTTTTTAAAGGGTGAAGATTTCGAACCACAAATCTCGTGATTATCAGTACATCTTTATGCTAGTTACTTGAGCTATGCTCTTGTTCGCCCTTTATTGGTGTTCAAAATCAATGCTAAATGCACCCACCCAAATATGGGAGTATCTCAAGTAATTTGGCCATTGTTTTGATGTTAAGTTCTTACATTTTAAGCTAATTATGTCATGAAAAAATTTAATATCTTATTGGGGGGACTTTAAGTGATTTGTTAATTAATTTTTGGTCAATTTTCTAGCCTTTTATGAGGTAGATGTTCGGTCCCTCACTCTACATTAGTTTTTGTTTAATTCACAAGTGTAGGTTTTCTTTTCTCATTCAACATTTCTGGGTGGAAAATTCAAACTTCTGCCTTTTAGTCCAAAGTTACTCGTAAATCATCCTTAAACTACGCTCACTTTCATACATACATCTCTCATCCTAACTTTTAGTCCAAAGTTACTTGTAAATCATCCTTAAACTACGTTCACTTTCATACCTACATCTCTATCCTAAACAACCATAAACAACCATCTCAATCCTTATGTGTCACATCACATCTATATACAACAAGCCACACAAGAAAACTAGATGTTTGGAGAGATTTAACCATTCACGACTATAATAGAACTTCTAAAATTATAGAGAGCCAAAGTAGAACCAAGTTAACTATACTCGGATGGCAATTTAAACCTAATTAAATAGCACACATAAAAATATTTTTTTTTAAAAAAAAAAAAAGAAAAGGAGGGAGAGAGAGAGAGAGAGACCTTCAAAGTTGGCTAGAAAGAGAGATGCAGATATAGCCGTTAACCTTTTATACAACAAAAAGGGAAAAGAAAAGAAACGAAATCTGAAATTTGAGTTTTGCCTTGTTCCTACTTTTAGACTGTCTTTCAGCTCTTAAACATCTAATATTATAACTCATTCTCTGCTTTTGTACTACAACACAAACTTCTCTGCTTCTTAAGCCCTCAAGAGCTCTATTTGCATTTTCTGGGTTCCAAAATCTATTTTTTCGTGATTATCTACTTATCTATATAATTAGAACGAAACATTCTTTGACTAACCACTATCATGAGTCCTCAAAATGATGATCCGTCTCATCAAAGATCTCCTCCTGTGAAAACAAATGTCAATACTAAAAAACCTTCCCATGTCGAAAACTGAGGGACAATTGTTTTATGTGCAAGATGAACCATTAATACCTGCAAAAGTTCTTCGATGACATCTTCCATCGTTATAACGCCGACAGCTTCTTCTTCCTCGGCGAGCTTAGGAAGAGGACTTCCATCTATCTGCAGGATATCAGAGTACATATCTTTTGTCCACTTCTTGCTTCTAGAACCACTCCTGAATGAATTATTTGTGGTGGGAAAGCTTTTCCATTTCTGCAGTGGTCTCTTGTTCTTCAAAGTTTTTTCTTGTGGAGCCTTTTCACCATCCACATCAATTCTAACATCTCTCTGGGAATCTAATTTGAGAGAGCACTTCAATTAATATCATGCCATTGAAACCAGAATCTGAAAATCCAAACAGACTAATTCGCGAATAACAAACACAGAGGTACATACCGTCGCCCGGTTTGTCATCAGGTTTCCCATTCATTTTGTTGCAGTGTTTGATAACAATGGCCATGTGGCTATGACCTTTCTGGAACTCATTCAGAATGTCATATAATGGCATAGTTTCTGGAACTCTGTAACAAAGTTCTCTAACATCAGTGTGACACTAGAATTTGAACCGTCAAATTTGAAACAAGTATATCGTTTCTGCCACCAGCATACCTAGGAATCCTTCGAATGGTAACGCTCTTTACTGGAACTTCATCATCTGGGTGGATTGTAAGCAGATTTTTAACCTAATACATAAAAACAAAGTATTAAAAGAAAGGAGAAATTATCTTTTGCAAGGGGAGGATAGTTGCAGAGGAAAAGTTGGAGATTACAGATAATGGGTGAATGACATTAATAGAAATTTGCCAAAGAATGTGCTTTTGTTGGTATAGAAAAATGGGAGTAAAGCCTCCAGTTTTGCATCGAAGTGAATAGGTAAAAAGGCATCCATAAAATCAAAAGAAGATTTGGCAGAGGCTGAAACCACTCTCAAATTTGTTCGACTAAAGCTTGAAATTATCACTGTATGCAGGAAAGTAACTTATATTGTTCTAATGAAAAGAGAAAAAGAAAAGGTAGTTTTGATTCAGTACCAACTGTTGTCAACATAAATATAGAATATTGTTCGGCTGTTTTCACTGTTGATCCCTGAATAGGATACTGATTACTTCTACGTATTAGAATTCAGGACATGGAATATATTGAGATCATAATTTGACGGTGAGATCATACTTTTTTAAGAGTCTATCCAAAATTACCCTCCTTATTACGGAAAACAGAAAAAGAAAGAAAAACAAAAACAAACAAAAGACATACCACTCAAAAGTTTCAATTACCCCATGTCCAATAAAGTATATAATGACAACAAATAATAGTAGAAAAAATTGACTGCTCCAGAAGAGGCCTCTAAGACAATCAGGGAAAAATCATTAAATTCATTGTATGGAGGGTTGTTTGATGTCATAAGAGAGCAGAGATGATTAACAAGTTTACCAGGATAAGACCAATTATGTTGGTTGGTTCTTCATAATAAACTGGTACCCTGCTATGCCCTTTCTCCAGAACGAGATTCATCAAATTCCTGCGCAGTCATAACAAATACTTCAGAAGCCATAAATTGGATTTATCAAGGTGAGTTATTTATTGTCTTATTTTCAACATGCATATGACCTGTCAAGCTTTGCATTAATGTCAATAGCAAAAGTTTCAGATATAGGAGTCATGGCATCACTAGCTGTCTTCTCACTCAGTTCAAGTGCTCCAGCAATAATAGTGGTTTCATCATGAGTCAGTTCTCCACCCTTTCCAGCCTATTACAGGTTAACCTCAGGCATTAGTAAATAAAATAATGGCAGCAGAAAAGAGAAACAAAGAAGTTCACATAAGAAAACTCGTTACTAGTCTACCAAAGATTTAAAATAAACGTGACTATACACACACATACGTAGAGTAAAATATTACAAGAATTAAATAAAACCAAATGTATATAGGTATTAAACCCTCGTATATACCTCATTACCGTGCAAATTGACAAGTGTTTTCAGCTCAGCTCTACGGAAAAGAGCTACATGTCCATGGCCAAGTAGAAAGTCTAGCAGCTGAAAATCACATTCAGCATAATATTTAAGGAACCATTTTGAACAATTATGTTGTAAAATTTAGAAACCCAGGTCCCCAAAGTCTACCTTGCTGATTGGATATGAAACAGGGAAGCAAATCCAGACAAGAACACGGACAAAAGGAGCAACTGTTGATCCAATTGCCAAACCATACCGAGAGCAAACAGATTGTGGTATAATCTGTACATCAAAAGTAAATAGATTTTTAACCATAAAATTTACCCCTTAAATTTGGTACCAGCTGATAAATGCAAACTGAGGTTTCAATACAGCCAAAAATAGACACTGTGCAGAGCAGACAACTCTGGTTAATTGTCTACAGTATGCATCAATGACACAGTTGTAGATCCATAATGCAGGTCAATCCTTGAGTGAGCTAGCAAATATTTATTTATTGAAATAATAAAATGAACAAATATTCCAAACTTGCATAAAAAAATTATATCCTAGATAATTCCTCTAACCTCGCCAAATAGAAGAATCAATGTCACCGAGATTAGAATAGCCCCCCAAGCTGTAACCAGACTGTCAAGGAAAATAGGAAGTGCCTGCACGAACAGTTATTTCAAATATTGAACATTTTTCCTCAATTTACTGTATGTGGTCGACCTCCTTTCACACTTATTCGCTACATCTCAATAAAATGTACCTCCATGGCTGCCGCATTGCATATCAGTAGGGTGCAAAGCAATAAATGCTGGTTTTTGACAACTGGCAATATCTTTGCTGTACAAAACGAAGTAAATTATTATGAAAAGGTTTTAATCGCAACACCACAGACTCACATTGAAGTTTAAAAGGAAAAGCATTACAAAAAGGTAGGAGGTCTCATCAGAAGTACAGAATAGTTAAAGTTACGTTCCTTGAACCTTAAGTCAGCAAAATATAATTTTAAAAAAATTTCCTTGTATCTGTGAAAATCTGTCGTGTAGGCAGGATTCATATACAAGCACGTGCATTTACACTCCTGAAAATTGACCCCGTGTTTGTTTGCCAAGTTATTCTTTACTATTTTGCTTCAGCATGGAGTTATCTCCTTGTAAAAGGTGAAGTGAGAAAAAAAGCAAAACATAAAATGACAAATTATCATATTCTTATTATCAAATGCATGATATTTCAAGAGTAGAAACATAGTTATGTTTTTTAATCTTCAAATAACATGATTTAACAAGATGAGTCAGAATTTTCTAGAATTAGGGAATATCCACTCTGATTTTTAGGTCAACCAAGCAAGTACTCTTGTTGCAGAGACTTATAAAGCTCATTAATGACAATTATATTTCTCAAATAGGATTACTGGACAAGCACCAAAATATATTTGACGAAACTTCCCAGGAATTTAATTTTCGATAATGCCAATACAAGTCAAAGAAGCAAACTATCTGTGAGATCATATGCTGAAATTTCTTATCAATGAAAATACCAGACATAATTTGACACACTCCAACGTAAAGTTTTCTATGGTAAAGCGATCCTACAAACTTGGAGGAATGGTCATTTGAGAGCTATTAAATTGAAATCTCAACGTTAATATGAGCATAGTTCAATTGTTCCAACATTTAGTACCTCTTCTTAAAGGTGTCTAGGTGATAATCCCCTCCATTCCCCTCATTTGTAAAGTATTATTGTCAAGGAAAAAACAAAACTGAACATTTCAAAAACTTTAGGCAGATAGAGCAATAAAAAAAGAAACTTTCAGAAACAAACAGAAGAAAGTCCCTTGCACGTTAGGGTGTAAGATCTTCCAAGGTCATCAACATCCTAAACCAGTACGTAACTTAACAGCTACAGTTTGACACTGTTACATTTGTCCATTTATACATCCTTAAAAGAGGACTGGGAGCCAGTAGAAAGTACATTGAAAAGACGCCATATTAATCCTTTCTTTGACCCACGCAGCTTGGGGTGAGGAAAAATGTGAAAGATGGAAATAAAGATGAAGAATCAAAACAGAACAATAAAATTTATCAGATTCCCCATGGCAACTCCTCTCTGCTTCAAGCAAGCATTTAAAAATAAAATTTCCTCTATCATCAACTAATAATATATATTAATCCCACCGCCTTTCAAGAGGCAGATAGCAACAATATTTTCATCCTCATCCCATTACATGTCAGTTCCAATCCGATGCTCCACCATAACAGATTCAACATATTCCATCGACAATGAATCTAAAAAACAGGGGAAGCCTCAACTCAACAAATTGCTCCTAGGTACACAAATATAAGACACTCAATTAAATTAAAAAAAAAAATGAAGATTAACGAATAACAAAACAAAACAAAAAAAAGAAGCAAAAGCAAATTCGAAGTGGTACAGTAAACGGCCCCACACACACAATTCGTTCGTGGAAATTCCACCTCACATATCCGCAAGGCGAAACGGATCGATTAAGAATCAATCAAAGCAGAGTAAGAGAAGTTATACCGGCGTGCTTGCGATCGTTGGGGGTGCCGGACTTGGCGAGGACTTCGAGATCGACGAGGCTCATGGACATGAGGCCGAGGGTGAGGCCGGACATCAAACCGGCGAAGAGGACCAAGAAGACGATGATGAGTATGTGGATGAAGAAATTGGCGCTGCAGCATTCGTATTCGACGGCCATTCGACTACGAGTGAAGGAAGTTGGAGGCGGAGTTCAGTTTCAGAGGTCGGCGTTAAAGCTCCATTAGCGAAACAGTTGCAGAGAGAGGGAAGTGAGATGAGAGAGAAAGAGAGTGAACGTGAACTGTGCAGAGAGAGAGAGAGAGAGAGAGAGAAGATGAAGAAGATGACGATGATGGAGAAGCGAAAGGAACGGGAAGCGGCTATGTCCGGTGAAATTTATAGGGACCTAACTGCAATAATATCAATTTTTAATATTTAATTGTTCTTAAAAAAAATGGGAAAAAAACAATTTTGAACCTTGAATTTGCAGGTTGTATCAATTTTAACCCTGAACTTTCAATTTTATCAAATTGAACTCCAAATTTTATCAATTTGAACCTCCAACTTGCATAAATGTTGCAATGTAGACTTTTGGCCAACTTTTCATTTGAATTGCTATAAAACATGTAATTGACAATTTCTTTTTTTTTTTTTAATTCAGATTGCAACTGAGTTAATGTTTTGTAAGAATTTTTTTTAGAAGACTCTTTAAGAAATCAAATATCCCAGACTATTCTTCTCATTATCATATAAAAAAAAATTACAGAATTATTGGCAACAAGAAAAATCTAGCAAATATGAGAAATAAAAAACTCGAAATTTCTTTATTTTTGTTTCTTGTACATTCTTCTAATTAGCAAGAAAAAAGACATTAAAAGAAGGAAAAAGAAATCCCACAAAGTTCTTAGCAACACGAAAAAACCAACGAATATTTGAAGATAAAAATCTCCAAATTTTTTTTGCTTTTGTAATCTTAAATAGCAGAAAAAAAGCCCTCACAAAGTTTTCAACAATAAGAAAAATATCATCTAAAATAAAGTTTCTTCAATATTTTATTTATAAGAAACCAATTTAGGTGCAATGTGAATTAAGAAAAAAAGAATAAGTAATCAATTACGTACGATAGTTCAAACGAAAAGTTAACCAAAGGTATACATTGTAACACTTATGCAAGTTTGAGGTTAAAATCGATACGATCTGATAAGTTTGAGGTTCAATTTGATGAAATTGAAAGTTCAGGGTTAAAATTGAAACAACTTGTTAAGTTTAGGGTTCAATTGGATGAAATTGAAAGTTTAGGGTTAAAATTGATACTACCCCCAAAGTTTAGGGCTAAAAATGTTTTTTTCCCAAAAAAAATCTAATTCTTTTGGTCAAAGGGATTTTTGGATGAGGTTCTAAAATAGTCGAAAATGAAAAATGACATACCTTATCAATTCAAGTATATATGTCTCTTTACTTACGTCGTTATCATACCAAAATTATCATTTTAACTATTCTAACATCTATCTCGCTCTCTCTCCAATTTCTCTCCCCAATCTCTCACTCTTTCCAATCTTCTTGCTTTCCTTCCAATCTCTCTCCCGCTCTAGCTTCTCGCTTCTAGCTCTCTCTCCAATTTCTCTCTCCCTCCCTAATTTCTCTCTTCAATCTCTTGCTCTCTCTCTAATCTCGCTCGTAAATCTCGTTCTCGCTTCAACCTCTCGCTCTTAAATGCCTTAAATGTGTGTTTTTATAGAGAGAGTAAAATGGTAATTTTGCTAGGATGATGATGTAAGCAAAGAGACATATATATCCTTGAATTGAAAAGGTATTACATTTTTCATTTTGGGCTCTCCAAATGGGGCATCCACGCAATTGTTTCTTGGTCAAATTACATCTTTAGTCCGTGAACTTTGGTTGTGTCAATTTAGTCTCTCAACTTTAACAAGTTTCAAATAGGTCCTTGAACTTTCAATTTTATTTCTAATAAATACCTCAACTTTTAATTTAAAAAGTATCCAATGGGTCCTTAAACCTTCACTTTTTGTTTAATAGATTCCTCAACTTTTAATTTTGTATCTAATTAAGTACTTGGCCTATTCAACATTTTTTTTAAATTTTGTATCTAATAAATACTTGGCCTATTCAACATTTTTTTAAAATTCACTGGCCTACTAGATACATAATTGTTAGAAGTCTTAGGCATAAAATTCAATTTTATATATAGTAGATTGCTCAATCTTTAAGAATCTAGAATGTGTCAGAGATCTAATAGACACAAAATTGAAAATTTAGGAACCTAATAGACATTTTTAAAGTTCATAGACCTATTAAAAACAAAATTGAAAGTTCGAGACCTATTATAAACTTTTTAAGGTTCAGGAACTTAATTGGTACAACCATGAAAGTTCAATGATTAAACTTGTAATAAAACCAATTCTTTTTTAGCTTAACAATATCGATGATTAGCAACGTTTTAATTTTGTGTCTAATAAATTTCTAATTTTTAAAAAATGTTTGATAAGATAAGTTGAAGGTTTATTCGACACAAAATTTAAAGTTTAGAGATATTCTATGTTTCTTTCAAAGTTTGGAAACTATTAAATAGTTTCTAAAGTTATATATATATATATATATATATATATATATATATATATATTAAGACACGGAGTGTGAAGGTCTAGAGGTCTATATTTCAACTGGTTAATATATTATGTCTTTGATCAAAATGTTAGAGCTTCAAATCTATATTATCTCGTGTTCTTGAACTAAAAAGAAATTGAAAGTTTAAAAAGTTTAGAGAATATAAAGTAGTAATTTAGAGCATTTTTTTTTAACTAGTTATTTTGTTTTTGCTTTATTTTTATTCATTGTTATTTTTATATTTTACAAAAAAGAAAAGGAAAATGGGCTAAGATACTCCATTTTTTTTAGTTCCCACAATAACACGGTGGAGGATTGAACTAACGACCTTTGAGATAATAATTGATATCTCATTCACTAAATTATATTTAGATTGATAATTACGGTATAAGTTATGTTGTGAGTCTAGTCTCTAAAGTTTTAATTCTTTTTTAGTAGATTTCATAATCTTTTATTTTTATGGTCTAATAGATTGTTGTCATTAACTCCACGAGTTTATAATTTTCATTTTTCATGGCATGCAAGTTTAGTCTTTGGTGGCATAATTATTAGACTAATAAAGTTAATACAAAGGTCTATTTAGAGATACAACGACTTTAAGTTCGATGATCTACTAGAAACTTTTGAAAGTCGATTTCAAAAGAGAAAAACAGACTTTTGAAAATATAGGGACCAAATAGAGACATTAACCTTAAATTTGAGTCCCTACTTTAATTTTTAAAGTATAGTGGTTAGATAGACAATCTTATAGAAGTTTAGAGACTCGAACATATAATTTAACCAACAAAATTGTTTTCTTTTGACATTTAATTTTTGTTGTACTTCTTGCGATATGTGTAGTGATTTGATGACCAAAATAAGATTTAAATATATAAATTATTTGTGTCAAAATATATATATATATATATATATATATAAATTATTTGAAGAAATTTTATTATTTCTCTTATATTCAACAAAGTGATATGAACTTAACATTTTAATTTCATTGATTAACATGAATTAAGGGCAAAGTTTACAAGTCGACTTGAATGTAGTTTAATGGTTAAGATACTGAGAATTTTTCTAATAAGTCGAAGGTTCAAATTCTTACACTGTAATTATAATATCATATCAAGAAGAAGAGAGAAATTTTAATAGTATGTTTTAAGACCGAGATTTATTTATGTTAATTTTTATTGTTGTACTACACGATTGTTTTAGTTAAAATTAGTTTTTTTTTTTTTTTTTAATTTCATGTATAGATTGCTTATTTAGAAATTTTCTTAATTTTGGGTATTTTCCTTTAAATAATTTATAGCTTAATTTTAAGTAAAAAGATTAATTTCTTTCTTTTTCCAAACATTTGATGAAATCAAAACATCTCTAAATAATGATAAGAGCAAAAGTAAATCTTTGTTTATTTCAAAAAAAAAAAAAAAAAGTAAATCTTTGTTTCCAAAATTGTCTTAATTTATAATTTTACCCAAAGTATTGATTAGTTGTATTTTTCTAATTTTAGAAAGTTTGATCCTAAAATTGTCTTTTTATACAAGGTTGCTTCTCTTTCTACTCTTTGTATTTTAAAAAGGATAATTAAAGCAATCCACGTGGCATGCATTATTGATAAAAATTGTAATTACAAATTTAGCCTTGATGTGGTTTGTCTATATTGCATAGTCACAAATGATAATTTTCTATATATATTTTTTTAAAATAATTTCCTCAAATTTTAAAACTTTTTTTTTTTTTGGACAACACTCAAATTTTAAAACTCTCCGTTAGAATAATGGTTGAAAATGATCCAAAGAGTTGAGTTAAAGAAGATTGACTCCATTGCTATTTATGTGAGATCATGACCAGAAAACCTTTCTTATGACTTAATTCTTCCTTGTGTGGTTAGGAAACTTCATAGTTCACTTTGCTACTCTTTTTTTTTTTTGTCACGATCTCGACCAGGAAGGTCGAGAAATAACTTTGCTTAAAGTTTTTCTCTAGGGCTTTTTTTTATCACCTTCTTGCTTGGAATTGTGACCGAGAAGGAAGATATGAGGTCATAAAATCTATTTCTAAAGAAATGGGTAATCTTCTACGAGTCAAATTTTTTTGGGTCATTTCCAATAATGACCCTTTTTTTTTTATTAAACTTCATGGTTAAATTTAATAGTGAACCAAAAAAATATCATACTAATTGAATTTTTACATGATGTGAGACTATATTTGTATATCTTTTTTTTAAGCTAGTGTGAGACTATATTTGTATTCCAATACATTTGGTCTATTTTAACTTCTTCTACTAGTTTGCTAAGATTAATTCATAAAAAATATATGATGTTGACTAAAATAAATTTTAAAATATAAAAAATATATTTGGAAGATGGTACCAACCACAAAGATGGTTTTTATATTATTAATCCCTCAATTAATATACTATATGAGATGAAAATGGATTTTTCTATGATAAGAAAAATAACATGAAAATGATAGATCAAAGAAAAAGGTTATATATTAAATTCATTGAAAAGTTACTATCTTTTAGTAATAAATAGTTAAGTATTGTCAATCAGAGCATAGCTCAACTAGCATAAAGTTGTATCGATAACTACGAAGTTTAGTTAAGTATTACCAAGATTAATTTCAAAAAAGAAAATCACAATATTCATAAAAATTATTGTTTTTTTTAGAAAAAATGTGGGGTAGGAAATTGAACCTCCGACATAAGAAAAAAAAAAAAAAAACATACATCCTTAACTGTTGAGTTATATGCTTGTGTGGTCAAATAAACTACTTTCTACTATCATGATTAGTTTTTTTATATGGTTATTTTTCAACAATAAGATCAACATTTATATTATTCAATCAATGTCATTACAAAGGATAGGGGTAGAACCTATAGAACTATAGAGCAAATCTTGTTCAAGTAAAATGGTCCTTTTTTTTCAATTCAATCAATTAAGATACATAAAGGGGTCAACTTAAATTCTAAAATTAATAAAACAATCTAATAATTAAAATCGCTCTAGAATCTAGAGGAAGGAAGAAAAAAACGCTACGTATCATTGATAAATTAATGACATGTGATTCAAACACGTGGTCTATAAAAAGAAGATACATATTTATATAAAATCTGAAGAAGATCGGACGCAACCAGTTTTTTTTAGTATATCAACATTTGGAGGTGGGGGATTTGAACCTTTAACCTCTTGGTCGAGAATACATGTCAATTACCGTTGATCGAACGCAGCGAATTGATAGTAAACATATATAAATTTGTATTCTTTTTTCTCTCCGTGCCTTCCTTCCTTATGCTATTGTTATTGTAATCGTCGCGCAAGCTTATGAATGGAGGAATTTAAGATTACAATAACCTTAAAATTTTTCAAAACTTTGATAATTGTTATATTCATGTAATCATTGAATTTTAAATAGTTTTGGTTAAAAATCATTTTTGGTCCTAAACTTTCCTGAACGGTTTAACCTTTTGATTTAGATATATACTAACAACCAACACATCTCCATCATTAGAAGGATGACTTTAATGCATAATGGGAGAAACATTTGAAAGAAATGAGAGAAGAATGAATTATAGGTTAAAATACCATTCTGGGTCATCTACTTTGGTGTTTGTTCCATTTTTGTCCCTATACTTTTAAATTTCTAATTTTAGTTTTTGTCCTTTCAATAAAGCTTAAAATTCATCCCTAGAGTGAATCTATTAAGCATTTTTTTAAAAAAAAAATTAAATATGTTCGCACGGTGTCTTTTCTCTTATATGGTAATTATTATTATTATTTAACCAGTTTTGATAAAAAATAATTTTAAACTTATGGGAGGAACCAATTTTAAGCTTTATTAAAAGTATAGAGACTAAGATTGACATTTGAATGTACAAATACTAAAATGGAATAAAATCCAAAGTATATGGACTAAAATGATATTTTAATTAATTTTTTAAGAGAATCAAATGCCTACATTCATCCTGTTATGGGTAATTCTGGACCATCTCGAAATCCAAGGAGTAGTCGAGGACAATGCGACTCGAGGCCAAAGACACAACACGAAAACGAACCCCAAAGGAGAAATGGGTCATAGGGTTGGGCCATGGCCGAAGGGATTGGGCCTTGGCCCAACCCCTCTCGCCCTCGGCCCATGGCTAAGGCCAAGCTTCCTCCCTTTCGTTCGGTCCCTGGAGTCTTTTGGCTGCCCCGTTTCAACTTGGTTCAGCCCGAATCGTCTTCCAACACTTGAAAACCCTAATATGCTAACCCAGGTATAAATACCCTTCTTCACGACTGGAGAAGGGTTGGAAGATCTGAATTCCTAAATCCAGACTTTACAGTATTACTATTGTTTGGTCGAATTCTCTCAGATCACTGACTTAGGCATCGGGGCGTGTGTGACAAGCACCACACCGGTGTGCAGTGCTTACTGCCTTTTTTTGCAGGTCACGTCTTCCTCGAATCCAAACAAATTCACTGTTGGTGTCACGTGAAGGTCAGGTGAGCGCTTGGCCGAATTTTGCCATCAACACATCCGCTTGCCCAAAATTAATTTATCTAGCACACTTCAATTGTCATATTTTGTCACACAATCTTTAATTAATATTAGCAAACATGCCACATGAACATTAAATATAATTCCTATTATTGTTATTGTCAATCTAAAATTAGCTAAATTAGTGAGAAGGTATTGTACCAAAAAAAAATGGACGTTGTTATTGACAAAAATCTTTAGACATAAAGTTAAAAAACGTAATATTTTAGTTGCACCAAATGATAGCTTTGTTAGAAACATATAAAATTAAAAGTTGAAAACTTTAATAATTGAAAATTTTGAAACTTTTGGACTTGTTTGATAACCATTTGATTTTTGGTATTTTACTTTTGAAGATTAAGTTTATACACACCTATTTACTGTTTTAAAAGATCAAGTCAAATTTTGAAAAAAAAAATATTAATTTCCAAAAACTTTTTTGTAAAAAAAAAAAAAATTGACTAGGAATTCAAATTGATCCTTAAATAGATGAAAATCATTGTAGAGAATTCGAAAGAAAACAAGCATAATTTTCTAAAACCAAATGGTTATCAAACAGAGTCTTCATACTCATCCAATACTTAGGGTCCATTTGAGATTGTTTTTTTTTTTTTTTTTTTAGGGGTCAAAAGTATTTTTTAAGGAATTTTTAATTATTTATTAATTTATAAATAAAAAAAAAAAAAAAAAAAAAAAAAAAAAAAACTTTCTAGTTTGTTCTTACTTATAAAATCACATTGATAGGTGCTTTTGAAATCGACTTTTGTAAAAATATGTTTGTCTCATGTTTGTTTCCTCTTTTTTTTTTTTTCTCATTATGTTCTTTTGTATTTAAATTGTAAGAAATCTCGACCAATTCACTATCAATTTTTTATAACAATCACTTTTCTTAATATTTTATCAAATAATTTAGAACAAACAAAATAATATTTGCAACTTACAAACTTATAATTTTTTTAAAAAAAATAATTGTCTTATAAAAAAATTAGATACTAAACATCAAAATAAAAATAATTAAAATATATCTATTTTAGTCACTAATCACAATAATTTACTATTAATATGACAGAACGATATCACCAACTTTTTCAGATTATAAATTGAAATACCAAACACTAATTTAATTCTTATTACCACTAATTTTTATAGAAGCACATTTACGGGCAATTATTTCAAAAGTTATCAAAGCGAGCATAGTTTAGTAGTAATTGACATGTACACTTGACCAAAATGTTAGAGGTTTGAATCTCCCCACCTCATAATTTTTTTTTTTTAAACTTCCTCATGTAGTCTCTTCAAACACGTTAAAAAAAAAAGATAATGCAGGTTGTCTCTTTAACCAAGTTCGTTAATGCAGATTGTCTCTTCAAGAGACGATTTGCACCCAAAGTTTACCAAATATGCTTTCTGTTGATGATCAAATTTCGCTAGGTAAATTACCTTCGCTTCACGTGATAATCGCCAGTGAATTTGTTTGAGAGCGAGGGAAGACGTGGCCTGTAAAAAGGAAAAATTGCACACCAGTGTGGTGCTAGCCACACCGCCTCCGATGCTTAAGTCAGAAAACGGAAGTAGGAGGGCTAGAGAGCAAGAGAGAGTCGAGAATAGAGTAGAGAGTTCGGGTCCCCTTCCTCAGTGGCGAACACGGGTATAAATACCTGCTCCTCCTCCTAGGGTTTTTAGGGATTCGAAGGCGTTTTAGGTCAAACTAGGCCGATCTTCCTCTAAGTCGATCCCTGGTCCTGCCTCCGCCCGGTTGTCCTCGTCAGCTCCTTGTACGTCATGGTGGTCCAAAATTACCTATAACACTTTCTATTATATTTTTAAAACGTTGCATGTATATTGTCTCTAAAATAGCGAACATTTTTTTTTATTAAAGCATGGGATGATCTATCTAATTTTTTTTTTTAACATGCCAATTACTGTTGAACTATGCTCGCTTTGGCAAAAAAAAATTATTTTTAAAATTATTTTTCAAAAATGTCATATTAATAATTAAAAAAAGTTCCCCTTTTTAAGTGTGATAGGGTTGTAAATTGTAATCCCACCCAATTGTTTATTTTGTAATATTCTCGAAAAATAAATAGACAAAATGAAATTTGTAATCTACCAAATGTAAAAACCATTTATCAACAAACCCTATTAATTTCGTTTAAAAAAAAAAACTATTAATTTTAATATTCAAAACAAATCGACGCTGTGGGTGTTGGCCATTTAGTTTTGTCTGGAACGACGTGTCGCGTCAAACTTGTACGGCTCGCCTTTCCGTCATGTCGTTTTCATCATTAAATCTGACTGGGCCCCACCCCTCCAGTGTTTCGCTCTGCTTGGAGTCTTTGTACGTCTAAAATAAAAATAAAAAAAACAAAAGAAAATAGAAACAAATTATTATTATTATTATTATTTGTGACCTCAACTCTATTATTATTATTATTGTCAAAAAGAAAAAAAACTCTATTATTATTAATTTATTTCCAACTGTTCAGTTTGCTTTTTCTTGATCTCGAAAAAAAAAATCTTGAAAAAGTTGTATTATTTTCCGGAAAATAAAACAAACTAATTATCTTTTCAAAAAGAAAAAGGTAAAACAAAATGATGATATTTTTATATAAGGCTAAATTATAAAAAAAAAAAAAAATACCCATGAACTATGAAGTTTGTTTAAAAAATACCCCTAAATTTTACAAAACGTTTCAAAAATACCTTTGCAGTTAAATTTCGGATGTGAACCGTTAAAGCCGTTAAAAATGTTTCGAAAATACCATTGTCGAAAATTTAGTCAAGCTCTCAGGATGATGTGTTGAAAGAGAAGGAAAGCTCCTAGTGTATGAATACATGAAAAATAGGTAAAGTTTCTCATTAATTTTCATGGGAGAAGAATTTACGGTGGGATAAGGAAAAAAAAAAAGAAGCATTTTCGAATAAGGTTATTTTTTAAAATCTTTCGAAAGTTAAAAAATTAACAAGGGTATTTTTGAAATATTTTTAAAGTTCAGGGGTATTTTTGAAACTTTTTAAAGTTCGGAGACATTTTTTAAACAAACTCGATAGTTCAGGGGCATTTTTTATAATTTAACCTTTATATAATTAATACCTACACATTTTGTACTTTGCTTCTCTTTTATATATTTGCCTTTTTCCTTTCCCTTTTTTTCATAGTTTTTTTTAGTACTCTTAAATTTTTTAAAATGTCTAATAAATTTTTAAATTTTAAATTTTGTGTTTGAGAAGTTATTGAAGTGTATAAGTGTTCAAAGATATTTAAATTTGTAATTTGGATTTAATAGTTTCCTGATTAGCTTTACATTTTTTTAAAAAAATTTATCGATATATTAGGCGCAAAGTTAAAAGGCCGAGGTCTTGTTAGAAACAAATTCCAATTTTATATATTTATGTGTTTGTGAATTCTTAAAAATATTGAATAAGTGAGACAAAATTGAAAATTCAATGATCTATAAAGCACCTTTGAACAAAGATTTTACCACAATAATGTTATTGATAAAATTAAGAATAAGAAGAATTTGTTTGTTGTTGTTTTTTTTTTAAAGTTAATATATATATATATATATATATATATATATATATATATATATATATCATCTTTTTTCATCAACATAACTAATTAACATAAAATTAGATTATAGTTTTAGTCTCTCAACTTTCAAGATTGTGTCTAATAGATTATCCCAAAACTTTAAAAGGGTGTTTAATAAGTCATTCCACTTTTCAGTTTTGTGTTTTTAAGTTTTTGAACTTATTAGACATAAATTAAAAGTTTAAAAACAATATAAACTCTCATCAATTATGTTATTCAAGTATGATTATATTATTTTTTTTAGTACAAGTATGATTATATTGTTAAAATAATTATTCAAATGCTAACTAAAATATTGTTATATTACTTGATCATGTGTGCTCAAGATTTGAAAGAATATTCTGTATCTTGATTGAATTACAAAGAGTATAAAAATAACTGAAATACCCAAATGTGAAAGAAATATTATTTTCCAGTTTACACATGATTTTTGGTTGTTTAAAATTTTAAATCTGAGAAAGTACATCCAATCTTGATAGAATGTTTTTTTTTAAAAAAAAAATCATTTGTAAAGATCTAAAAAGTTAATATTATTTTTAAATGGAATATATGAGAATCAAAAGCTCGTGCTACAATTATCGAAGTTGAACACAGCTCAGCATGACATGTATCTGATAGGTAAGAGGTTCATATTCATCTACCTCCAAATATTAGAAATTAAAAAAAAAAAAAAAAAAAAACGATGTAGTTAGACATTTGACATCATAATCTGATCATAAATAATTAACATAATAATTTATTTTGAATTCAACGATATGTGCCTGTAAGTTGGGAAGTCAACTTTTTAGTCGAGATTATAGTGAATGACTGATTGAGTTAGGTTGGGATTAGTAATAATTAACCTAATAATTGACCACTTAATTAAATTTATTTAATAGTAATGGTACATTTAGGTATAACATAATTTATTAAATAAATTATTTTAATCTAAAATTCTATTCTTGAAACTTTTTTAAAAAATTATTATTCTATATTTATTTTCGTCCTTTAATCATTACAATTTATAGTTTCAAGACCAAAGTATTATGTTTAAGTTTAAATAAAAATTTAGATAAGGGAAAAAATCAATTTTGACCCCTGAATTTAGCAGGTTGTATCAATTTTAACCCTAAACTTTCAATTTCATCAAATTGAACCCTAAACTTAATAAATTGTATCAATTTGAACCTCAAACTTGCATAAATGTTACAATGTAGACCTTTGGTCAACTTTTCATTTGAATTGCTATTAAAACATGTAATCGACAATTTTCTTTTCATTTTTTTAATTCATATTGCACCTGAGTTAGTGTTTTGTAGGATTTTTTTTGGAAAACCCAAAAGGAAATCAAATATCCAAAACTATTCTTCTCATTATTATCCAAAAAAGAATCACAAATTTATTGGCAACAAGAAAAATCCAACAAATATGAGAAATAAAAAACTCGAAATTTCTTTATTTTCGTTTCCTTCATTTGTACATTCTTCTAATTAGCAATAAAAAAAAAATCGTAAAAGAAGAAAAAAAATTCCACAAAATTCTTAGCAACAATAAAAAAAACCAACAAATATTTGAAGATAAAAAACCTCCAACTTTTTTTTGCTCTCATAATCTTAAATAGTAGCGAAAAAGTCCTCACAATTGAAGTTCTCAACAACGAGAAAAAAATCATCTAAAATAAAGATTTTCCAATATTTTATTTATAAGAAACCAATTCAGTGTAGTGTGAATTAAGAAAATAAAATGAAGAAATAATCAATTACGTACAGTGGTTCAAACAGAAAGTTTAACCAAAGGTATACATTGTAACAATTATGCAAGTTTGAGGTTAAAATCGATACAATCTGATAAGTATGAGGTTCAATTTGTTGAAATTGAAAGTTCAGGGTTAAAATTGATACAACTTGTCAAGTTTAGAGTTTAATTTGATGAAATTGAAAGTTTAGGGTTAAAATTGATACAACCCCCAAAGTTTAGGGTTAAAAATGATTTTTTCTCTTTAGATAATATTTAACAAATCTCATTCTTTAATTACAAACACAATTATCTTGTTTTCATGTATTTATTTTTCAAAATATTTCACGTTGATGCCAACATATCAAATATCTCGTCAATTTAAGTATAATTCAGAGGATAAAACACTAATTACTATTTCAGAGGTCAATGATTCGAACAATTTTGATCTCTACACTTTTTTTTAAGAAGCCCCTACACTTTTATTATATCTCAAAATTACTGAAAATTATTATTGTTTTTTAATTAAGTTGAATAAAAATTAATTAAATTGTAAAGATTAAAATTGGACACATTTTTGTATTTTCTTCGATATATTTTTTGCTTTCCAGCGAAACTCAGAGTTCAGACCACAGAAAATGGGACCCACATTACAGCTGGCAAATCACTTAGTCCAGCTCATTAGACAATAATACTCTTTTGTTTTGGACTAAGATTTGTGGGCCCTACTCCCAAAAGCCCCAAGGAAAGAGCTTTAAGATTTTATTTTATTTTATTTTTTTTTTTAAAAAAGATTTTATTTTATTTTTCTCCTTTTTTTTTGGTTAAAGATTTGAAATTTATTATCCAATCTGAGACTGAATTGTTACATGTAAAAGTTCAGGGGCTGAATTGTTACAAAATTGGTATAGAAACTAAATCGTTACAAATCAAAATTTATAGACTAAATTATAACTTTGATGAAAGTTTAGAGACCAAAAGTGATTTTTAACTTTAATTTAAATATATTTTTTATTTTTTTTAAATATTTTTTCAGAAGTATCTTTCGATATCGACATTTCATTGATATTTTCATCGACATCTTCATAAAATTGAGACCTCGACATTTTAAACCCTTGAATAACAATTTGATGATAATTTAGTTTTTTACTTTTAGTTTTTGAAAATTATACTTGTTTTCTCTTAATTTTCTTAATTTTCATTTTTGTTAATAAAAACATTTGAATTCTTAGTCAATTTCAAAAAATAAAAACAAGTTTTTTTTTTTTTTTTTCCAGTTTTCAAAACTTGACTTATTTTTGAAAACACGTGAAGAAGGTAGATAAAAAAAAAAATGAATGAGAGTAGTGTATAACATTGAACACAATTTTATTCTTCATTAAAATTTCCTATCTTTTTTATACATCCCAAGGGTATTATATTGTCCCATATATATTTTTTCTTTTATTTCCTTTTAAATATATTGTGGCTTCAAATCAAATTGCAAAAGTCATTTGTATCTTAGTTAACAATGATTGCTCTCAAATCACATGCATATCAAAGCCAAACAGTCCAATATTATTAAATGAAAAATATTTGGCTGCATATCGATTTTGTAATGATTTTTCTGCATATCAACATTCAAATATTGACAACTAAAAAGATAAAAAAGTTTTATTATTTTCTACCTTATCTTTCTCAATTGTCAAGATTTTAATGAAGTATGTATAAATAGTCATAATTAATAAAAGAAATGAACTAAAAAAAATTGTAATAAAAGAAAAACAAATTAGAAAAGGTTAGCAACAAGATCAAATTTCTTATCTTCTTTGTTGAGCTTTGTTATGCCATTTCTGAAGTTGTCCATGTTCCATGTTCATTTTTTTAAAAGTTGCTTACAAATATTCTTTCTCTTTATTCTTTTGGTTAATGAATAAAAAAATGAATTGTTTGAAACGTGCTTCGAGAGGTTGAATGAGTAACGGAATCATTGTGTCAAACTAAAGTGCATGTTTATGAGTGATTTTGAAATGACTAAAATTAATAATTAGGTGTCTTAATCTGAATTCAAAGTTATTATTTTTAGATGCAATAACACATCATTCACATCAATTAGAGTGAAGAAAAATATTACATGTATTAAAGTAAGGCAACACTAACTATATATAGAAGTTTCTTAGAGTATCTACACATGACATAAATACATTATAATTCTCTATATTTAGATTGAAGATTGTAAATAAATATCTCAAAAGGAAGGATCTAGAAATATCCTAGCATCGAGCCTAAGGCTCCAAGGATTTCTAGAGAATAAGTTTCATAGAAATATCAAGGATATTTTAGATTCAATGAGAGTCTTGAAAAATCCTTTTACTCAAGGTCAAAGGATCTCATGCCTATAAATAGAAATGTGTTGGTGTCCCCCACAAGTGTAGAAAAAGTAAGAAAAGTGTGTACAATGAGTGAGAGAGTTTTATGTCGAAGTGTTCATCTTTGTATTTTTTTTTTAATAAAAGTCTCTTTTCTCTAATTGTCTGTCTTTTCTATTTTGATTTCCAAGGGGATCATACGAAAATCGAAGAAACGATTCGATGCAACCATAATTTCTCCCTCCATATTTTTGAAAATCAGCCTCAGGCTTGTCAATGATGGGGAAGAAAGGAATGCAACGTCTGAATTAAGTTTCCAGAAACCATCGGGGGAGGAGACCAGAAGGCAGGATTCCTCGTTCTTGAAGCACGATGGCAGATAGTCTTCAAAGGTAAGTCTTTATCCATCTACTTTTAATCGATACAGGGGGAATTACTTCACCATGAACCAGCTTATTCCTATCGCTCCATATCGTCCAACAGGTAATGGCTACCAGCTCGAGCTCTTCCAAGGATGAAAGCACATTGAAGCCTAAAATCAATAAGATCGCGCTATTGGAAAAATACGAAAGTAGGTTCAATAATCTCATATCAATGGTTAGTTTGACATCTTCGATTCTTAAAGTTTTTCATCCCTCATTTAGTAGTGTATATATGTTTTTTTTTTTTTAATACATCAACATTTGGAGGTGGAAGGATTCAAACCTTCGACCTCTTAGTCAAGGGTACATGTCAATTACCACCGAATTATGCTCGCTTTGGCTAGTAGTGTATATATGTTGATTTTAAACTTCTTTTCTTGCACATTCTTATCTCATGTCACACTGTTGTCTTAAAAATCTCTCGCAACCCTCATTTGTCGTCCACAAAATAATTCGTTTTGATTCCGATCTAGTTTCTTCAATGTGTCGATTTAAGTTTAAACTAATTTTGTTAACGTTTAATTTATCAAGCTTTAACATAACCTTAAGGGTTATTTTTGGGAATAATTTGTAGTTTGACTACTTGTATTAAAAAGAGTGTGCTTTACACCATCATATTTCTTACTATGGTTGGAAATGTTGGGTTGGTACTAAAATGGTGAGTTTTCTTTACATATTTTTTGACAAATGATTTTACATGCCCCATATCAATCATTCATCATTAATTTTTTAAAAATCATTCAAACTTCCCAATTTTTTTGGTTAATCATATTGACTGTTTTTTTAATAAAGAAAATCAATTAAACATTACAATATTACTGTTGATGCCAAAATTTGGCCAAGGGACTCACCTGACCTCCACGTGACATCAACGGTGAATTTGTAGAAACTGGGGAAGACGTGACCTGCAAGACCAGCAAAAACCGCTGCACACCGGCGTGGTGTAGGCCACACCGCCTCCGATGCTTAAGTCAGAAAACGGGAGGAAAGCAGGGAAGTAAGAGAAGAAAGTGATCATTCAGTTCGGGTCCCCTTCTTCAGTGGCGAAGAGGAGTATATATACCTGCTCATGCTCCTAGGGTTTTTTAGGAGTTTAGAGGCGTTTTGGGACAAATCAGGCGAATCCGGGGCGGCTGGAGGCTACAGGGACCAAATGGGGCCCGACAGGCTCAGCCCGCACGAGCGGGCCGAGGGTCGGCCGAGGCAGAGCAGGGGGTCGGGCCAAAAGCCCGACCCCTTCGGCCTTGGCCCGTCCCGCTCGCCGGTTTTGCCTCTTGGGTCCATCTTCCGGTCTGATTTCTGCTTGGTTGTCTTTGTCAGCTCCTCGTGCATCTGGGTGGTCCAAAATTACCTATAATATATTACAATATTGATTTTTTTTTAAAAGTAGATTCATGGCTTCCATTTTGTAGAATATACTCTCAAAAGTTGGACATACAATAATAAATATTGATAATTCAATTATATAGTTTTGGAAGTTGGATTTGGTTTCAAGATTAAAAAAAAATACATGTTTTAAATAATTTTTTATTTTCATCCCCATCCCACGTCTCAATTAAGAGTTTGTTTGACATTGATTTTGGGACCATAAAAGTGATTATAGAAGAAATTTAGGGTGTGTTTGGTTTAACTTTTCAAGTGTTTAAGTGTGAAAATAAATCATTTTGAAAAAATTTCTAGTGTTTGGCAACCACTAAAAATGACTTATTAGAAAATGAGATTGATAAATAAACCATTTTGAGAGAAACACTTGAAATCAACTTTTTAAAAAAGACTTCTTGAGTAAACAATAACTTGTGTATGAAAACATTTGTGAGGAAATGCAACCAAACATATGAGTGTTTAAATTCTAAACAATTTTTATACAAAATGTTTTTTAAAAAATGCATTCTTGAAAAACATTTAAATTAAAATGTATTCCAAACGGACCCTTAATGCATGTTTGGGAGTGATTTTAAAATATTAAAATCACTTTTATCAAATTCAAAATCACTACGAAATATGCTTTTAATAAAATTCAAAATCAGTACAGAATATGCTTTTAACCATTCTTAGTGTTTTGTACATCTGATTATAAAATAATTTTAATGAAAGTTCTTTTTCAACTAGGTTGTTTTGCAAAATTAAAAAATAGTAGTTTTTCAAGATTTTTTTTTTTTTTTTTTTTTTTGAGGAGCCTCCCATTACTCTACATTGTTGAGATGTGATTCACCACCACCCATCAGATTTTATTTTAAATTTAATTTATAGCTTCTATTGTCTTATTTTAATTCAATTGAGTTTATTTTTTCTTAATTTTTTTTATTGAAATAAGATTCTTTAATATGATTTTTTAAAACAATTTTTTTTCTTATCAAAATATAATAATATCGAGACTAAAAACAATATTGTAATTTAATCATATGATCCTATGATATTAATTAAATTAATTTTTTAAATAAAGTTATTTAATTAAATATCAACATAACATCCTGCAGTATTAAAATACTATGCCTATTTTGGCATTATCATGTTATGCAACAACAATTTAATATTAATTTACCATACACTTTAACTTGTTTTTTCATATTTAAATATGAAACTTATCAAACATTAATTTACTTTATATAACAGTTGATTTAAAAAAAAAACAATTTAACAGTAATTATTTTAGAAGCTACACTAATCCTAAATTAAGCTTAAGACAACAAAACATAAAAAAGATCCATCTCCACAAATTTAATATTTAGTTAAATCTAAAAATTGAAAGGAAAAAAAGGTTACCGATCGTGACACATAAAATCCCTTTGTCAAAATCAATTCTCCCTCGATAGCCTTGTTCTTTTCTATAGATACCCATTTATTTATTTTTTCATTTTTGAGTTCAACGTGTGTGGGAGTGAAAATTCGAACATCTAACCTCTGGATCAAGACTATATTACCTAAACCACACAAGCTATGTTTAGATTTGATATACTTTTTTTTTTATTTTTTTTATTTTTATTTTTTTATTTTTTTTTTTTGAAAATCTGTATACCCCACTTAAATGGACCATAAAAATCTTTATTTCAAATAAAATTATATATGAAATTAAATGTACCAAGGTTTTGGATATGAATGAAAAAAATAATTATGAAGTGGGTTTCTAAGGAGAGGAATTGCTTTCAAGAGTTTTTTTTTTTTTTTTTTTTTTTTTTTTTTTTTTTTAAGAATATTCTTCTTATTCAAATTCAAATTCCCATTTTTTACTTTGACCCTACTCTGAGTTTTTAATTATCATCTATTTTTTTCATATAATATTATCATCTATTTTTTATTTTTTTTTCTTTGCTTCATTATAAGCCTTATTTTAAACCATGATATTAAATTTTTATTGACATATTGACATATCATTATGTCTCTATCGATTCGACATCGACATAAAGAGTAAATCGACATTTTTGTTGTACCGTAAGAAGTCGATAGAATACAAAAAGGATAATAAACTAATATGAACATAATATTAATAATAAGTATTTGAACTTATATGAAAAGGTGTAAAATGTTTATTTATTAATTTAAATATTTTTAAAAATTCTCAACGATGTTTTAGAAATATCCATTGAAATCAATATTTTATTGATATTTCCATACATTTTTATAAAATCAAAATTTTGACATTTCCATCACCATCCATATTTAGAAAAAAGTAGTGTGTGCTTTAAAATGCTTACTACTTCAGCTAAAAAAGTTGTATACTACTTTAAATATATTTATGGATATTCTTCAAATAAATTCTTTTAAATAAAATAATTAAAATAATCAAAGAATTTGTAATTTCCACCTATACCCTTATGCAAAACCTATATATCAAAACTACCCCCAAGAAACATGAATATTTCAATTATGCCCTTTGGCTGTTGAGCTCAATTATAAACTTAAAGTAAATGACAAAAATATCCTTCAAGTTAGGTGATTAGTCCAAATCAACCCTATAAAATCTGATAATTACCTGAAAATATTTTAAAAAAATTCTTTATCTGTTATAAACAAAAAAAATTGGAATAAAAATTATTAATAAAAACATATAGAAAATCAATTGATGTAAAAGGACATCTATGAAAATCAATACCACTTTAGAATAATAAAATGGAAATATGGCTATACATTGGGTTGAAAATGGGAATTTTGTTCATAAAATGTCTATATGGGCCCAATAACAGCTGATCCAGGCCCAAAACTATTCTGGATAATGGGCTAAGAAAGGACAAGTCATCAACATCAATATGTGATGAGAAATGTAAATTCTATAATCCCAAGTCCTTAAAAACTAACCTATTCATAATTTTGTCCATAGAGTTCACAACATAGTTATAATTTAGTGCCTTAGCTTTTAATATGTTACAAATTTAGTTGGTCTTATTGAGATTTGAGCTAAGAAAAAATGAAACTCAACCTGATTTGTCTTATTTGTTAAGTGCTATCGGTGGGGGAAAGAAGTTGAAAGGTTAAACGAAATTTCGTATTGAGAAGTTCTGAATTTTCAACATTCATAGACGTTAAATAACAAAAAAAATGAGTCACGACGTCACTTCACTTTTTCTTTAAATGTTGAGATGTATATCTACCTTTTCAATCCAAAAGTTCCACTAATATTTTCTACTTTTTTTAGTTCAACAACATTTGGGAGTGTGAGGATTCGAACCTCTGATCTCTTGGTCAGGGTACATGCCAATTACCGCTGAGCTATGCTCACTTCGGCCACTAATATATTCTATTGGTCAATAAGGTTGAAAATCTATCATTCAAACTTTGAAGTATTTGAAAAAAAATAATGAACCCATGATGGTAACTTTCTTTAGCTTATTGTAAGTTTGTAAGTGTAACAAGCTAATGAACACTCTCACTTTTCTTTCTCAACATTGTCATCATAGACTTATAACCTTTGAAACTACTATTCTCACAAGTAGAAGGATCCATGGGAATATCTTCATGAGATGTTATTTGGTACTCGGAGTAGACTACATTCACTTCTCGATCAATTTACCTAGTGCCACATTCTAAAAATAAAAGGCACACACTACGTTATCCAAGACACTCAACGTAATGGCTATTGCTGCAAGAGTTATCAGATAAAAACTTCATTTGTCCAAACATTCCTTTTTTTTTTGGGTGCTCTAGTTCTTTTTGTTATAAACAAGGATGAATCTCTACAAGTACAAATTGATTATAAGGAGCTTAACTGCGGGACTATGAAGAATAAAAATTCACTCCCTTGAATTGAAAATTTATTTGACCAGCTTTAAAGTGTTAGTGTTTTCTTAAAGATTGATTTGAGATTAGACTACCACCAATTTAAGATTAAGGATTGGGACATTGGACACTATGAGTTCTTTGTCATAGCGTTTAGACTAACTAATGATCCAATTGCCTTTATGGATTTGATGAACAGTGTTTAATCACCTATTACATAACTTTGCTTATCGAGGAAATTTTGTACTTATTTTCTTTTCCTAAATGTTCTCACATGAAAGATCAAGCGATAGTTTTGATAGCGATTGATGACTAACATTCTAGCATAAAGAATTGGAAAATTTGGATTCTTTAAACCTCATTTGATAACTATTTGACTTTTGGTTTTTGAATATCGTGTTTGTTTTTTCACCATTTATTTACAATGGCTTTTAACTTTATTAAGGAAACATTTGAATTTTTAGCCAAATTAAAAAAAAAAATCTTAAAATATACTTTTTTTTTTCTTCCTATTTTCAAATTTCGACTTGGATTTTGAAAATATTTGTAAAAATATATAACAAAAAAAAAAAAAAATCATAGGTGGAAATAATGTTTATAAACTTAATTTTTAAGAACAAAAAACCAAATGACTATCAAATGAGACCTAAGTATTTCCTTTAGTCACGAGGTCTTCATAATTGTTTCAATTTTATTTTAGATGATCGATAGGAAGTTTTAGTATCAAGTTTTTTTTAGCCTCAAGTTCAACTAGTATATGATTGTTTACACTTTTGCATTTATTGTTTATAAAATGACAATATTGAAAAATACAAGTTGTTATGAAAAGTGTTGACTAAAATATAATTATTTGCTCAACATAGGTTGCTATGCAAACTATAGCAATCATTTAAGTCAAAATCCAACATCTTTCTTTATAGATAAAGAGGCTTCCTTTTTACCAACAAGAGCATAGTTCAACCAGTATAAAACTTCACTAATAACCAAGAGATTTGTGGTTCAAATCCTCCACTCCCACAACCCACATGTTGTCAAAAGAGAGAAAAAAAAAAAGACACGAACATAACTCAACTAACATAAAGCTTGTATCATCGACCAAAGAAGTTAGAGGTTCAAATCTCCCACTTCATATATTGTGGCTTTCTTTTTGTCGTCCTACCATATCGACAGAAGAAAGACACTCTTCTAATGCTCTTCCCTTACCCTTTTATCTACTAATGTCCTTAATCAAACCATCTTTCCAATATTCCATTCCCTCCCTTGCCATCTCCATTTCTAGATGGTGTGCCCCAAACAATTATCTTTTCACTATTTTTAAATATAAGATTCCATTTTTTGGACCTACAACATTAGCCTTTTTCATCCCTTCCCCTTCCTACTTTATCTTTAATACTAACACAATGGCTTCATAATATAATTCACCCTTTACTCCCAACCTCATAAATTTTCCTCAACCAATTTTGACCAAATTTGCCACTTTCAAAAGTTTGATTCTAAGCTTTATCAATGAAATATCTTTTAAATGTTTAACTCGAATTTTAAGTTTATAACTCCCAAATCTTCCTTAGGTTTCAGGGATCTTATATGGACGCACTGACGAGTTGAAGATGCACTCTTTAGTTCCATCTTCAATATATTTTTTTTACTACATTCTCCTCCATCTTATTTTATGAATAATGATCTAGGTTGGAGAATCTCATTCCAAAGATCAAATCATTTTATTTATTTTGCAAAAAGAAAAATTACATAAACATTAATAAATGTATTTGAATGTATATATATCTCCATTCAAATATTATTTATTAGTTTATAAATAATGAAAATTTTAAAATATAATTATTTTTATTTTTTATAAAATATAATTATTTTTATTTTTTATTTTGAGTTTAATGCCAATTGCGACATATAGATTCAAACTCTTGATTTGGTGAATGGTATTTGATTACCAATCTATTTTTTTTTTTTTTTTATTGATTCACTCAATAAAAAGTAGTATATATATAGGCATTTGTAATGAAATATTTTAAAAGCACAATATTCCATTAATATTTTTTTAAAAATTGAATATTGGAAAAACTAGGTTAAATACCATTTTGGTCTCTATATTTTGGGTTTCATTTAGTTTTAGTCCCTATACTTTCAAATATTCAATTTTAATCCTTGTACTTTGAATAAAACTTAAAATTGATCCCTACATTTGTTTATCGTTAACTTTTTTGGAAAAAAAATAATTTCTATTAACTATTCCTCTATAAATTTTAAAAATATGTTCACTTTACATCTTTTCGTGCATGGAAATTATTATGATTAATTAAAAAAAATAAAAAAAATTAACTTTAAACTAACGATGACCCATTTAAAGCTTTATCTAAAGTATAAAAACTAAAATCGAACATCTAAGGCCCCGTTTGATAACGTTCTCGTTTCCTGTTTCTCGTTTCTCGTTTCTTGTTTCCTGTTTCTTATTTCTTGTTTTCTAAGAAGTAGAAACAGAAACATGTTTGATAACTATTTCTGTTCCTTGTTTCTCTGAAAAAAGAAACAGAAACACAAAATGTGTTTGATAACCGATTCTTGTTTCTTGTTTTTTTAGTTAAAATAAAATTTAGTACATATAATATAAAAATATATTAATTTTCTACGATTATTTTTTTCTTTCTCCTTCTTCTTCCTCATCACTACCACCATTGTTATTGATCACCCGCCATCGTAGATCATTGATCATCGCTACCGACCTTCGACCACTGAGCAAATGCAGACAGTCAGCGACGAATGCTAGAAAAGTCGTCGGCGCGTGGTGGCGGTTGTCAAAAATAAGAAAAAAGGAACAAGTTTCGGTCGACGACGATAGTGGCTGCCGATAGTCGGAGGTCGACGGTGGCATCTGGTAGTTAGAGGTCGACTGTAGCAACTGGTCGATGGAGGTCGGTGGGGGTCAATCAGCGAAGGTCGATCAGCAAAGGTCGACCACGACCGATAGTCGAAAGTCGACGGAGATCGACAGTACCCAGTAGTCAGAGGTCGACAATAGCTGTCGTTGAGCAGAGGTCGGCGGCGCCCAATAGTTAGAGGTCGACGGTAGCGGCTGGTCGACGGCGCCCGATAGTCAGAGGTCGACGATGGCGGTTGGTTGGTGGTGGCCGGTAGTCGAAGGTCGACGGTGGCAGTCGTTCGATGGAGGTCGGCGGCTGTCCGTAGTTAGAGGTCGACGGTAGTGGCAGGTCGGCGGCGTCTGGTAGTTAGAGGTCGACAGTAGCGGTCAGTCGACGGAGGCCGATCAGTGGAGGTTGATAACGGCCGGTAGTCGAAAGTGCACGATAGCAGTCGGTCGGCAGAAGTCGACGGTTGCGGTTGGTTGTGGCCGGTAGTTGGAGGTTGACTACGACGGTCGGTCGACGGAGGTCGGCGATGATCGGTAGTTAGAGGTGGACGGTAGCGGTCGGTCGTGGAGGTCGACAATGATTGGTAGTTAGAGGTGAACGGTGGCGGTCGGTCGGTGGAGGTCGACAACAACCAGTAGTCGAAGGTCGACAGTGGTGGTCGGTCAGTGGAGTCGACAACGGCCGGTAGTCGGAGGTCGACAATGGTGGCCGATCGACGGAGGTCGATGACGATCAGTAGTTAGAGGTGGATGTTGGCGCTCGGTCAGTGGAGGTCAATGGCGGCCGGTCGTCGGAGGTTGACGGTTGCTTTTGGCCGCGATAGGTAGTCGGAGGTGGACAGTGGCGGTTGGTCGGTAGAGGTCGATGGCGGTCGGTTGTCGGAGGTCGACGGTATCGATCGGTCGCGGGCGGTATTCGGAGGTCGACGATGACGGTCTGTCGGCGAAGGCCGGTAGTCGAAGGTTGACGATAGCGGATGGCCGCAACCAGTAGTCGGAGGTCGACAATGGTGGTCGGCGATGACCAGTAGTAGAAAGTGGTCTGTGGCGGTCGGTCGGTGGAGGTCGGCGGCGACCGATAGTCAAAGTTCGACGGAGGCGGTCTGTCGGCGACAACTGATAGTCGGAGGTTGACAGTGACGGTTGGTCGGCAATGATCGATAGTCAGATGTCAACGATGGTGGGCGGTAGTCTGAGATCGTGTAGATGATAATAAAAGGAAAAAATGAAAGAAATAACACAAATAATAAAAAAATGAAAGAGAAAGAAATAACGAAAAAAGAAAAATAAATAAATAAAAAAAAGAACGAAATAACGAAAAAAGATTAAAAACAAAGACGAGGAAGTGGTTAAAAAAATAGAGGAAGAGAAGAGATTGGTGCAGGGGAGAGATGGATACATGCATGAAAGATAGAAGGAAAAAAAAAACAGAAACAGAATTTGAGAAACAACATTTTGTAGTTTCTCAAATTTGGCCTTTTTTTTAGAAACGTTTCTAGAAATTTAGAAACAAGAAACAGGGATGAGTTATCAAACAAGTCTGTTTCTTAAAAAAGGAGAAACGGGAACAAGAAACAGGAAACGGGAACGTTATCAAACGAGCCCTAAAAGTACATGAACCAGGGATCAAAATGATATTTTAACAGAAAATAATTTTATAAATGCATTATGGAAATATTTTAATTGCCTTTTATATTGTTATCATTATTATTATATTAAATTTCTTGAAGATTTTCAGTGAGGGTCTTGAATTGATGACAGACACAGCGCTCTGGCTTCTCCCCAGCTTCGAGAGTGAGACCGGCGAAACTCAGATCTGAATCCATCTTCAAGATCTGAAACTTCACTCCATCTTCTTCCCCTTCCGAAGGAGCTTTCAACTAATTGTAAGCTTCTGATCTCTCTAAATTCTTGCTCCGTTCTCTTTCTCATTCACTTTCTCTGTTCTAATTTGCATTCGTTTGATTTTGATTGTGTGAAATTTGCCGTGTCTTCGATATCTTGTTTCTCTATCTTCGAAGGCATTTGATTTTGTATACTAATAGTGCGTGTTTTGGTTTTCGGGAAAAATTTCGAGTCGGTTGTCTTAGCTTTGAAGCTACTTGCGGCAGGATTTCAAGAATTGACTGATGGCGTGAACTTTGGAACTTTTAGTAGTATACACTTTCTTTTTGGGTTTTCTTGATTTACTTTCCATTTGCTTAGTTATTAAGTTATATGATTGGTTCGCCGCAATAATTTTCTGTCCCAGATTAGGAGAATTGATTTCTTGTGAACTTTAAATTTTGTTTCTTCCCTTGTATGTATTTTTGAATTTTTTTCCCTTTAACGAAATGGGGTCTGGTAATTGAATATTTATGACTTATGAGTAAACTCCCGAGCCAAGTCAATCAGATTCCATATGCAAATTAATTAATTAGCCGTTCAGCCTTTAAGAATTTAATTGATTTCAATCATTTAATATCAACTCTGAAATGGGCATTGGATTTAAGCCTTCAAGAGTTTAATTGATTTCAATCATTTATTGTCAACTTCGAAATGGGTGATGGATTTTTGACTCAATTTTCAGCAGGTCGGTATTGTTTCTCAACATTCATTAGGTATTCTTAGTTAAACTATGCTGACATACCTTGTGAATCTGCCTTGTTGGTCCAAAAATCTTGAATTTTGTGGGCATTTAGCTATGGTTAGAGTCATAAATGGCATCTAGCAAAATGCTGAAAAGATTCTAGCAAGTTTGACTGCAATGAGTTTTTTGTTAAGTAGCTAAGATGTAGTGGCTATTGAGAATTTATGATTACTACACATTTTTTCCACGTGTGAGCTATTCGTTGTTTTTACAAGAAAATCAAACAGGCATATCTGTGAAACTGTGCCGCTTTTTCTAATTTGTCCATTAATCAAGGTTTTTTTTTTTTTTTTTTTTTGTTTTTTTTTTTTTTTTTTTGTAATTTCTAGCTTGGTTTCGTTCTTTTAGATCAGGGTTTGTTTTTGTAGCTCGTGTTGTGGCTCTTGTTGGTGGACTTTTTTTTTTTGTATACCCTTGTACATTCTTTCATTTTTTGTCAATGAAAGTTCAGTTTCTTATAAAAAAACGATGCCTTGTTTTCTAATTTGGTGTTCTGACAAAATTGGTGCACAAGTGAAAACATCTACTTGAAAATAGTGTTATCAAATGGTGATGAAGAAGTGTGGCTTTGCAGGTTTCCTACTATCACAAAACCATGTCAAGGAGGCCTGTAAATCCTTCTCGGCGTCTTGTTGATGGTGGGAGTCTTCCATTTGTCGGTGCAATACATTCCAAGTCACGTTCATCACCTTTACTAACCATAGGGCTTGTTGTGGTACTTTTCTTTGCTTATGTCCTCCTCTCTCGCTTTTCAAACAAACAAAGAAGAATACTGAAAAATTCTTTGAAGTATTGAGATTTTTGTGCTTGAAAAAATATTACCTCCTCATCCCCTGGGAACAAATATTGTTAGCCACTAAGTACTAACTTTAATTTTCTATTTTAAAAATTTTTCAGGGTGCAATTCTTCTTATTGGATTTTGTTATCATCAATCAGGTCTTTATTTATCTCTTATCTTGCTTTCTTTTTAATTAAATATCTCTCTCTCTTGCTCCAACACCACGATCATCATCGATGTGTATGTTTGTTGTAGGATGTTCTCTCTCCATTCACTAAATAAATTTTATGTTCACAACCACTGAAATGTGAACCCTTTCTGCAGTTTTCATCACTATGCCTACCTATGTTATATTTTTGCATGCATCTTCCACTTATTAACACAAACTTGATTCTTTTTGGGATACAACACAAACTTGATTCCTTAGTCATACTGTGACTTCCATGTATTTCACCACTCCATTTCTGAGTTTATAGCTTTCAGTATTGCAACAATGGACAGCTGCTTGTGCATATATTCTCCTCACGTCACTCTACTGGAAATGTTGCCTCTCCATTGACAAAGTATTGTCTGAGAATTATATTTGGCCGAGCTGCTCTATTGAGATATTCAGTCACTAACTTAAAAGAAAGAAAGGAAGGAAGGAAGGAAAGAAAGAAAGAAAGAAAGAAGAAGCAAAAAAAAAAAAAAAAAAAAAAAGAAGGAAAACAAATGTGCACCTAAGGCATCGTACTCTGGCAGCTACTTTCCTTTGTGGCCTACTGCACTATCACCTTATTTCAGACTCATATTCTACTCTCTCTCTTTAAATTTGAGTGTGTGGATCGTAATATTGAAGAAAAAGTTTCTTTTTGATAGACCCTGCCCATAATTATCATTGAAACTGCAACTTGATCCACTCAATAGTTCTAATTATCTAGAAGTAGCTGATCTCTAACAATGCTTGCTTTGCTTTAGTTAGTTGGTAAAGAGACAAACCACTACCTCTAGCTAAATTCATAATGGATATTTCCTGCTAGCAGAACTATGTGAAACTGGTAGCAAAGAACTAAGAAAAAGAGTGAGGGAACGTTTTTGTGATTGTAAACAGATCTGTCAACTATGCTGATATCCTTTCATCAATTTTTTTAATGTTGATTATTGAAAAATGCGCAGTTACCGATGGTTGTGATGCTTCCTCTTTTCTTAAGGTAATTGCTGTATTTGCTTGCTTATTCGTTGTCAATTTGCATGACAGGTGGATCAAGAAGCAATATAGAGGCTGTGAGTAAAGTTGAAGGTGAATATATGTTACTTTTTATTTATTCTTGAGTAAAAGTTTAGTTTCATCAATTTCAAGCCTGGAAATGCATTTGATTTATTGAAGGGGAGGCACAATAATTTGTTATTATTTTTTCCTACTTTCTTTTCCATCAAGCATTAAACTAGTCAACATGATTTGCCCACTGGATGTTGAGACTATATTAGTGTACATTATCTATCTTAGAATGCATCTGCATACATTCTAAATTGTTAATATATGAAGTGTAGTTGATAAATGGAAAGACAAGGGTTGGGTGTAGTGGGTAAAAATCCACTTAATTTGTCCAAATGGTTATGAGAACATAGTGCCTTGTGTACTGGGGTTATCTTTGATAAAAATAATTAATGAATTTATTGACTATCAATTATCAACTGGCAATCTCTAGTTTCAAACCATATGAGCATGATGGTAACTTGAGAGCGAGAGATTGGTATAATATCTTCTTGGTCCTTTGCAATGTCTCAAAAAGCATTGTTGAAAATCTAAACATTGAACCTTCTATTCAACCATGCCATCAGCTTCAAGTCAACAGACTAGATACAATCACCATCCCTGCCATCATTCAAGGACAAGAATTCTTTATTTATTATTAACTTGTCCTTGTGTGGGATCAACGGCTCTTTCTCTCTTTGGGCGTCGGTGACATGTGCTTTTAGTAATTTATGTATAGACCTTATTTTGCTTGATTGGAGCCTTTTTTTGTAGTTTGGCTCCTTTTTGCGAGCTTGGTTTTTTTTATGCCATGTATTCTTTCATTTTTTCTTCATGAAAGTGGTTTTTCATTAAAAAAAAAGCTATCTTTCCACCTTTCATACTTTGAGAAAGGCTCTCTCTCTCTCTCCCACACATACACCCTCTCTCTCTTACATGCACATGCACACACTCACACACACATTTCGACACCCTCTTGCCCCTGTCGCTCTATCATTTTGACTCCCTCTCTTTATCTCTTGCCTCCTCCCTATGTTATTCCCTCAATTTTGATTCTTGCCATTCCCTTTGTCCAGCCCAGCCTGTGTTAGTTGAATTTAACTTTCCCCTCTCTTCACATGAGATCATTGTGACTCCCTCTGTCTACCTCTTGTCTGTATGTTTTCCCTCTTTTTTGGTTCTTGCCATGTCATCACCAAGCACAGTCCGCCCCTAGCTTGCCTTTGCTGGAATATAAGTCTCCTCTCCGTTTCATGCCTCTCGAACCAAGCTTCTTTATTTAATTTGGAAGCAAACATATCCAAATAATTGTGTAGATTCAATATTTTTTTAGCTAATATTGATGTACACGTTTCTAGAAAAAGAATGTTTTTTTGCTAGTTTATTCATATTTTATATTTTATAAAAATAATGTATGTGCATCGAGGCTCATGCTTTATTTTTATGCCTTGCATTATGTTACAAAGAGCCATTCTACCTTAATGTGCCATATGCATTAAAAACAGTGAGAGAATTAATAACTAATTTATCTTATCCAGATCGATTTTTTGTTAATCATTACCAACTAAATCATAAAAGGCTCATTTTTTTTTTAATCAAGTACCATATCATACATGCAGGTGGTACATCATGCACAGCAGAAGTCCAACGAGCTATACCCTTTCTAAAGAAAGCATATGGAGATAGCATGCATAAAGTATTGCATCTAGGCCCTGATACGTGTTCTGTGGTGTCTAAATTGTTAAAGGAAGAGGATACAGAAGCATGGGGCGTGGAGCCCTATGACTTGGATGATGCTGATGCCAGTTGCAGAAGCCTTGTGCGGAAGGGCATTGTGCGTGCTGCTGATATTAAGTTTCCCCTGCCATATAGAGCAAAGTCGTTTTCTCTGGTCATTGTTTCAGATGCATTGGATTACTTGTCTCCCAGATACCTAAACAAAACTCTTCCAGAACTGGCAAGGGTTTCTGCTGACGGTGTTGTTATATTTGCTGGTAAACCTCTCTTAATATGTTTATACTTGCATCATTTGAAATTATTATCTTTTCTATACACCTAATCTTGTTAAATGAGGTTGATTATAGCTTGTACTGATATGGTTGTGTGGGTGGCGGGAACCTAACACATTGGTGCCTGCTTTGTTGTTTTAAGCGCCTAGAAGATAACACAAGTTACATTTCTTATGGTGTTCGTGCTTTCACTTTATAATACTTTCTCTGTCTCACTTTGTGATTGCTCGCTGAAGTCATTGTTTAACAATCTTAAATTGTCCATAATTTCTCTCTCAATCGCTGCATGTGATTTTTTATATTGTGTATATTCTTATATAAAAAGCGGATGGATTTCTTGGAGTTCTCACTCTAAAGTCCAGCCTCATAGACTGTTAGGGGCTCCTCAAGAATGTGTTAAGTTATGGTCTTGCAAGTCTTGGTACATGAGTTGATTTTGATGGCTAGGAAGTTGACATTATTTAATACATCTCATATTTTAAATAGTCACGTTTCTATCATGCTTAGTGATTGTATTGACCTAATGGCAGAAAGAAATGGTTTATGGTTTGATGTAATAGAAAATTCAAGAGGAAAATTCTGATTGTTCCTACCATTTTTTGGTCTAAATTCATCTATTTACTTTAATTATAGATTGATTGATTTGATATTGTTTTTCTCTCTCTTTTCACTGCTGTTTCTCCTTGCAGGCTATCCGGGTCAGCAAAGGGTTAAAGTTTCGGAATTACCCAAATTTGGACGTCCAGTAAGTACCTTTTTTTAATACTTGAAAGGTAGCTAGCATTTTTTTTAAAGAAACCTAAAATAATTTTATTGACAGAGAAAAAAAGAAGAAAGAACAGCCTGAAGGCTGGGTAGAGGAAACCCCTTCCCAAAAATTACATCAATAAAGCTATCCAATCATTGATAATGGACAATAAACTATAGTTACAAAATAATTTTTGTGGTTTAAGTACCACCACAAAGAAGTTTGCTATACATTGCTGCAAAAAAGTAATCGGTAGGGACTTCCTTATCCTCAAAAATCCTGCTGTTTCTTTCCCTCCATATCAAACATTGTGAACATGAAACATGTAGGCCATTAGGGATATCGCAGCACTTGCAGGGTTTATTTCATTCTAGTACCATGAAAACCTCGATTGATGCTTGATTCAATGTTCAACTAGTCGAGGCATTACATACCTCCCTAGAGTTAAGAGGTTCAAATCCCCCCGAACTCAAAAACGAAAATGAAATATCATTATCTAGCTAGCCTTCTAAAATAAAGGATCTTATGCCTTCTATTACACTCGTAGTATTTGAAGGATGAGAATCCGCTATATAGCATCTATAACAAGAATTCTGATATTATACTCTACATCATCTATCTTCATTATTGTTTCATGAGCATATTTTCCCATTAGTAAAATTGCAGAGTTGAGATAGATAACACTGAAATATTTGCTTGTTGTGAAGGCGAAATTGCGAAGCTCGTCGTGGTGGATAAGGTATTTTGTTCAGACAAGTTTAGAGGAGAACGAAGCAGCGATAAAGAAGTTCGAACAGGCTGCAACTAAAAGGTCCTACAGGCCAGCTTGCCAAATCTTCCACCTCAAATCCTACTCTTGAGAATCTCAAAACTGTATTCTTCTGTAAGCTTATTTCCAAGCCTGTTTTTGTTTTGCACAAAGTGCTTTAGTGTCTCTTCTTTTTTTCTTTTTCCCTTTCATTAAAAGATACATGGAAACTGCAGAGCTATAATTTATGTCCAGATTGTCACATATTAGCTCTCTAATTTATATATCATTTTCAGTGAAGCAAATTGCTATAGGTTTTAGAATAGGATTTATTGCAAATGTTGTTTGTATCTTGGTAAATCATGATTAATTACATGACATAGCAATTGTAATTCTTTCAGTGGTTAGCTTTCAAGGCTAAAATGGTTAATATTTATGTTCTCTTTGGATTATATAGTATGGTTCTGAACTTTTTATACCTTATCTTTATTGAAAATCTCAATCTTAGTTTTCAACTCCCATTGAATTTCTCATTTACGTGCGAATTGGGATTGACTCGTCGGGAAATCTTTTTAAATTCTAACATGAGCTATGCTGAGTAGTTAAGACACTATTTTCTTCCTTTGGAGTCAAAGGTTCGAACTTTGAATCTTCATGTCTGTGCAGAGATTTCTTAGAAACATAACTAAAATAGTTAAGATTAATTGCAAATTTGATCCTAATGAGGTCGGAGAAAGAAAATGAGCATGGACTAATTGCTAACAATTTTCCTTTTATTTTTGCTCATTATTTTTGTAATTCATTCAACTGGTTGTTATATATATACATATATAAACTAGATATTTATGTTGAGGGAAATGTGGATGGAACTATGGAAAATTCTTGGACATACATGCAAAAATCATCAAAAGAATCCTTATTATTTTTTTTTTTGGTACAGGTATTACACACCTTTAAATAACTTAAAATTTTGGGAAAAAAATCAATTTTGACCCTTGAACTTGTTAGGTTGTATCAATTTTAACCCTAAACTTTCAATTTTATCAGATTGAACCTCAAATTTAATAAATTGTATCAATTTGAACATTTTTTTAGAGAACGGAAACATTTATTAAGGTTGTATGTAAGGAACATACGTAAAGGAGCTACATAAAGGATTTCCAATTTAAAGCAATAATAGAAACAGAATAATCAGAGAAAGCTTTTGATCTTGTAGCCCAAAAAGCGGCAAGAGAAATGACATCCTCCCAAAGTTGAATCCCGCTGTGAACCTTGTCCTGAAAAATACGATTGTTGCGTTCATTCCACACAATTCAAAGGGAGGCAATATAAATATTTCAAAGAAGAATTTGTCTTTGGGATGAAGCTTTGAAAGCAAGCAAATCTTCGCAAAGGGATTGAATCGTTGCCGGAGGAACAAAAATAACACCCAAAGCTTGGTAAACCTTGTTTCGAAGAAAGGACACACAACAACAATGAATGAATAGATGATCAATACTTTTGGAACTCATTCTGCAAAGGAGACAGATGGAAGGATTGAAGTACGAGCCTCGAAAAATTTTCTGAAGCCTGTCAGTCGTGTTGACACTTCTATGAAAAAGGGACCAGATGAAAACCTTTATTGTTTTAGGGATATCAGCTTTCCAAATGTTGTCGAGAATTGTTTCTCCAGGGCTATAAAAAGTCTAGGAGGAGCAACCAAAAGGATGGATCGAGCAGCTTTTGTGGAGAAGGAACCGTCTTCGGAAGCAAGCCAACGATGAACATCAGAACCACGAAAAGAATCTGGAATGGGTAAAAGACTAGTCATCTCATTCCAACTTTGAACCTCTCTATCAAAAAAAGGCCGACGAGGACGAAAATTCCATACTCTATCCAAATTCAACCAAGCTTCCTCAACTGTGAGACTTTTGTTTGAAGATAACTGATAAAGGCGATCATTAACATATTTCAAAGGACCAAGAACAGACCAGTTATCATGCCAAAAGAGAATGGATTTACCGTTGCGCACCTCCCATTTGAAATTTGCGAAGAAAGGAGACTGAAGCTTTGAAATAGCAAACCACGGAGATCTGGAGCTAGAAAATCTGCTACTAGAGGGAAAACTATTGTGATGATCGCTGGAATATTTAGCACTTATGAATTTCCTCCAAAGAGATTTGTCCTCGGTGAAAAAACGCCATATCCATTTGAACCTTGAACTTGCATAAATGTTGCAATGTAGATCTTTGGTTAACTTTTCATTTGAATTGCTATTAAAACATGTAATTGACAATTTCCTTTTCTTTTTTTAATCTACATTACACCTGAGTTAGTGTTTTGTAAGAAATTTGTTGGAAAAAACTCTTTAAGAAATCAAATATCATAACTATCCTTCACAAAAAAAAATCACAAAGTTATTGGCAATAAGAAATATCCAACAAATATGAGAAAAAAAAACTCAAAATTTCTTTTATTTTTGTTTCCTAAATTTGTGCATTCTTCTAATTAGCAAGAAAAAAAAGTAGTAAAAGAGGAAAAAAAATCCTAGAAAGTTCTTAGCAACAAGAAAAAACCACCAAATATTTGATGATAAAAAACCTCAAAGTTTCTTTGCTTTCATAATCTTAGATAGCAGCAAAAAAACCTTCACAAAGTTCTCAACAACAAGAAAAGTCATCCAAGATAAAATTTCTTCAATATTTTATTTATAAGAAACCAATTCAGGTGCAATGTGAATTAAGAAAAAAAAGAAGAAATAATTAATTACGTACAATGGTTCAAACGGAAAGTTAACCAAAGGTATACATTGTAACACTTATGCAAGTTTGGGGTTAAAATCGATACGACCTAATAAGTTTGAGGTTCAATTTGATGAAATTGAAAGCTCAAGGTTAAAATTGATACAACTTGTTAAATTTAGGATTCAATTTGATAAAATTGAAAGTTCAGAGTTAAAATTGATACAATCCCCAAAATTTAGGGTTAAAAATGATTTTTTTCCCCAAAAATTATATCATTAATGTCTATGTTCACAATATTTTGTTCCTATTTTTTATATTTCATTGATATTTTAGTGGTATAATAGAAATATTGATTTATTCTTCATATCAATGTCAACATTCGGAGTGAGAAAATTTGAACCTCAAACCTTTTGGTCAGCTCTAGTCAAAGTATAATAACAAAAACAAAACTTTTAGAAGTATGCAAACTAAATGGCTTTGGCATTTCACCCCGGAGAGAAACTCCTTGTGGAGGAGAATCTCTCCTTGTGGAGGGGAATAATTATTAGCATCAGCTTCAAGGAAAAAAGAGGAACAAAATATGGGTGGATATAGCTGCAAATTATCCAATTTTTTAGCATAAAATTTTGAGAAGATAGGTGGTGTGACGATCAACCCCTCAAGATTCGTTTTCCTGAGTTGTTCTCGATTTCTGCCAAGAATAATTCGTGCATTGCAGACTGTTGGGACAACGATCAACAGTCTTGGAATTTGGCCTTCAGAAGAGGCCTATTTGATAGAGAGTTGGGTAGTTGGATGGCTTTGGTAGACAAGCTTAATGGTGTTAATCTAGGGAATGACCCAGACTTGATCTGCCTATAATTAAGCAATCTATGTGTAGCTTGATATGGAAACATAAATGTCTGAAGAAGGTAAATGTTTTTTTTTGTGGTCTTTAGCATACCACAGTCTAAACACGGATGAGAACTTAGAGAAGAAATTCAAGAGCTGGACGTTATCTCCTTCAGTTTGTAGAATGTGTATCCAATCGGAAGAAAGATTGGATCATCTTTTTATTCATTGCAGATTAGCGGGGAAGGTTTGAAACTTTGTAGCCAGCCTGATGGGCATGTCGTTTTGCTTACCTAAGAGGGTTGAGGATTGGATGAGTGAAGGTCTATCTGCGTGGAGTCTGTAGAAAAAAGCCAAGATTATGGCGAGTTGTGTGTTGAGGGCTACTCTTTGGCTTTTGTGAAAAGGAAAAAACTATAGAACCTTCGAAGATAAGTCCGTTAGCCTAGAGTTCTTTTGTGATAATGTACAAAATACAACCTCTTGGTGGATCTCTTTACACAACCATTCTTTTTGTAACTACACAGTTTGCTATCAATTATTAAAGTTTGGCATGCTATTTTGTTTTAGAATTCGGGCAAAGGCGACCTCCACCCTTGGCCCCTAGGTTGTTTGCTTCTTTTGTGATTAATATATCCTTGAGGTTTTTTTTTTAAAAAAAAAGAAAAGAAGTATGCAAACTAAATAGGAAATCGAAGTTAAAAGCATCGGTACTATAAAATATAATGAAACCTAAATGTTTTAATCAATCTTGAAGAAAATAAATCAAATAAAAGAAAGGTTTTCCTTCTAGAATTCAATAACATGTGTAGTAGAGGTTTCAAACTTTTAATCTCTTTTTCGTCGAAGAAATATATTTTAACTGGTTGAACTATGCTCAGATTAAGTTAACTGCTAAAAAAAAAAGAAAAAGTTGAGATTGAAACTTTACTTAGATAAAAGTCAAGGTGCACTCATTAATTGGTATGGTAGAATCAACAATTTCTTCATTGATTGTGGCCTTAAAGTAAGCATATGGTCACCCACCAATAGAACTAACAGCAATTTCTTTTCACCTGCTGAATGTGCGGTCAATTTGTTTAGTATATGTCTCCTCATCATCCTTTTCTTTCATAACAAAATTCAATATCATTGTCAAACCTATGCTTTAAAGTAATCTTACATGTCGGGATGAGTCTAGTTTAACGATAATTGACATGTACCTTCGACCTAGAGATCAGAGGTTCAAAATTCTGTACCCTCAAATGTTGTTGAGCTCAAAAAAGAAAAAAAAACAGTATAATGGTAAATATTTGAATTTTAAATAATTTATTGTTTTTTTTAGTATGTGTAACTATTTGTTAAAAAAAAATAGAATGTGTAACTTGTCCTTAATTAACATCCAACCATTGAACGTTTTAAGTAACCAAATGTAATCTTGAAGGATGTAGTGCATATTGGATGTTTTTTAAAATTTACAGACCTACTAGACATAAAATTAAAAGTTTAGGTTGCTATTTTTATAATATATATATATATATATATATATATATCAAAGACCTATCAGATGTTTTCAAAGTTCGAGGACTTATCTAACACTTTTTAAATTTTAGAGACCAAATAGACACAAAATTGAAAGTTTAAGGACTAAATTTGTAATTTAACCAAAAAAGAAAAACAAAGTTTATATCTTAATTGATTTTATTAGTCTTATTCCTTTACCTTGATTATTTTTTGAAATGTATCCATTTACCTTGATTTACTATTAATTATATACTTTTCAACTCTAAACAATAAATTAATGATGAGTTCTTATCTCGAAAGATTTCAACCATTTGTCAAAGTGAGCATAGTTCAGTGGTAATTGACATGTACCTTCAACTAAGAGGTCAGAAGTTCGAATTCTACCAATCCAAATGTTATTGAACTAAAAAAAATAATAATAAACCAGTTAATTTTTTTTAATTATTATTATCTGTACTCCCTTCAAGGAACTTTACTAAATTCCTCCTAACTAAATTGAGTAAGAAAAGGACATATCATCCCTTATTTTTACAATTGTTTGGAGTACCTTGACCTAATCAATATTGCTTAATGATCATGTCTTAAGGATCCTATGCCATTCTCATTTTGAAGGACCCACTCCAATCCCACTTTTATTTTACTTGATTTTTAAATAATGTCTAAAAGCTCCAAAATTACCTTTGACACCTATGATTGCTAATATTCATTTGCATATTTAAAATGGGACAAAATAATTTCATGCTATAATCAAAAGTTTAAGCTGAAGAGTTGAGAAAAAATTAATGAAAAAAATTTGACAACATATCGGTATGTAGGAATCTCCTGTATACCATCATTAAAATGTTGACAATTATGAGAGATAAAAAAGTTTTTTTTTTTTTTTTTAATTTTCTAATTTCTACCCTTCTCTTTCTTAGTTGTCAAGTTTTTAATGGAGCATCCCTACATACCGGTATGTAGCCAAGTTTTGTTGAAAATTAATTATATCAACATAAGTCAATATTAATTGTGGAGGAAATGACATTGCATGGATTTGAACACAAGACCTCATACTCTGATACTATGTTAAATCACTAATCAACCCAAAAACTAAAATTGATGGCTGGTTACGAATATGAATATATATATATATATATATATATATATATACCGGCAATATATGGGAATAGGAGAATGGAACATCTGACTTATTGGTCGAGAGTACATGTTTTATGCCAGTTGAGCTATGCTCATATTTAGACATTTTAAAATTCAATTTTGATCCATGAACTTTTATCCTTATTTCGTTCAAATATTTTGATTTAGTCTCTGATTTCAAATAAAAAATTATTTTTAGCATTTGGTGTTAATATTTAAGAAGTTATATATAGTGGAGTTCGGTAGATCACTTGAGTTAAAAAGCACAAATTCAAATTTAGTTTTAAGACATTTTGGTTTGAATTAATCGTAGAAAAGAAGAGGCTAAAGCTATAGAAACAATAATTCCAAATTGAATTTATATTATTGGTACACACTCTCACAATAGTTACATGTTGAATTTCTATTTCTTTTTTCACTCACAGAAAAACACGTTTTGAACTTAACTCAACTAGCATAAATCTTGTACTGATGATCAAAAAGTTTGTGGCTCAAATTTCCCAACCCACCATGTTGTAAAAAATAAAAGACATTTTAAGCTTTTATCAAAAGATAAATAATTAATGATAATCAAACTTTTAAAAAATATGAGAACTAAGGCTCCGTTCGATAACCATTTGGTTTTTGGTTTTTGGTTTTTGAAAATTAATTAAGCTTATACACTCATACTTCCACCTATAAGTTTCTTGGTTTTTGTATCAATCTTCTACCTTGCTTTCAAAAACCAAGTCCAATTTTGGAAAAAAAAAAACAGTTTTCAAAAACTTGTTTTTGTTTTTTAAAATTTGGCTAGGAATTCAAATGCAACCTTAACTAGGATGAAAGCCATGCATGGTAGGGAATTTAGGTGAAAACAAGCATAATTTTCAAAAACCAAAAACCAAAAACCAAATGGTTATCAAACGGGGACTAAATTATACATTAAACCATTCAAACTGATTTTTGTTTTAAGTTCAACAATTCTGAAGTGGTATTCGATGCCTAATCTATTAAGATATGCTAAGATTGACTTCAAAACGTAAACAATATATAAAAGAATGGGGGGGGGGGGGGGAAGTATAATGGATGAGTAAAAATATTGATGCAAAGTACAAGGTTAAGATTTAAGTTTTGTCCCTAAGTTTACCCTAAAATTTTATTTTCTTTTTCTGGGTTTTAAGAAATACTATTTTACATGTTTAGTGAGTAAAGGCATTACTTATTACTTATTACCATTTCAAAGATCGAAAATTGAATCCTCCACCCCTACCAATCTTGAACTTAAAAAAAAAATAAAATAAGCGATACTATTTTAATTTGATTCTTAGCCAAATTAAAATCGATGTGATCGTTTTCTTGCCGTTTGAAATTTACATTCTTGAATGTTCAAAATTTCAAATTATAAGAATTTCTTTAACCCATCAAACTTATTTTCTTTTTATAGTTAAGAAACACTAACCCTTCTTTCAAATAATCTACTTTATTATTATTTTTTTTCAATTTCTATAATACATTCATATTGTCATATCTCCATCCACCATATGAACAATCATTTACAATATAGCATTATTAAGTCTTTATTATTTTCTTTTCAAAAAAAAGAAAAGTCTTTATTATTTTTCATTATCTTCACAATCTAAATATAATTTATTAAACTTTAGAAACTAAATTAGAAGAGAAAATAAACTTTAGAGATAATAAAAGTCTATATTTTAATTATATATTAAGGAACTCACATTAAAAAGATAAGTGAAGACTTCATAATTTATAAAATAGATAGACTGCTTCACTCATTGTCCATTGGTTTTGAGATGAAATCCCATGTTATCTGCCAAAGCGAGTATAACTCAGTAGTAATTGACATATTCCCTCAACCAAGAGGTTAAAGGTTCGAATCTCCCACTCCTAAATGTTGATGAACTAAAAAAAACCCATGTTATCTAATATTAATTACCAATATAAAAAATTGGAAGATGTTGACAAGCATGTTCTCAAGTTGGGATGGTAAAGACTTTTCCTACACTCACATGGCAAAGGCAAAAGCACTATTGAAAATAATGACTTTTGAGGTTTTTTTTTTTTTTTTTTTTTTTTTTTTTTTTTTTTTTTTTTTTGAATAAATGACTTTTGAGTTTTAATATTAAATAAACAGCTGAAAATTCAACTGTCTAGAGATTGTTAGTTATATATTTATATATGGCCATGTGAGCCAATCACGACAAGTCTTTCCTCCATAATTTAAAGCTTTGTTTGCGCCACATTTTTGGGTGTGACAAAGACTTTTCATACTTTGCCAATAACTACCTCTTAAAAATAAATTAATAAAATCTCCCACCCACAAAATTATTCAAGAACCAAAATGAGTGTAGCTCATCTGTTATTGACATCTATCTTTGACCAAGAGGGTCAGATGTTCGAATCCCCCATCTTCAAATGTTGTTGAACTAAAAAAAAAAAATCAAGAACAACAACCTTCTAGTTCAAGAATAATTGTAAGAGTGATCTATGCATGAAAGAAAATCAAATGGTAATAATATACTTAAATCCATAGTATAGACTTGATTTTATAATGGTAAATGAATTTTTGATTTTCGTCAACTATTCAACTCAAATTTAAGATGAATAATGAGTTTAGTAGACTAAACATGATATATTGGAGTCGCTAATTCGAACATAGTTCAATGAATAAGATGTCTATAAGGTTTTTAAAATGTTAGAAGTTTGTTTTCGATCTATATCATTGTATTTCTTGGAAAAAAAAAAGAAAAAAGAAAAAAGATATATGGGAGACCCAAATAAACCCAATTAAATAGTTTTGATTATAGGGTTTAACCAATCATATTAGAGTTTACCATAATTTTCTAAGATGGTCTTGGTATCAATTCAATGAATCATGTTTTTGAATGAAAAACATTCTTTTTAGCATTCAACCAATGTAAGAGTGAAGGGCCAACCTGAACATAGTTTAATTTATTAAGACATACGAGATTAAGAGATCAAGGGTTCGAATTCCCACCTGCACACATTATTGAACTACTTCAAAAAAAAAAAAAAAATTGTAAGAGTGGATAATCGAATTTCCAACTTTAGGAAATATGTAAATGACTTAACCACCAATTGTGTGAATGAGAGGTCTATTAGTTCGCCACTAAATTTTCATAATTAAGACCACTTCATATATGTACTTTTTAGTTTAATATGCGAATTGAACCTTCAGTCTTTTGGTCGGCTAAACTATACTCAAATTGGCTTAAATATAGTCTAGATGATAATTTAAAATTGTTATCTAATACCTAAATTAATTAATAAATAACTTAATTTCCACATTATTTCTTTTATTTTTTTAATTCAACAACCTTTAGAAGTGAGAGATTCGAACCTTTGATCTCTTGGTCAAAATTAAATGCCAAACACCGTGAGCTGTGCTCACTTTGGCCACACCTTAGATTAAAGTTTGATTAGAGTAAATTGTGGGGTTGATTTTTTTTTTTTCCAACTGTAACAGTTTGATTGGAGTAAATTAAGAGATTTCTTATCACAATTTCTGATGCACTTGCTTTTCCTTAATTCCAACATGAGAGAAAGAGAGAATTACAATACTCTCTCTCTATAAATAGCCTTAAAAAGACTCACATATCTCCATCAACAACACAATAGTTGTCCCAAAAAAAAGAAAGAGAGATTAAAAATGGCAACATTGGCCAACCTTCTCTCCTTCATAACCCTGATGGGGCTAATCCTAGCCCCCATCGCCCTAGCCCAAAACTCCCACCAAGACTTCGTCAATGCCCACAACGCCGCCCGAGCGAGAGTCGGGGTCGGTCCGGTCTCTTGGAACTACACCTTGGCTGCGTACGCCCAAACTTACGCCAACAAGAAGATTGGCACTTGCGAGCTGCAACATTCCTACGGTCCTTACGGCGAGAATCTAGCCGAAGGATACGGTGAGATGACTGCGGTGGAGGCGGTGAACTTCTGGGTGAGCGAGAAGAAGTACTACGACCATCGGTCCAACCGATGCGTCGGGGACGAGTGTCGCCATTACACACAGGTTGTGTGGAGGAACACCAAGCATGTGGGTTGTGCTAGAGTGAAATGTCACAACAATTGGATTTTTGTGATATGTAACTATGATCCTCCAGGCAATTATGTAGGCCAGCTTCCTTACTGACCTGATGAGAGATTGAAAATTTGATGGATTGGCCCTTTGTAAAAGAAAGAAAGAAAGATAATAATGGTGTTATTATCTTTAGGGAACATTATTATAAATGAAAAATTATCTTTATGGGACTATATTGGTATATGAATATGTATTATGCATATAGACATGATTTTGCTCATTGGTCCTACTAATTATTGGTTAAGACAAAGTTGGGTTGTTTGGCTATAATAGTAAATAGAATGGTCTAAACATGAAAATCTAGCAAAATGTAAGATAAAAATTTAGGTCAATAATCAATATGATGCAACAAATTTACAATTAGGTCAAATCCATGGCCAAACAAGGAAAATTTATCCATAAATTTGAGAGAACACTCTCAATCTAAAAACAAAGTTTCGTTTTAAATAATATTAAAAGAAAGTCTCTATTCAATTCTAAAAAAAGACTATTTATATCCTTACAATAAATTAATAAGCAAAAAATTAATTAAACTCAAAATACTAAGGTCACGTTTCATAACCATTTAATTTTGGGTTTTTACTTTTTGAAAATTAAGCTTATAAACACTACTTCTATCCATAAATTTCTTTGTTTTGTCATCTACTTTCTACCCATATTTTCAAAAACCAAATCAAAATTTGAAACCTAAAAAAAATAGTTTTCAGAAACTTGCTTTTGCTTTTAAAATTTTGCTAGAAATTCAAATGTGTCCGGCCTCAACAAAGATGAGAAACTATTATAAGAAAATTAGGAGAAAACAAGCATAATCTTCAGAAACCAAAAACAAAAAACCACATGATTATCAAACGGGACCTTAGTTACTATCCACACAATATCGTTCGATTATGAGGAATTTGCTGAATTTCATGGTTTCTCCACTCTTCTCTCTCATATTCTTTTCTCCCTTCAAAACAAACTCCCTAAAATAGAACCACACCCCATTTCATAAATACCTAAACCAAACCCAAATGTCCTCAACCAAAACACACACCAATCCTTCAACTAGTGCCTCTCAAAGAAGCCACACATCTAAAAAAAATGGCATATGCCAACTTTCTCTCCCCACTTTGCCTCATAGGACTAGCCCTAACATTAGCTTCCATCTCTCCCGTGGTCGCCACGAAAAGCACCCCGAAGGACTTTGTCGATGCGCACAATGCCGTCCGTGCCGACTATGGCGTTGGCCCGGTCACTTGGAACACTACTCTAGAAGCCTATGCTAAAAATTATGCCAAGACTAGGATTGCTACATGCGAGATGGAACACTCCAATGGACCTTATGGTGAAAACTTAGCCGAGGCATTCGAGACGACAACGGCAGAATTGACCGTGAACTTTTGGGCTAGCGAGAAGAAGTTCTACGATCACAAGTCGAACAAGTGCGTCGATGACGAGTGTGGCCATTTTAGACAGGTTGTGTGGAAGGACACAACATCTATAGGTTGTGCTGAAGTTAAGTGCCAAAACAACTATATTTTCACCATTTGCAACTATTATCCTCCAGGAAACTATCCTGACCAACTTCCTTACTAAACTTGCAAAAGAACACAATGTTCTTGTGTAAAGAATAAAAAAGAAAAAAAAAAAAAAAAATTAAGAAGAGGAGAAATTTGTTATTATTGTTATCAATTCTATCCAGATTATGATATTTTATAATCTGTGATGAGGTAGCTGCCTAGCTGGCCTTTTTGTTTGTAACACAACAATTTTTATTTGAATTATTTATTACTAATTTCTATTTAAGTATTGATAAAATATAAATTTAATCAGCTTAAGTTTTTGGGTTGAATGGTGATTTAACATGGTATCAAAGCATAGAGTTCGATTTTCAAACCTCCTTTAATGTCAAATTTTTAAGCCTACAAATGAGGGAGAGTGTTGAAGTATTGATAAAATATTGATAATATATGTGGTGATGTTACAACATAATTTATTTATAAAAATAAATACAACATAATTTATAAATTGCAAGTGTTTATGGGTTTTAAAAACATAATGTAGAGTTGTTAAAAAAAAAAAAAACATAATGTAGAGTTAATATTTGCATGTGGACTAAATATATATACAAATCATTTTTTTAGTACAACAACATTTGGGAGTGGAGGATTCAAATATCTGACTTCTTGGTCGAGGTTACGTGTCAATTATCGTGTTATGCTTGCATATATACAAATCATTTATCCACTTTAATTAGTGTGCAAATGTACTAAATAAATTTGAACAATTTATTTACATTATCTTGAATCCAATGTGTTCTCATTTTTACAACTATATATACCATATTATTCTTATACCTATAATATAATCTAAAATATACATACATAAAAATGGTGATTTTTTTTTTTACAATATTACAAAAGATATATTTTAATTACAATTATTATTTATTTATTTTAGTACATCAACCTTCAAAAGTGAGAGATTCAAACCTCTGACCTCTTGATCGAGGATACATGTCAATTACTGCTGAGTCATGCTTGCTTTGACTTTAATTACAATTATTTATAACATATATATGTGTTTAAATGTTGATATAATTAATTTTACCATAATCCATCAACTTAAGCTTTTGGATTCATCCGTGCTTTAACATATAAATCTTTTTTTTTTTTTTAATTCAACAATTGTGGGAGTGAGGAATTGAACCATCGACTTTAGAATAGTTATTGAGTTCCTTATCTATTGAGCTATGTTCGAATTGATCATCTATTAACATAGACATTACCACATTCTTATGACGTGATATTTGAAAAAAAAAATCAAATACCACGTCTTAAATAGAGATTTTTGAAACCCGTGAAAGAAATATTAGAATTTATTGTTTGTAAACAATTTATTGAATATCCATTGTATAGAACTGATGGATTAAACTAAAAATTCTAATTTCTATAGGTGTTTAGTTCTGATAAATCACATTATCTTTAAATCAATTTGATAGCGAAAAAAAAGGAAGATGAGGATACATTCTTTTTTTTTTTTTTTTTTTTGAAAAGAAAGATGAGGATACATTCTATACTTTAAAATCGAGGTTAAATATAAAATAATGTCTTTATTAACAAACACGTGAGGACAGAAAACGTAAATCAACGAACCAAGAACGAAAGGGCAAAGAAACAACACAAAAATAATTTACGTGGTTTAACAATGTGTTAGCTACATCCACAGGGAGAGAGAGAACGATCTTTTTAGTGAGGAGTAAAACGTATGCAGATTATAGAGATTAGAACAGTTTAGGTTAAGAGGGTTTATATATGGCATCACCCTTAACTCTAACATAATAGGCCCAAAAAAAAAAAACCTAGAACAGGAAAAACATATCTAATCTCTATACATAATTTAGTTTAGGGGGCATTGCCTCCAAACCTCCATCGGGCGCTTCGCTCCTGGACCCCAAGAGCTAGACCCCGTCATTTGAAGCATTTCATATCAGATTCAAGGCATATCAATTCAACAAAATCTTAAAAGTTATGTAAAAAAAAAAAAAAAAACTTAAAAGTTACGGTTCTCATCAATAAACACAGTTGAATATTTTTACAATTGACATAACTTTCACCAATTCTATTTTCTCAAAAAAAAAAAAAAAAAATAGCAATTCATCTCCATGAAAGTAATTTACAACCAAAACCTTTGACTTTTTTTTGTTAAAAGAAAAATTAAAATCATAATTCAACAGAGGGAAGCCCTAGCTAAGAAACAAATCAAATAAATATATGTTTACATATATAAAAAAAAATCAAAGATGGGATCTTCTTCTCTTGGGGATAGCAAATGTGAAAAAAATTGAAATACTAGCTTGAAAATTGAGAGGTAAACAACATAATTAAATTGGGAAAAAAAAACAAACAAACAAAAAGAAAAGAAAGAAAAAAAAAGACAAAATACACTTTTTGATTGGTTTAAAGCTAAATTTATCAAACACTATAATGTTCTTGTTTAGTATTACAACTCATTTAATTTTTCTAAAAGCATATTTACTAGTAATTATTTTATAATATTAAATCTTATGATAGTTTTTGTTGGTAGGATTGATAATTTTTAGGTTTTATAGAAATTAAAAAATATATATATTTATATAGACAACCATTAATATAATGAAAAACGGTAGGAAACAAAATGATAATCTTTTAGAAGTAATTTGGAGATCTCAAAATGGATGTTTTAAAATTTTGGAGACCAAAATAGAACAAAGCTCAAAATTTAGGGATGAAAATAAGATTTAAATCTTTATTTTATTATTAGAAATTAAAATTGCACACAGGTTAATTATGGGAAGTTTGAGAAAATTTCTTTGGTTCCCCACTATTATCTCTCCTTTTTTCTTGTGTTCTAAAAAACAACCTCCTAAAATTAAACCATATCCCATATCTACTTTCCATATAAATACCTTAATCCAAAACCCAAATGTCAGCACAACCAACACAATCAATCACTCCTCCCACCACATTGCCATTGGAAGAGGCCATATTTTTACAACTATGGCATCTGCCAACCTTCTCTTCGTCCTTTGCTTGTTGGGTTCTAACCTTAACTCTATAGCTGCCATCGGCTTTGCCATGGTCACTAGCCGCCCACAGAACTACATCGCCGCCCACAACGCTGTCCGTGCAGAGGTTGGCGTCGAGCCCCTCCATTGGAACGCCACCTTGGCTGCCTATGCTCAGAATTACGCCAACACGAAGATTGCCACTTGTGAAATGGAGCACTCCAAAGGACCCTACGGCGAAAACCTAGCGGAGGGATGGGGAGTGATGACGGCGGAGACGGCAGTGAAACTGTGGGCTGACGAGAAGAAGTTCTACGACTACGGTTCGAACACGTGCACCGACCAGCAGAACCATTGCTTACATTACACGCAGGTTGTGTGGAGGAACACAAAATCTGTTGGTTGTGCCCAAGTCAAGTGCCAAAACAATTGGGTTTTTGTCATCTGCAACTATTATCCTCCAGGCAACTATATTGGCCAAAGTCCATACTAAGCTTGCACAACATTATAGCTTTTATTGATTGCCATATTTAATAAAGGATGATATATTCTTGTTATTATATTCATTCAATCCAAGATTATCTTTTGATTTGAGACATTAATCTTTGGATGGCTAGATTTCTTGCTAGCCTTTGTAATTCATAACACTTGACTACTATTTAAATTCATGACAAGAGTTTTATCTATGGTTGTTCTATTTTACAAACTTTTTAGAGCTTTATCGTCTACCTAAATTAAGTTTTCTAAAATATTACTTTAATCACATCTAACATAAATTTGTTATACCGCCTCCAATGCTAAGTCAAAAAGCGGAAGGAGGGGAGCAAGAGAGCAAGCTTCAAAAAGCAGAAGGGGGAGCAAGAGAGCAAGAGGAGAGAGTAGAATCGGGGCACCAGGGGGAGCAAGAGAGCAAGAGGACAGAGTAGAATCGGGGCACCTTGGACCAAACAGGGACAGAAGACCTCGGCTAAGGCCTGGTCCCTCCGACCTTGGCACGTTTCGCCTTCAGAGTCCATTTTTTTATCCAATTTCTGGGCTCGTGTCGGGTGGTCCTCGTTAGTACATTGGAGTGGTCCAAAATCACTTAGGTTAATTTCAAAGATTTCACATTCAATTGTTTGGAGAGTATTTATGATTTCAAAAGAATTTTTTTTTTTCTTCTTCTTTATTAATATAGTTTAATAATATTTGGAATCGGAAGATTTGAATCTATGACCTCCTAGTCAAAAGTATGTTACACTTTTTTTTTTTTTAATTTTTTATTTCCTTTTCTGCAATTAGTTTTTTTTTTTTTCCTCAAACGAATTTATTTAATTTGATAGCTATTTTACTTTTTCCTTAGAAGCCTTTTGTATTCCATGACTGGTTGTTTCGACTGTTTTATTTGAATATTTGATTGAATCTCAACTTATTAATTAACATGTTTTATGTTATAATTATTATTTTTGTAAGGTTCTTAAACGGATATTCACTCTATCCATTTAATTTAGTAAATCTCAAAACAAAAAACAAAATCTAAATTGTATACCAAAACATGTCCTTAGGTCACTCATTTCAAGTACCTTATTTTTGTAAATTTTTGTAAGGTTCTTAAACGGATATTCACTCTATCCATTTAATTTAGTAAATCTGAAAACAAAAAACAAAATCTAAATTGCATACCAAAACATGTCCTTAGGTCACTCATTTCAAGTACCTATTTTGATGAGTTATTGATTTAAAATTATTTGTAGGAAGCTGATGAGCCATTTTTTTTAAAAGTGAAGTTGTCTCTCGAAATTCTCTCATGAATGGTACTTGAAATGAGAATAGTTAATTGGTTTCTTTTTAATGAAAATAGAAATTAGGTACATTCATTAATAGGATATAGTGAAAAGTCAATTTAGTGGTTCGGTGAAGTTGTCTCATGAATGGTACTTGGAATGAGAATAGTTAATAGGTTTCTTTTAATGAAAATAGAAGGTACACTCATTAATAATACATACTAGTATGTAGGGATCTTCCTGCATATATCACCATTAAAATGTTGACAATTATGAGAGAGATAAAAAAATTATCATTTTCTCCCTTCCTCTTCCTTAGTTGTCAAGATTTTAATGGAGTATGTAGGGAGATACCTACATACTGTAATGCAGGGAAGTTTTGTTCTTAATAGAATATAGTGAAAAGTCAATTTAGTGATTCACTATCTTGAACCAACTCACCCCTCATTTTTCCAACACTTTGTCCAGATTCCAATACATTCAATAGATGTACTTAAAAAAAATAGGTAAGATAGATGTCGCCACGTGCCTGCGACGCGGAGCGGCCGACGTCCTTGAAAAAGGGGTAAAATAACAGGAGTCGCCACCAATCTTTTTTATGGTGTGATTGGACACCAAAATAAGATAAAACTAATATTTTAAGAAAAATAATAAAAAAAACGGTCTGCGAAAACCAAATTTGGGTTCGGGAGTTGTTCGTGTATGGGGAAGGTGTTAGCACCCCACAACACCCGTTAAAGAAACGGTGGCCAAAATTTTATCTTGAATTGAAATTAATTTTAGAAGAATATATTATTCAGGAAAAATGACATTTTAAAAAAAAACAATGTCTTATTTTACCCCTCATTACTTCAATATCTAAAGTAATGATCCCATAAAATAAGTGGAAAAATTCCATTGGTTTTGCTATATTAGAATTAAGATTCTTCACCTCGAGAATATTAGAGAATTTTACCATTCCCTAATTCCGTCATAGGATAGCATTTCTCAAGGGAAAGATTTTTTTTAAAACATTTTTTTTATTAAATTCATTTTTTTCTTGGGATCAAAATCTCGGACTCCCAAAGATTAAGATCCCTCACCTTAGGAATTCTAGAAAATCGGACTCCCAAATATTTCTAGATTCCATCATAGGATTTTTTTAGGGAAAACGGTCTTAAAAATCAATTTTAAGAAAATATTATAAAAAAAACCTTTTAAAAATAACAACTTTTTTAGTTAAAGCTTTATAAGCTCAAAAATATTAGGAAATTAGAAAATAAGTTTGAAGATAAATTAAAAATAAATAAAAAGGAAAGCTTGAGAAAAGGGAATTTGAAATCATTTAACAAAATATATATGTAATATGCGACATTTTCATAAGCACAAAATTGCAACATTTTGATACAATTAAATTAACATAATAATTAAGACCATAAATAAATATGCAAATACAACATATTAAACATGTTAAAATTTTAATAAAAATATATTGGAATCGATCTCGGACTCCCAAAGAATCGACTCCTCACCTCAGGAAAACTAGAAAATCGGACCCCCAAATATTTCTAGATTCCGTCGTCGGATATTTTTTTAATAAAGAGAGATATGGGTTAAGGATTTATGCATTTCACGACACCTAACATGAATATATATATTTAAGAGAATGATAAATCAAGAAAAGACACACTTAAACCATGTAATATAACAAGATAATAATGAGATATAATGCCCAAATAATATAGCTAAAACATACCCAGAAACTGAGTTCTGAAAAGAAAAATAAAGTAATTAAAAAAAAACCAAAAGAATTAAAACAAAAGAAAGAAGCAAAAATTAAGCAAAACTAAATAAATAAATAAATAGAAAAACAAAAATAGAAAAATAGAAAAACAAAATTATATAAAAAAAAGGGGGGATGGACGGCAAAAGCTGAACGGACGCAAAAAAACAAAAATAAAGTAAATAAAAAGAAACAACAAACATACGGTTATACATAATAATAATAATAATAATAAAATAATAGAAATAATAGAAATAACATAATATTGTTTAAAAAAAAAAAAGAAATAAACAGAATATATAATAATAACAAAATTCTCTTCTTCTTTTTTCACATTCCCTTTTTTTCTAACTCCCTCTTTCTCTCATTTTATTTTATGCTTTTCTTTTACTCAACCTCAACTAAAGTTTGTTCATGCTTGAAGCTAAGGTATGATACATAATCTTTCTTTTTATCTCTTTTCTTCATTATACATTTTTTTTGTAAATAGAGCAATAAGAGCAAAAACTAAAAAAAGAAAAATAAAGAAAGGAGAATGATATGAACAAAGAGAAGGAAAACAATGGGAAGATAAAAAAAAAAAAAACTTACATTATAACATATAAAAAAAAAACAAGGGAAGTAAGAAACAATAATAAACGAGCTTGCAATACCCTTACTCAACTATAGTTTTTCAAGGTGCTCGAGAAAGGAAAAAAAAAAGTGTAAGAGACGAAATCAAGAACAACAAAATACCCGCTTGTTGCTTGAGGTGCGGATCCTTGGGACAAAAGCCCTACCAAATGCAACCTCCAACTAAGATAGGTTTTCTTCCATGTTCTAGATTTTGGGATTTTTTGTAGAGGATTTTGTGGCTATTTTGTGTGGAAAACTCATATTTTGGTTGAAAGAGTATGGATGTTGGCTTTCTTTCTAGGTTTTTTTTTTTGGTGTTGAATGAACTCTCCTCTCTAGGATTTTTTTTGGCTCCATCCCCCCTTTCTCAAGCTCAACAAGAAGGGTTTATAAAGGCTTAAACCAATCCTCTTTTGTGCATGAAGTTTACTAGCTACTTTTCAAAATTTGAAATCCAATGCCAAATATAAGCTTTGCTCAAAATGGAATGCAACTTTTTGTAAACCAATTCAAAATTCAAAAAAATTTGCTTCTTTGATCTCTTGGCAACTAAACCAACTAAATTGGTTACTCTAACCAAACTAGGAAGAAGAGACCAAATGGCATAAACAAACATTTCTAATTAAATCAAATTTTCAAACATAATTATGCATTTTAATGATTAATTAACAAATAATTTAATAAGCCGGGCAAAAATAGGTGGCTACAATAGACATATATTTAAATTAAGTTTTATTTATTTAGTATCGATGCTAGTAACTCTAAAATGTTAGAGAGAAATAATAGAAGAGTTTAGCCATTCATGAATCACTCTACACACTCAAAACTCTATAATGGAGGTTGAAAACACCATTTGTTGTTGCTTAAAAACACCCCCAAAACATTTATCGATTTCTTAGTCAATCACTCCTTGAAGAAGAAAAAACAAACAACACGTTGCTCCACACAACTTCAATTTATCAATAGGGAACAACTTGGTAAAAATATTAGGCTTTTATGAAGTTTGCAAACTATTTTCTCCTGTCGTGTTGCAAGTATTTGTAGTTGTACCATATAAATTTCTTCTTCCAAATCACTTTGAAAAAGAGTTGTCTTTACATCCATTGGTTGTTTTAGAAACAAATCTTCTTTTGCCACTATTGATAAACGCGTATCTAACAGTAGTAAGTTTACATAGAACTATCTCTTTTTTTTTTTTGAAACCATAAAACTTCATTAACGCCAGAACCTAAGGTAGGTATACAAAATCCTCATTAATAACAGAGGAAAGCCAGTTGGGAACACACGTATCCCTCCAAAAAATAGCATCTTCGGGAGAAGAAGATGGGGAATGTCTGAAGCTGGCTCGAAAAGAGGAACTAAAATTAGCAAAAATAACGCTAGGGGAAGGGGACGAGACAGCGGCTCGAGCAAGAGAGTGAGCCACGCGATTGCAATCTCTAGGACAGAAAGAGAAAGCCGCCCCTGCCCTGCGACCAAGATCGGCCGCTTCAATCAAGATGTGATTTGCCTCCGAAAGATCTTCGCTCTCCTGATTTATGCATTTGATCACTTCTGCGGCGTCAGATTCAACCCAAATTGGTGGAATCAGCTTTCGGATTTCAGTTGTCTCCTTCATCGACAGGTAAACATTCAGGCCTTCAACAATTGCCAAAGCTTCTAGGGCTTTAATTGGCCATTCTTTGCTGATTTTTCGATGGCCTGCACAGATCAAGGACCCTGCAGAGTCACGAATTATCCACCCTAATCCACTTTCGTTGGTATTTTTGTTCCACGAGGCGTCGGAATTCAGCTTCCAATCTTGATTTAGCGGCGGACTCCAAGCCTGACTTGGCTGGTTCGCTGATGTGCTTCTACTAAGGTTTGTATCCTTGGACTTTACTTGCTCTCCAATTGATTTGTTGATACTTCTGAGAATGCCTTCTATGGTAGCTTTGGGAGCTCCTTCTAAGACTTGCTTGTTCCGACTGCTCCAAATATTCCATATTAAAATGGCTGCTGCGTTAATATCTTCTTTATTGAGCTGCTTGACTGTTAAATTCCATAAATCGCGGGGGGATCCTATATCCTTACAACCTGAAAACAAACGGGCCAAGTCAGGGAAATAATTCTCCCAAATTTTCAAAGAAAACTTACACTGCCAAAGAATGTGGTTTGTAGTTTCCTCTTTCTTCCTGCAGAAACAACACAAAGGGTTAGTCACAATGCCGCGTTTGTTAAGGTTAACCTTCGTAGGAATAATATCATTAAGGGCCCTCCACACACAAATTTTAACTCTAGGAGCAATCTTAAGACCCCACACACTTCTCCAGAAACCTTTGGGCGAATCTATATCAGATGAAGAGGCCTCCTTTACGTTTTCCAGCGAAGTAGCCAGATGGTAAGCACTTTTGACGGAAAATAAGCCCTTTGGATCAGGCGCCCAAATAATCTCATCTTGAGAGGAGCTCTTTCTAAAAGGGATGTTAATGATATCGATGGCATCGTGAATGAGGAAGCTATCCTTGATAGAAGCCTCCTTCCAAGAGCCATCCTCGTCAATCAAGAGATTAACACATTTATTTTTCCACTCAACTGGGCAGTAGTTAAGGAATCTGTTATTAGGCCTGTTTAGCCAGGGGTCGCTATCAATATAGATACGATTCCCATTCCCAATTTTCCATCTATATCCTTTGAGAAAGAGATCTCTTCCCCATATAATACTACGCCACGTTAGGGAGGGGTTGGATCCTGATTTAGCCTTTAAAAAATCCCCATCTGGAAAGTATTTGCCCCTTAGGACCTTTGCAAGAAGGCTTGAAGGGTCTCGGCTGATTTTCCAGCTTTGTTTGGCCAGCATCGCTTGATTGAAAAGGGAAAGATCTCTAAAGCCCAACCCTCCAAAATCTTTGGCCTTACACAATCTTTTCCAGCTAATCCAGTGTAATTTCTTCTTATCAAAGGAGGAACCCCACCAAAATCTAGCACAAATTCTATTTATCTCATCACACATGCTCTTGGGGAGACGAAAACAACTCATGGTATATGTTGGGATTGTAGGGATAAAAGCCCTATGCACAGCGGAAAAACACAGAGACCTTTTTCGAATAATAAAACGTCGATTGGGATACCAATACGACGGCAAAAATCATGAATTTACAGCGACTATAATGGATACAAAAACTGCTGTAAATTAGATACAAGCATGCATAAAATAATAGGAATAATCCTAGATCTAATCTAGAATTGGGTCCTATTGACCCTAGTTCAAGAAAACTTTACCCTTGAAGAAATCCTTGGAGTTTTTCGCCAAATTCTCTGTTTTTCTCCCAAAATTACAGCAGCAATCTCTCTTGGTCTTGCTGGAAAATCACCACGAACACCACCACGAGGGTACACCGGTATTCTCTGATAGGATTATGCTTTGGGTGCTGGTGGGAGCAAAAATTCTCAGGAAAAATTTCTCTGGATTCTTCGTTTGAATTCTCTGATAGGTTCTCTGAGAGATCTCTGGAGAGAATGCAAAAATGAGAGAGAGCTATTGGGAGGGAGTCAGGCGTGAGACCAGGAGTCAGTTCAGCAACCTACTGACCACGTCTTTTAAAAATAAAATATCAGATAACTGATAAATCAGTTATCTGATATTTTAATTAATTATAATTTTAAAACATAATTTTAAATTATAATTAATTATATTTTAATTAATCTAAATTAATTAAAATAACATTAATTTAAATCCAATTTAAATTAATATCCCTCTTATATTATAGTTTAATTAAATCAAATTTAATTAAACTAAAATTAATTAATTAATTCGAAATTAATTAATAAAATAAAATTGAACATCACATATTCAATTACTATTTTTCTCTCTCAAAAAACTATAGTATTAATATACATCCAATGCATATTAATTATAACCTATAGTTTTAATATGAACCACTTCATATTTTAGTATAATATTCAAACACCTTTGAATATTCAATCCATCCTTAGAATTTTACCTCAACGCCCTAAATGAGCTACCGGTGGGACCTAATGGACCTACAGATCAGAAGCTCCAACGATATGAGATTAGTTGGTTAAACTCATTAACCAAGTTAATCAATATTCGTTAACTGTGGTTCACTCCACTAAAGAACCACAGCTGCACTCTTCTCACTGCAGATATATTTCTGTGTCCACGGATATTGACCGTCAGCAGCAAGTTAGCCCTTCACGTGTGTTCGTACCCCAGCTAGGTCAAATTACCGTTTTACCCCTGGGCTACCTCTTGGTCCTTAAGTACCAGTGCTCCTCTAATGAACAACCTGTTTGTGGTCCAACCATCAAACAGAAAACCCTCTCGTGCCATAAAGAGGGTAGGGCCCTTTGTTCAAGACCCGGAGACACCACTTAAGGGAACACACCTCTACTTACCCTCATATCAGGAAGGAGTGAATTCCGTCTTGTAAGACTACGTTCCCAGCTCCCCATTCGGTCTTGTCCCCAAAATGGTAGGCTTATTGAGTCGGCGAACTGGCCACTCTCACCCGTACAAATCAAAGGACAATCCCTCATGGACAGGAGTCCATAATCCACTCAGGATTAAGGCCAAGTTGCCTAGGTCATCCTAGTGAAATAGAAACCGAGCTAACTAACGGTGTTAGAGTTAGTGGTTAACTATTTCGCGGTCCGGTCTTTGTGCAAACTCATTGCACAGGATACCCCCACTCGCATGTCAACCACATGAACGTGTTGGATCACAACGTTTGTATCAATATACAAAGCGGGCCGTATCCATAGTGTCACCAGGATAAGGTACCCAGCCTTATCCCTATACTACAGACCCTTTAGGCTAAAACTTGAACATTGATCCCCGCATGTCCCTACATACTAGTTCAAGTCTCATTCTATTAGCCATGGATGTTTAGTTTATTGGATTAGGGTTAGCAAGACAAGATATAATACAAACATTGAATAATACATCACTTTATTAATGTTCGGTCAAATGTACATTTACTATCTACGAGTTTTAGGGCATAAAACCCAACAAACTCCCACTTGAACTAAAACTCAAGTTACAGGGAAAGTATATACAAAATAATCCAAAGCTGGAAACGGTAGATGTATATTTGTACATTACATAAAAGGTAAATATACAAAATACAATAAACTAGGGCATCCTTACACCCATTACACATCTCCCACTTGCCCTAGATTACGCTATATACATATCTCGCAGACCTAGACTGTCTAGATGACCCTCGAACACTTTAGCCGAGAGGGCCTTCGTAAACGGATCAGCAATGTTATGCTCAGAAGCGATCTGGGTCACGACCACATCTCCTCTTTGCACAATCTCTCGAATTAGATGGTACTTCCTCTCTATGTGTTTACCTCTTTTGTGGCTGCGAGGTTCCTTTGAATTGGCTACTGCCCCACTGTTGTCACAGTATAACGTAATGGGCAAGTTCATATTTGGAACAACTTCCAAATCTGTCAAGAACTTCCTTAGCCAAACAGCTTCCTTAGCTGCTTCACAAGCAGCTACATACTCAGCCTCCATCGTGGAGTCTGCTATACATCCCTGCTTTATGCTCCTCCAAACTACAGCTCCCCCGTTAAGGGTGAAGACTGACCCTGACGTAGATTTCCTAGAATCCTTGTCAGTTTGGAAGTCAGAGTCGGTGTATCCAGTGAGAACTAACTCCTTAGCCCCAAACACCAACATGTAATCTCTCGTTCTCCTAAGATACTTGAGGATTCCTTTAACGGCGGTCCAATGGTCCAACCCTGGATTTGACTGATATCTGCTGACAATCCCTACAGCATAACAAATGTCAGGCCTCGTGCATAGCATGGCATACATTAAGCTACCCACGGCTGAGGCGTAGGGAATCCGTCTCATATCCTCAACCTCTTGAGGTGTCTTAGGAGACTGTTCCTTAGACAAGTGAACCCCATGCCTGAAAGGCAACAAGCCCTTCTTGGAGTTCTGCATCGAATATCGAGCCAACATCTTGTCGATATATGTTGCCTGAGACAGAGCTAGCGATTTGTTCTTCCTATCCCGAATAATCTGGATTCCAAGAACATACTGGGCCTCACCCAAATCTTTCATTTGGAATTGGGCTGCTAGCCATTCTTTTACGTCAGATAGATACCCTACATCATTCCCAATGAGTAGGATGTCGTCTACATAAAGTACGAGGAAAGCTACTTTATTCTTGTTGATCTTCTTGTATACACAAGGTTCATCAACATTCTGGTCAAAACCAAAAGATTTGATCGCAGTATCAAATCTAATATTCCAAGATCTAGAAGCCTGTTTCAACCCATAAATGGATCGATTCAGTTTGCAAACCTTTTGCTCATCACCTTGGGATATGAACCCTTCGGGTTGAGACATAAAAATACTCTCGTCAAGATTGCCATTCAGAAAAGCTGTCTTGACATCCATTTGCCAAATTTCATAATCATAAAATGTGGCAATGGATAAGAGGATTCTTATGGACTTTAGCATAGCAACTGGAGAAAAAGTTTCTTCATAGTCCACTCCTTCTCGTTGGGTATAACCCTTTGCTACAAGTCTTGCTTTGAAAGTCTGTACTTTCCCAGCAGCATCTCTTTTCCTCTTATAGATCCATTTACACCCAATGGGTTTGACCCCTTCAGGTAGATCTACAAGTTCCCAAACTTGATTGAAGTACATGGACTCCATCTCAAGGTCCATGGCTTTGGCCCACTCGTCCTTATCTACATCATTCATTGCCTGACGATAAGACAATGGATCTTCTACGCCGTCATCAGGTATGACTACTTGTGTTTCTGTTAAACCCAAGTAGCGGTTAGGTTGTATCACAACCCTCCCACTGCGTCGAAGCTCTCCCACTACGTGAGGAGGACTAGATCGACGAGAAGAACTGCATTCTCCAACAACTCTTGTTGAAGGACCAGGTTCATCAACAACCCTTGTTGATCCTTCTGTAGCTTCTCCTAATACTAACTTACTTCGTGGTTGATGATTTCGTATGTGGTCTTCCTCCAAGAAAGTTGCATTTGTCGATACAAATACTTTATTATCTTGAGGGTCATAGAAAAGACCACCTCTCGTTTCTTTCGGGTACCCAACAAATTGGCATAATCTCGTACGTGGTTCCAATTTCTTAGGATTTGTCACTAGCACATGTGCAGGACAACCCCAGATACGGAAGTAACATAAACTAGGTTTACGTCCCTTCCATAACTCAAAAGGAGTTTCAGAAACACTTTTTGAGGGAACATTGTTAAGAATATGTACTGCAGTCGCTACTGCATACCCCCAGAACGAGCTAGGCAATTGAGCATAGCTCATCATAGATCGAACCATGTCTAACAAGGTTCTGTTTCTCCTTTCTGATACACCATTTTGCTGAGGTGTACCAGGCGCTGAGAGTTGTGATTGGATTCCATGTTCTATCATATAGTCCTGGAATCGCTGATCCAAATACTCTCCACCTCGATCTGATCGAAGTGTCTTAATTGTTTTACCTAACAGATTTTCTACCTCAGCCTTAAACTCTTTGAACTTTTCAAGAGCTTCAGACTTATGGTCCATCAGGTATAAGTAACCGTATCGAGAATAATCATCTATGAAAGAGATGAAATATTCATAACCACCTCGAGCCTTTACATTCATTGGACCACAAAGATCCGAATGTATTAGTTCAAGTGGTTCTTTGGCCCTATAACCTTTTCCAGTAAAAGGCCTCTTGGTCATTTTACCCTCGAGACACGATTCACAGGGTGGTAAAGATGTATCTTCTATGTCACTTAGAAGCCCATTTTTAACCAAACGATCGATCCGATCGATGTTAATATGACCAAGACGAAGATGCCAAAGATACGTGTCGTTACTTAAATGAGAAACTTTTTGCCTTTTGTTTTGCGTTTCAGCCGTTTTAAACATTTCATGACTTAAAATAGCCTTTGCATCATTCGGTCTTAACACAAATAAATTATTCTCACGCTTAGCTGAACAAATGTAAACTCCATTCTTTAAAATTAAAGCTTCGTTAAGCAAGAATGAAACAGTGTAACATTGTTCTAATAAAGCTGAAACAGAAATTAGGTTCCTTTTAATTCTAGGAACCAAATACAAGTCCTCTAAAATTAAAAACCTATTTCTAAAGAATAATTTTGCAGCTCCCACTGCACGAGCTGAAACGACGTCTCCAGTTCCGACCTTGAGCGTCATTTCACCCTCTGCCAGCTGCTGGAAATTATTTCCCTGAAAAGAAGAACAAACATGATTAGTGGCTCCCGAATCCAGTATCCAGGCAAACTCATCATGTTCAACGAGACAAGTCTCTAACACAAGTAAATCGAATTTACCTTCTTTTTCTCTTCTCTTCTCAGCAAGGTAGCGGGGACAGTTGCGCTTCCAGTGACCATCTGCATTGCAGTGGAAGCATCTACCTTTATCGGCCACGACCTTGGCCTTCCCCTTCCCTTGCACAGCCTGTGCAGGAGCCTTCCCCTTGTCTCCCTTCCTCTTTTGTATCTGCTTCGATGAAGAAGCCTGAGGTACAGATTTAGTCCCTGAGGATGAACCCTTCAGGAACTTCTTCTTGGAATGGGCCACATTGGCCTCTCCTTTCACTACATTCTTTCCCTTGCTCTTTTGCAGGGATTCGTAAATCTGTAACTCCGAGAGGAGGGTAGTCAGGTTGAACTGAATCTTATTCATGCTCGCGTTCGTCCTGAAAGACAGATAGCTCGCCGGGAGCGAGTGAAGGATGAACGCAACCTGACTGCGCTCGCAGACTACCCCGCCATTTGCCTCAGCTATGTTGAACTGGTTAACCATGTCCAGGACATGTTCCCGAACAGATTGACCTTCCAACATCTTGGCATTGAAGACGTTCTTCAAGGCGTCGTGGTGGAGCTGGTAGGACGGGAGTCCAAACATCTCCTGCAGGGAATTCATAATTTCCCTGGCAGTTTCCACATTCTCATAACGCTTGGCCAAAACTTCAGACAAGCTGACCAATATATAGACCTTGACCTTTTCATTGGCCTTGGTCCAGCGTTCATAGGCGTCTTTAACTGCCTGAGAGGCAGTGCGAGGGGGAACGGGAGGACATTCCTCCGTTAAGACGAATCTTAAATCCTCAACCACGAGAATTGTATTGAGGTTTGATTTCCATTGTGGAAAATTCTCGCCGGTAAGTTGTTCGTTTTTAAGAAGGGATATTATAGAGGAAGACATTGCTGAAAAACAAACAAGTGACCGTATTAGTTATCTTTGCCTTAACCCATCACACAAGCAATACAAACAATTGCATACATCCAATCAATTTTGCAAACAGTCAATCAAAGAACCCTAATAAAACTATGATTGTGTTTCGCAACGATGCTTTAGAGGTTTAGAAGAACAGCCACCGAAGGGTGATCAGTTGTTCCTCCTCTAAAATGAGACTCTTCTCAGTCAATTTCTAATACCAGAATAACTCATATTCCATTAGATATTAACCACCGTTGTTCGGTCAAGGATTTGTTAACAAATTAACTCCTCCCCGTAAGTGTAACCCTCCCACTTTCAGATCCCAGAGGCACGCACCAACAGGCTACCGTTAGGAAAGACAACTGTTGGTAATTAGCCTAAGTTATCCTATCCTTTTCAGGAGTTCACGGTGTTCCGAATCCTATGATCAGGCCCTCCGAAGGGGTGGTTGCTCCAGGGCAACACGCAGGCGGATCATAGGAATCTCACGTTGTGACCTAGGGGTGGAGACCGAAGGATACGTTGACACGCATCCCGCTCCCACTTACTATAATCACTTTCCCCATTCACCTTGGTATTGACCCATGCAAACACTCTCCGAAGGGAGGCCGCTCTACGACGACACGAAGCCGAGCATGGATCTCACGGTGTGAACGTCACGGGGACGTAGGAGCAAAACTCAATTTAAATTAAGTTTTGTAATTTTCCTCCCACTAAAGTAACTGAATATTAATTTTAGGGTTTGATTAAACCTAGATAAATCCGGCTAAGTCATTTATCTAAGTCTAGTCCTATTATAACTATTATAATAAGACCTAATGTCTAGGTGTATTAAACCAATTTAATTAACCTAGTGACATTATTCTAACATTAACCTGAGATTAATTCAACTCCGGTATTCCAGATCAGTTCCCAGGTAGGAGGTGTTCCGTTTACCGTCAACTTAAATACCTCCAATCCTTAGACAGAACTTCACTGGTAGAGTTCCCTTATAATCTTAGGAATGTTCGTCCTACTTAGTTCATTAAAACTATTTTAAAACTAAGTAAGATCTTCTAATCCTATTAGAAAATGATCTTAGGTCTAATTAATTTTAACCCATTAAAATTAATTCAAATTTTAACCTAAGATCCTATGTGAACATGCATATCTTGATTATAGATTGACGGTTTCTAATCATAAAATTTTAAACTATTTCAAAATTTTATAATGATTAGCCCTATAATCATGCATACTATAGTTTTTAAAACTATTAACAATCATATTCAAGTTAATGAAATTTTAAACTATAGTACTATGCATTGCATGATAATTAATATAACTCTTATATTAATCTATGGATGTATCATGCTCAATGCAATTTGATTTCCATTTAAATAATAAACAACTTTATTATAGCCAATAATGGAAAATCAACTTAGCATGCTGCAAACAAATAATCTTTAATATAACTCTTATATTAAAACTATGTAATTGCATGCATCATACTATTCCATTTTCATGAATTTAATATAACTCAACTATATATTAAACAAATCATGAAAATCAAACCATGCATTTCAAACACATATTATAATCTAATTATAACATTCATAAATGCATGAGCATGCTTTATATCCTAAGGTGGGATTAAATTTAAATGACATCCATAAAGCATTTAAATAGCGAATAAACCGATTTAATTGGCCCCTAGGATAGATTAAAGCAAAATTACATTAATAAAGCAATAAATCTATCCTATTACATAATTCTGCAGCTCCAAATCCGGTCTACTAGCCTTGAACCGACCCGAACCACTTCGAACCGGACTTGAAAAACTCGAACCGCACCCAAAACGGGTCAAACCGGACCGAACCGGTCCCAGCTGACCCAAAACGCTCGAACCGAACCGGCCAAATTAGGGCACCATCACGTTCTCGCGAAAATTCTGGCGCCGCACGAAATCGTGACAGCGTCGAGACGCTGTGAAGAAAGCGTCCCGACGCTGGCGCGATTTCAACCGTCTGGAGCGTGGAATCGCGACAGCGTCGAGACGCGCAAGGCTAAGCGTCCCGACGCTGTTGCGTCTGGAGCTGATTTCTGGGCAGAAACGTGACTGTTCTTGGCGAAATTCATCAATTCCTTCTGCGATCTTCATCGATTTTCAAGCCTAACTGCGACCCGGACTTATACAGACTCGATTTACACAATTTTGCCCAAAAACGCAGGGGCCTTACACGATCAAATCAAGTAAAATTGCGGTAAATCTATGGCCAAATTAAATCTAAACAGTTTATCGCAAAACCACATTCATAATGCATAATTAATCCCACCATACAGCCATTCGCAAATCTCAAAAACAACGTTTTAATTCGAATAGGCTCTGATACCAATTGTAGGGATAAAAGCCCTATGCACAGCGGAAAAACACAGAGACCTTTTTCGAATAATAAAACGTCGATTGGGATACCAATACGACGGCAAAAATCATGAATTTACAGCGACTATAATGGATACAAAAACTGCTGTAAATTAGATACAAGCATGCATAAAATAATAGGAATAATCCTAGATCTAATCTAGAATTGGGTCCTATTGACCCTAGTTCAAGAAAACTTTACCCTTGAAGAAATCCTTGGAGTTTTTCGCCAAATTCTCTGTTTTTCTCCCAAAATTACAGCAGCAATCTCTCTTGGTCTTGCTGGAAAATCACCACGAACACCACCACGAGGGTACACCGGTATTCTCTGATAGGATTATGCTTTGGGTGCTGGTGGGAGCAAAAATTCTCAGGAAAAATTTCTCTGGATTCTTCGTTTGAATTCTCTGATAGGTTCTCTGAGAGATCTCTGGAGAGAATGCAAAAATGAGAGAGAGCTATTGGGAGGGAGTCAGGCGTGAGACCAGGAGTCAGTTCAGCAACCTACTGACCACGTCTTTTAAAAATAAAATATCAGATAACTGATAAATCAGTTATCTGATATTTTAATTAATTATAATTTTAAAACATAATTTTAAATTATAATTAATTATATTTTAATTAATCTAAATTAATTAAAATAACATTAATTTAAATCCAATTTAAATTAATATCCCTCTTATATTATAGTTTAATTAAATCAAATTTAATTAAACTAAAATTAATTAATTAATTCGAAATTAATTAATAAAATAAAATTGAACATCACATATTCAATTACTATTTTTCTCTCTCAAAAAACTATAGTATTAATATACATCCAATGCATATTAATTATAACCTATAGTTTTAATATGAACCACTTCATATTTTAGTATAATATTCAAACACCTTTGAATATTCAATCCATCCTTAGAATTTTACCTCAACGCCCTAAATGAGCTACCGGTGGGACCTAATGGACCTACAGATCAGAAGCTCCAACGATATGAGATTAGTTGGTTAAACTCATTAACCAAGTTAATCAATATTCGTTAACTGTGGTTCACTCCACTAAAGAACCACAGCTGCACTCTTCTCACTGCAGATATATTTCTGTGTCCACGGATATTGACCGTCAGCAGCAAGTTAGCCCTTCACGTGTGTTTGTACCCCAGCTAGGTCAAATTACCGTTTTACCCCTGGGCTACCTCTTGGTCCTTAAGTACCAGTGCTCCTCTAATGAACAACCTGTTTGTGGTCCAACCATCAAACAGAAAACCCTCTCGTGCCATAAAGAGGGTAGGGCCCTTTGTTCAAGACCCGGAGACACCACTTAAGGGAACACACCTCTACTTACCCTCATATCAGGAAGGAGTGAATTCCGTCTTGTAAGACTACGTTCCCAGCTCCCTATTCGGTCTTGTCCCCAAAATGGTAGGCTTATTGAGTCGGCGAACTGGCCACTCTCACCCGTACAAATCAAAGGACAATCCCTCATGGACAGGAGTCCATAATCCACTCAGGATTAAGGCCAAGTTGCCTAGGTCATCCTAGTGAAATAGAAACCGAGCTAACTAACGGTGTTAGAGTTAGTGGTTAACTATTTCGCGGTCCGGTCTTTGTGCAAACTCATTGCACAGGATACCCCCACTCGCATGTCAACCACATGAACGTGTTGGATCACAACGTTTGTATCAATATACAAAGCGGGCCGTATCCATAGTGTCACCAGGATAAGGTACCCAGCCTTATCCCTATACTACAGACCCTTTAGGCTAAAACTTGAACATTGATCCCCGCATGTCCCTACATACTAGTTCAAGTCTCATTCTATTAGCCATGGATGTTTAGTTTATTGGATTAGGGTTAGCAAGACAAGATATAATACAAACATTGAATAATACATCACTTTATTAATGTTCGGTCAAATGTACATTTACTATCTACGAGTTTTAGGGCATAAAACCCAACAGGGATGGCTTGGGCTATGGACTTAATTAAGATTTCCTTTCCTCCCATCGAAAAGAGGTTATCCTTCCACCCTTGGAGGGCTCTCCACACTCTATCTTTGAGCCTCTTGAACATAGACCCTTTGCTTCGCTCATTCTGAGAAGGCATCCCTAGATAGTAGCCTAGGGTGTTTGACTGGCGGATCCCCAAAATAGAACTGATCTTCTTCGCTGATTGGGCCTCCACATTCTTGCTAACCATGAAGTGAGATTTGTCAAGATTGATGGTTTGCCCGGATGCTCTCTCATAGGATTGAATGACTTTGAGAACGGCTTCACAGTCCTTTTTCGAGGCCCTGCAAAAGATAAGACTATCATCAGCGAAAAATAAATGGGATATCGGAGGACAAAGTTTATTAATTTTAAGAGCATGGATATTATGACAAGATTATTCCCTGATAAGCATAGCTGAGAAGCCTTCAGCGCATAAAAGGAACAGGTAAGGGGAAAGGGGGTCCCCTTGCCTTAAACCTCTACTAGCCTCGAACTCACCAAAGGGGGTTCCATTAATCAGAACCGAGTATCTAACTGACTCAACACATCGCATAATCAGGGAAATCCACCGGTCTTCGAAACCCATCTTAACCATAACTGCTCTTATGAAGCTCCACTCAACTCTATCGTACGCCTTGCTCATATCCAGCTTCATTGCTACCCAGCCTTCTTTCCCTTTTTTCCGACCATTAATCGCGTGGATACACTCAAACCCGATTAAAACATTATCAGTAATCTGTCTCCCAGGAACAAAAGCAGCCTGATAAGGAGAGATAATAGAGTTAAGGACTTTTTTAAGTCGGTTAGCCAGGACCTTCGCCACAATCTTGTAGATAACGTTGCAGAGGCTTATAAGACGGAAATCCCCCATGCATTTTGGGCTAGCTATCTTAGGTATAAGGGAAATTAGGGTCCTGTTAAAAATCTTGATTTCTTCCCCTTTGTTGAGAAAGTTGAGGCACATGTTAGAAATATCTTCCCCTACCACTTCCCAATATTTTTGGTAGAAGACTGCATGAAAACCATCCTCCCCTGGGGCTTTATTAGGACCCATCTTCATAATTGCTTGCTCAATTTCTGCTTTGGAAAAAGACTTAGATAACTCTCTGTTTTGGTCTTCTGTGATCCTCCTTTGAATGCTGATAAGAACCTCCTCAATCTCCTCTCTGCTAGGATTAGAAGAATTAAAAAGAGCCTTGAAGTAACTAGTTGCTGCCTCCCCAATATCTTCTTCCTTGTCCACCCATGAACCACAACCATTCAAAATTCCTTCAATTTTATTTTTCCTCTTCCTTTGAGAAGCTTTAGTGTGGAACCATTTGGTGTTTTTGTCCCCCCACATAAGCCAATCTTCTCTAGATCGACTTCTCCAATATCTTTCCTCTTCCTCTAAAAGGAGCTCGAGCTCCTTTTCAACTTTGACAATTCTCTGGTCATTTAAATCTTCATCTTCAGCAAGCATCTTTAATTCCTGCCCTTTCTTATCAATAGCTCTTTGAATAGATCCTCCAAGTCTGGATTTGCTCCAAATATGGAGGTTATCCATGCAGCACTCCAACTTCTTCTTAACGGCAGATTGAGTGCCACCCTGATAGGTGATCCAGCTTTTCTTAATAATCTCTTTGGTATCGTCTAGACTAGTCCAACCTTCTTCAAATCTTTTGATTTTCTTCTTCCAGCAAGGACTTGGCTTGTCATAAAGCTCCAGATGAGCGAGAATGGGTCGGTGGTCGGATTTGTAATAGATGAGGTGTTCAACTTTGATACTATACCACGTGGCCATCAAGGAGGAGTTCACCAGGAACCTATCGAGCCTTTCTTTCACACGACCTTTTTTGTCTCTCCCCCGAAACCAAGTAAATTTGCTTCCCACAAAACCCGGATCAAGCAAACCACAATCGTCAACAGCCTCTCGGAATTTGTCCATCTGACCACTGCTCTTCTTAGCGCCCCCACATTTCTCATTATTAAGAAGAATTTCATTAAAATCTCCTCCTACCAACCAAGGGAGGTCCGACAACTTGCTAAGCCTCACAAGGAGCTTCCACGAATCCGATCTTTGATCAGCAATAGGATTGCCGTAAAAACCGGTAAAACGCCATTTTCCTGTTGGTTCCGTCACAATTGAATCAACGTGGCCGGCCGAATAGGATGAGATACACACATCAATCGAGTTCCACAGTAACATGAGGCCCCCGCTACTCCCCCTGCTCGGGACACAAAAACAGAAATCAAAATCCAACAACTTTTTCAGTTTGATACTTAAACTTCCATCATTCTTAGTTTCAATCAGAAAAAGGATTTGGGGTTTATTGCTCTTCACCACGTGGCGGAGTGCTCGGAGCGCACGAGGATTCCCCAAACCTCGGACGTTCCAACATAAGGTTTTCATGGCGTCCGGCGGGGCTGGCAACCAGCCTCCGCCGATATCCCTTCTAAAATGAAGTCACTGCCACACAATCTTTTAACGTCCATATCAATTTCCGGCTTCTCGATCCCATGTTTAGAACCTGCTATGTTCCCTATAATTACTGGATGCTTTGTTGGTGAACTGAGTCTTGCTCTTCTCTTCCATTTTTTCCTTTCGTTGGAAATACTCTTTGCTTCTTCTGGGTCTTCTTGGCTGCTTTTTTTGTATTTTTCCTCATGTTCTATTAACTTAGTTTCCTTCATGATTAATTTATTTTCCTCTACAGGATCCTTTCCTTTTTTGGTATCCTCTTTAGGCCCATCACTTTTTGGGCTTTGGATCAATATGGTGTTCAGACCACCGCTTTGACTAAGGGAATTTTTATCTATGTCAGCTTTTTCTATTTGTTTTTTTCCCTTCAGCTTCTGAGATGTCCCATCAACCGCCTGCCCAACGGCTATATTTGTCCTTTCTTCTGCTTCTGTCTGCTTTTCTCGATTTTTTATTTTGTCTTCTTCCTCTCCGGCAACCTTTTCCGGCGAGGACTGCCGGCCGTTATTCTAACCATCGTCTTCACTTTCTTCGGCTGATGAGAATGCATTTTCACCTTCTTCGCTTCCTCTTTCACTATTGGTTCCCATGTAGTTAGCTCTTCCGCGACCTCTTCCGCTTAACGGCATATATCTTCTTTCAGTAGCTCTGACTTTGAGGCTTCTCTTTCCAACAGATGACTCCCGCATCCAAGCTCCATACTGAAGATCCGGTTCCATCTCCGACCCCTCCTCTTCGCAATCTTTGATCACATGGCCGATTCTTCCACATTTGTAGCAGAAATCTGGGAGCTTTTCGAAAGTTGCTTGAATCCATTTCTCCTCACCCATCGCTCCTACTTTTAACTGGGCTCCTCGAATTAATGGCTTACTTATATCTATTTTCACTTTGACTCTCAGGGTCTCTCCCCAGTGTCTTCCTTCTTCGTCTGTGTCCACTCTATCAAAGGCTCCAATGGCATTGCCAAGAGCCATTGCGTACTTCCTGTAATAGCACACTGGGGGTAGTTTATGGAAGTGAACCCAAAATTTAACATACCTGTAATCAAGGTCCATGGTTTCGATATTTCCTTTTGGTTCTTCGAAAATTAGTAAAGCTTTATCATAGCTCCATGGCCCGCCTTCTAGGACTCTGTTTTTGTCTTTTTTTTTTAACGAATTTACAGATATAAGTGTTCTTCCCTTCCTTCTTGATTTGCACGCTTCCCACCATGCCCCAGATTTTTGGCATGTTAGTTGAGAAGAGCTCTGTATTGATTGTTTTTGGGGATAAAATCCTACATGCCAGCGCGTTTTCCAGGTCTTTTGTAGTTTTATCCAGGTCGTCATCCTCCACTTCTATCTTCTTAGCTCTTTCTTCTTTGGTTAGCTTTAGTCTTCCGAACTGTTTCGTAACATCTTCTTCCGCCATCGTTGTGAAGGTCACGAAACAGTCCCACCACTCAGCTCAGCCAACGCGAGCTCCCTTGGTCACAACGGACCCTTATTATGGCAAACCAGAGTGGTTGCCCCTTTCGCCCATGATTTCACTCGAGAGAGAAAACAGGGCCCTTCCATCACATAGAACTATCTCTTGAATTAGCTAATACCTTCTTTAAGCCTTTGACTATAAGTTTCACTTTGAATCTTTTATTGCCATTAGGCTCTTATTCGATTATTGTACCCTTTTTTTTTTTGCAAAGCTCTATTACCTTTTGGTTTCTCAATTAGTTGCCATGTCTTATTCATCACTCTCATCCTTCATATGGGTCAAATTCCACTTGATAAAATCTTTCAGATGAACAACCTCTTTATAAAATTTAGGTTTGGCTCTGTTAGTCAATAATATATAATATTGAAGTAGGGAAATACCTTTGTGGTGGTTTGATAGTCTTGCTAGACGACCTCTAACTATTTTAGGCTACATTCTCTGAACTTCATATGATTCCACAATTAATTTGTTACAAATAGTTGTATATTTTGATCTCCATTTCGTATTGTGTTGATATCAACCTTGACGATTTATAAACCGATTCTTCTATTCTGTACTTTCATCTAACTCTAACCTTTCTGATCCAATCGTTGTTATATATATATATATATATATATATACATACATACATACATATATATACATATATATATGTATATATTTATAGAAACTTCTCAATTCAAAATCACATTCTTATTTTTAATTATCTTCTTAATTATTTCGGTTATCCTAAAATCTTCAGCCAATCTTAATTTTCTTGTACGCCAAGAAAATAACACTTCATGGATTTGACATCCAATTTACTCTCTTGTTTGCAGCATCGATGTGAGGGTAAAAAAACATAGCCAAAAGTCTTAAGATGAGAAAAGCTTATATGTTTATCGTTCCAAACTTTTGAGGCAACCTAAAATCTAGCTAGTGATGTGGTTAGACTTCTATTAATCAAATAGGTATTGGTGCTCATTGCCCATGTCAATAACATCTCTTAGAGAGAATCCAACATGTAGTGTCATGTTCCTAACATGCTTGATTCAACTTCCTATTCATTCTCTCGACCACACTATTCTATATTATGATGTCTTTGGAACAGTCTTTGCCATCAAAATCTTGTTGTTGGGCACAATAACTTATGAATTCCCCAACAACATATTCATCGCTGATGTCTGACTTCAAGCTTTTAATTTTCGAACTTGTCTCATTCTCAATCATAATCTTAAAAGTTTTGAGAATGGAAAATACATCAAATTAACTTATGTTTGAGAAATAAAAACTTTCCTACTTGAGTTGTCTATGGAAGGTCACTTAGTACTTGGAACATCCAAGGGAAGACACTTCAAAAGACGCCCTCACACGTCAACATATGTAACTCTAACTTTCTTGTAATTTCCCTAAAAAGCAATGAATCTTCGTACATTTTTAACTCATATGACCCAAGTCATTGTGTCACAAATTAAATTAGCTTAACTTAGATCTATAATGACCAAAATAGAACAAAGCTCAACCTTTAGAAACAGTAATAAGATTTAAATCTTTATTCTATTATTAGAAATTTATATTGCACATTAATTATGGGAAGTTTGAGAAAATTTCTTTGGTTCCCCACTATTATCTCTCCTTTTTTCTTGTGTTCCAAAAACAACCTCCTAAAATTAAACCATATCCCATTTCCACCTTCCATATAAATACTCTAATCCAAAACCCAAATCTCCACACAACCAACACAATCAATCACTCCTCCCACCACATTGCCATTGGAAGAGGCCATATTTTTACAACTATGGCATCTGCCAACCTTCTCTTCGTCCTTTGCTTGTTGGGGGCTAACCTTAACTCTATAGCTGCCAAGATCAACAAATTCCCCGCCGTGGCCAACAACAGCCCACAGGACTTCATGGTCGCCCACAACGCTGTCCGTGCGCAGGTTGGCATTGAACCCCTCCATTGGAACACCACCTTGGCTGCCTATGCTCAGAATTACGCCAACACGAAGATTGCCACTTGTCAAATGGATCACTCCAAAGGACCCTACGGCGAAAACGTAGCGAAGGGATTTAAAGGGATGACGGCGGAGACGGCGGTGAAACTCTGGACTGCCAAGAAGAAGTTCATCAACTACGGTTCCAGCACGAGCACCAACGAGAAGGGCCGTTGTGGCCATCAGACGCAGGTTGAGTGGAGGAACACCAAATCTGTTGGTTGTGCCCAAGTCAAGTGCCCAAACGATTGGGTTCTTGTCATCTGCAACTATGATCCTCCATGCAACTAAATTGGCCAACGTCCATACTAAACTTGCACAACATTTCAGCCTTTATTGATTGCCATATTTAATAAAGGATGATATTCTTGTTATTATATTCATTCGATCCAAGATTATCTTTTGATTTGAGAGATTAAAATCGTCTACCTAAATTAAGTTTTCTAATGTATCAAAAGAGATTTTTTTTTTTTTTTTTAAATTTATTTTTATGGGATATAGTAACAACACCCTAAACTCAAGGAAGCAAAAAATTTAGGATATAAATTATGTTCAAAATCATCCCGAAACATACTTTTAATTATTCAAAATCAATTTCATGTTTGATTTTACCCTTGATTTTCATACCGTTAAAATTGATTGAGTGATTTTGAATAAAGATATCACATTCAATTTTTTTTTTTTGAAGAGTTTAAAAATATTTATAATTTCAAAAGAGTTTTTATTTATTTTTTATTTTTTTATTAATATAATTTAACAACATTTGGAGGATTTGAACCTATGTCCTCTTCATTGAGAAGCATTTTGTACTCATCATCGTCTATTTTTGTTCTTCCTTAGAAGCATTTTATACTCCCGTGTTTATTTAATTTAAGAAACTAAGGACATGTTTGGTATAGAATGCAAATTTTATTTTTTGTTTTTAGATTCACTAAATCAAATGGTTATAGTGAATATCCATTTAAAGAAATTTACAAAAATAATAATTGTAACATAAAAAATGTTATTAAGTTAAATTGATAGATGAGATTCAATCAAATATTTAAGTTGATAAGTACAACTATTTTAAATATGCTATCAAACATCGTTTGAATAACTTTTTAAACTAAGTTTTAGTTATTTGGTACCGATGCATGTAAACTAAAATGTTAGAGAGAAATAGTAAAAGAATTTAGCCACTCAAGAATGATTTCTCACACTTTTTTGTCTCAAAGAAAAAAAAATTCATGAATCACTCTACACACCTCTCTCAAAACTCTACAATGGAGGTTGAAAATACCGTTTGTTGTTGCTTAAAAACACCCCAAAAGATTTATCGATTTTTTAGGTCTCGTTTGATAACTATTTCATTTTTTGTTTTTTGTTTTTGAAAATTGTGCTTGTTTTTTTTTATAACCATTTCATTTTTTGTTTTTTGTTTTTGAAAATTGTGCTTGTTTTTTTCTCAATCTTCTTCCAATGGTTTTCATTTTCATTTTTGTTAAGGAGACATTTGAGTTCCCAGCCAAATTCCAAATTCCAAAAACAAGTTTTTGAAAACTATTTTTTTTTTTTTCAAAATTTGGCTTAGTTTTTGAAAACATGGGAAATGGTGTAGATAAAAAAACAAGGAAGCTTGTGGGTAAAAATAGTTTTTATAGGCTTAATTTTCAAAAACCAAAAACAAAAAACGGTTATCAAACGGGGCCTTAGCTAAATCAGTATTTATGAAATGATAAGGTAGTGTCATGATGCTCCATCTAGGCTGTTGGCACCCTTTGCATAAACACTCAAGGAAACACATAAGACAAAATCAATTCAAACCCAACGATAACGTTGTTTCCTTAATTTTGTTCCCTCTATGGTGCTTAAGGTATCATGAACAATTGTCTTCCAGGATAGGACAGATTACCCACCTATGAATGTAGCACTCCAATCACAGGACTCTCGAACACTGTTATTTAAGAAATCGTACAGAGAAAAGTAGGAGAAGAGTTTTTGAAAGAAGAGTTTGTGTCTTTTTCTCAAAACTCAAAATGAATCTCATATTTATAGACTATTTGTGGTCATTCAAATAGTCACATCTTTTCGTGTAAGGGTTGTGTCTTTTGATAAATGGACACATCCATTCACATAAGGTTGTATCCTTTTCCAAAAGACACACCCTTTCACATAGGGTTGTGTCCTTTACAAAGGACATACCGTTTCATGTAAAGTTACCGTTTCATGTAAAGTTGTGATTCTATATTTTATTAAAATAATTTTATTCATAAATCCAACATAGGCTTTATTGCATCCTTCGATTTGATTTGGCTCAATTTTCTCAACGATCTCTCACTTAGAGACAAAACAAACAACATTTGTTGAATTATTGATAGCTAAACACGGGTTATGAAGCTCTTTATTCAGCTGGTTTATATCCCTGTTTTTGCTCAAGCTGGTTGGTTGCTAATCATGTGGTTGGCACATGATACAGTTAGTAAATAACTAACTTCTTCTTCATATTGCCTGAAAGCCCACCAGGTGTCGAGGAGAGAGCTGGGAAAAATCCATTTCTAAATTTGCTGGTATAATTTGGGAATTAGGGATACTATTCTTCATTCTTACGCTTGTTATTGTTTTCAGTGTAAGTGAGAGAGAGCTGAGTGAGTGAGCTGGGGGAGAGAAAAATCGTAAGGAACTTTTTGGGTGTGCGACTGTCTCTGTAAAGATGAGTAATCTCATCTGGGTTTGAGAGTGAGTGTTTGCATTTCCCTGTATTCCTTGAAGTAGCAGATGAATTGAATCGAAGAAGGAAACTAAGAACTTGTGGATTGTTTTCAGATCAGGTTCTTTGTGTATTATTCATCAGATGCTTGAGTTTATGATTGATTTCTCTGTACTCGGCTGCTGAACTATAATAATAGTGACTAAGAGTGGATGTAGTCCAAGTTGGGCGAACCACTATAAATCTTTCGGCTTCTCTGTTTCTTCTTCCTTGCTTCGTTATTTCAGTTTTGTGATATTGGTTGTTTTGTTTGTTGTCGGTTTGAGGAAGTCTCTAGTAGGAAGAGTCTTAGAATTTAGTTTATTGATTCAAGATTCTCAACAACATGTTTTCTCCACACAAATTCAATTTATCAACAAGGAACGACTTGGTAAAAATATTAGGCTTTTATGAAGTTTGCAAACTATTTTCTCCTGCCCATGTTGTAAATACTTGTAGTTGTACAATGTAAATTTCTTCTTCCAAATCACTTTGAAAAAGAGTTGTCTTTACATCCATGGGATGCTTTAGAAACAAATCTTTCTTCTGCCACTACTGATTAATGTACCGTTGTAATAGTAGTAAGTTAATTTGACTACATGAGATCTATATCTATCTCTTAAATAATTAGCTAATACATTCTTTAAGCCTTTGACTGCAAGTCTATCTTTGTATCTTTTATTGACAATAGGCTCTTATTTGATTATGTACCCTTTTTTTGCAATGCTCTATTACCTTTTGATTATTCAGTTGCCATGTCTGATTCATCGACTCTCATCCTTCATATGGTCAACTTTCACATGATAAAATCTTTCAGTTGAACAACCTCTTTATAACATTTAGGTTTGCCTCTGTTAGTCAATAATACATAATATTGAAGTAGGGAAATACCTTTGTGGTGGTTTGATAGTGATCTTGTTAGACCTCTAACTATTGTAGGCTACCTTCTTTAAACTTCATATGGTTTCACAATTAATTCGTTGTGAATAGTTGTATTTTGATCTCCAATTCATATTGTGTTGATCTCAACCTTATGACGATTTATAAACTGAGTCTTTCCTTGTTTGCTTTCATCAAAATCTAACATTTCTGATCCAATTGTTGTTATATATATATATATAGAACTTCTTAAATTGAAAACCACACCTTCTTACTTTTAATTATCGTCTTATTTCGATTATCCTAAAATCTACAACCAATTGTAGCTTTGCTGTATCCAAGAGAATAACACTCCATGGATTTGACATCCAATTTACTCTTGTTTGCAGCATCGATGTCAAGGTAAAGAAACTTAGCCAAAAGCCTTAAGATGAGAAAAGCTTACATGTTTATCGCGCTGTTGTCTGACCTCAAACTTTTAATTTTCAAAATTGTCTCATTCTCAATCATAATCTTAAAAGTTTTGAAAATGGAAAATATATCAAACTTATATTTGAGAAATAAACCTTCCTACTTGAATCGCTATGGAAAAGGTCATATAGTACTTGGAACCTCCAACTGAAGATACTTCAGAAGACCTTCATATGTCAATGTGAAGTAACTCCTACTTTGTACAACTTTAGTGTTGCTTCTATCTTTGAGAAACTAACACACTTTTGCTTCCTAAATACACAACTTGTGTTCAATTGCCTTCGATCCCTGTAATTTAATTTCTTACAAAGTAATGAATCTTCATACATTTTTCACTCATATGTCCCAAATGATCGTGTCACAAATTAACTTGACTTAGATCTATAATGACCAAAATAGAACAAAACTCAACCTTTAGAAACCGAAATAAGATTTGTTCAAAAAGAAACCGAAATAAGATTTAAATCTTTATCCTATTATTAGAAATTTATATTGCACATTAATTATGGGAAGTTTGAGAAAATTTCTATGGTTCCCCAATATTATCTCTCCTTTTTTTATTGTGTTCCAAAACAACCTCCTAAAATTAAACCATATCCCATTCCTACTTTCCATATAAATACCCTAATCCAAAACCCAAATCTCCACACAACCAACACAATCAATCACTCCTCCCGCCACTGTCTTTGGAAGAAGCCATATTTTTACAACTATGGCATCTGCCAACCTTCTCTTCATCCTTTGCTTGTTGGGGACTAGCCTTAACTCTATAGCTGCCATCGACTCCGCCGTGGCCAACAGCAGCCCACAGGACTACGTTGCTGCCCACAACGCTGTCCGAGCGGAGGTTGGCGTTGAACCACTTCATTGGAACACCACCTTGGCTGCGTATGCTCAGAATTACGCCAACACGAAGATTGCCACTTGTGAACTAAAGCACTCCGAAGGACCCTACGGCGAAAACCTAGCGAAGGGATGGGAAGTGATGACGGCGGAGACGGCGGTGAAACTCTGGGCTAGCGAGAAGGAGTTCTACGACTACGGTTCGAACACGTGCAAGGGCCGTTGTGGCCATTACACGCAGGTTGTGTGGAGGAACTCCAAATCTGTTGGTTGTGCCCAAGTCAAGTGCCCAAACAATTGGGTTTTTGTCATCTGCAACTATTATCCTCCAGGCAACTATATTGGCCAAAGTCCATACTAATTTTGCACAACATTTCAGCCTTTATTGATTGCCATATTTAATAAAGGATGATATTCTTGTTATTATATTCATTCAATCCAAGATTATCTTTTGATTTGAGACATTAATCTTTGGATGGCTAGATTTCTTGCTAGCCTTTGTACGTCATAACACTTGATTACTATTAAAATCATAACAAAAATTTTGTCCATCCTCATTCTATTTTACAAACTTTTTTAAGCTTTATCGTCTACTTAAATTAAGTTTTCTAATATGACTTTTTTTTAAAAAAAAAATTATGGGATACAGTAAAAAAAAAAAAAAAACCTCTAAACTCAAGGAAGCAAAAAATTAAGGATACAAATTGTGAAAAAGTTACGTTTTTCACTTTAATTTAACTAAAATATTACTTTAATCACATCAACACTTTTATGGTGAGGATCCCACATTCAAAGGATGAGTGGAGAACTTCTAGATGGGGTTACTCCACTCATTACCAATTATTACTAATGGTATTAGAGCCCATTAAACCCAAACATCCAAGAATGGTGAACCCAAAGAGGCATCATCTTGAGCGGACATATAATGAGATCTGATCCAAGAATGGTGAATCAAAAAAGACACCATCTTGAGAGGACATGTTGAGGATACCACATTGAAAAGATTAGTGGAGACCTCAATTGGTTTAGTCTTAATTGTTGAAGTTAATACGCAAAGCGAGGATATTCAAAGACAAGTTAATACTAAAGAGATCACATTTGGTGATTTGGGATAGGAGGATTTGAAACCTATGACCTCCTAATTGTAAGTCTATTTTTTTTTCCTTAGAAGCATTTTGTATTCCATGTCTGTTTGTATTTAATTATATATACATGCAATTTAACACAATTTAAGAAATTGAGGACATGTTTGGTATACAATTCAGATTTCGTTTTTTGTTTTTAGATTCACTGAATTAAATGGTTACAATGAATATCCATTTAAGCAATTTACAAAATTAATAATTATAACATAAAACATGTTAATAAATTAATTAATAATAGTTTAGATTCAATCAAATATACTTAGTTGACAAGTACAACTATTTTAAATATCAAACACAGTTTGAATAACTTTTTCAACTAAGATTTTAGTCTCAATCAATTATTTATTGCATCCTTTGATTTGATTTGGCTCAATTTTCTCGACGATCCAACAAGAACATAGTTCAACTGGCATAAAGTTGTATTGATAACCACGTTGTGGTTCGAATTCTCCACCCCATAACTGTTCAAGTAGTGTGATGTGGTTGGGCTTCTAAATCATATAGGTATTTGTGCTCATTGCCTCTGTCAATAACATCTTAGAGAATCCAACATGCAGTCTCATGTTCTTAAAATACTCATTCAACTTCCCATTCATTCTCTCAACTATATTGTTCTATATTATGATGTCCTTGGAACAGTCTTTACCATCACAATCTTGTTGTTGGCACAATACCTTATGAATTCCCTAACAATATGTTCACCGTTGTTGTCTGACCTCAAACTTTTAATTTTCAATTTGACTCATTCTCAATCATAATCTTAAAAATGTTGAAAATGGAAAATACATCAAATTGAGAAATAAACCTTCCTACTCGAGTCGTCTATGGAAGGCCACATAGGACTTGGAACCTTCGAGGGAAGATACTCAGAACCCTTACACATCAATGTGAAGTAACTCCAACTTTGTACAACTTTAGTGTTGCTCCTATCTTTAAGAAACTGACACACTTTTGCTTCATAAATACACAACTTGTGTTCAATTGCCTTAAGTCCCTGTAATTTCCCTAAAAAGTAATGAATCTTCATACATTTTTCACTATATGTCCCAAGCCATTGTGTCACAAATTAGCTTGACTTAGATCTATAATGACCAAAATAGAACAAAGCTCAAAATTTAGGGATGAAAATAAGATTTATATTGCACAGATTAACTGTGGGAATATTTGAGAAAATTTCTTTGGTTTCCACTATTTTCTCTCTCCTACTGTTGAGAGAAAAAATACGGAAAACACAAACAATAATATAATATTATGACAACAATTAATAATATTACAATTATCTCTCATTCCACAGGTTAAGCCAAAAAAGTCGATAATAATAGTCACGAACAATAATAAAAAGATAGGAAAAGAGAACGACATCGAAAGTTATACTGGTTCGCCCCAAGCTCAGGACTATGCCCAGTCTTCTGCAACTGTAGGTTCTACCAGAAATTGGGAGATTACTAGAAGCCTTCAAAATAACATCATAAACTGACCCTCAATAGCCCAACAATAATTATTGACTTCCAAGTATCATAAATCGATAACTTGGGCTAAACAACAAATGAAAGACCCTCAACCTTTTTTTCTCTCTCTCCCACACTACAAGGAAGAAAAGGCCACAACTTTTTTTTTCTTGCTCTCAAGTCACAAAGTGACCCTCAATAGCCTAACAATAGCTATTGACTTCCAAATACCACAATTCGGTAGCTTGGGATAAACAATGAAGAAAAAAGCACACGTTTTCTTTCACTCAAGTCACAAACTGACTCTCAATAGTCCAACAATAGCTATTGACTTCCAAATACCACAATCCGGTAGCTTGGAATAAACAACGAAGAAAGACTACATGTTTTCTCTTGCTTTTGGTTTGAGAGACAAACACACATATATACATGCAATGAGTCTTAATGCCCAAGACTCCATCTTCCTTTTTCCTTGTGCATCAAGATGGTTAGGGTCATTCTTGCACACCAAATGAGCTTCTTCCTTTGCACACACCAAGTGGGGTCTTCAATTTTGTCTCCACACAAAGCAAAAACTTAACAGCAACAATAGCGACTACTTTCTACTCATTGACGAGTGTCCAAATGAAGTTGCACACAGTTCAATTTATCAACGGAACACCTTGGTAAAAATATTAGGTTTTTATGAAGTTTGCAAACCATTTTCTGTTGTCGTACTGTAACTCTCTCTTTGTAGTTGTACCCATGTAAATTTCTTCTTCCCAATCACCTTAAAAAAAAAAGGTTGTCTTTACATACATATGGTGTTTTAGAAACAAATCTTCTTTTGCTACTATTGATAAATGTACAATTCCAATAGTAGTAAGTTTGACTATAGGAGAACTATCTTTGAAATTAGTCTAATACCTTCTCTATGTTGATAGCCTATGACTACAAGTTTCACTTTGTATCTTTTATTGTCATTGGGATTTTATTTGATTCTGTACTTTTTTTTTTTTTTGGCAAAGCTCTATTACCTTTTGGTTTTTCAATTAGTTTGCCATGTCTGATTCATCATTAAAGAATCTATCTCATATCCTTCTTGGTCAACTTTCACTAGATAAAATCTTTAAGTTGAACCAAGTAATTGAATTATGATCTCCAATTCATATTATGTTCTAATCTCCAACCTTATGATGATTTATAAATCAAGTCTTCTCTTCTTTATTTTCATCTAACTCTAATTTTTCTGATCCTACAGTTGTTAAATAACTTCTAATTATCTTCCTATTTTTCAATTATCCCAAAAAGCTAAACTCAATCTCAACTTTGTTATATTCAAGAAAATAACACTTCTTGGATTTGACATCCAATTTACTAGTCTTGTTTACTGCATCAATACTAAGATAGACACATTAAAATTCTAAAAAAAGAAAATGTATACCATTTTCTATTTAGAAAAAGTGGTGGATATACTCTCCTCAAGAAAAAAAGTGGTGGATACTAATAGTTTTTTTTTTTTTTTTTTTTTTGAGTTCGTATACTACAAACTCAGTTCGGTTTTAATTTTTTTCTTCTTTTACAATATGTGGGGTGAGAATTTGAATAACAGAACTCTCGATCAATAGTCCAAATTTTATACAAACCGAAAGCTATGTTCATGTTGCAAACCCTAAACCCAGCGGTAATATCAATGGATGGAGTTCCTGAAGTTGCTGCATACAAATAGGAATTAATTAATTTTAGAAAGTTGGAAACTAAAAAGTAGAAAACGTAGGGGAAAAAAATGCTTTAGTTTAATAAAAGGGTCAATATCATTGGCGGTTTGCCTCACATGGCTACAACCCTAAAGTTGACAAAGTCTAGAAAGATTGGACTCTAAATGCATTCATCTTCTCAAATATTTCATCTCTAAGTTTTGAGTTCTAACTTTTTTTTTTTAGATGATTTAATAAAAAGTTAGACATGTTTGGAAGTGATTTTTTAATAATTTATTTTAGCAAAAAGTGATTTAGTTTAAATGACTTGTGGTCTCGAAATTTAACCTGATATGCAAAACAAATAGGCCATTAGAGTTATTATATATTAAAGGGAATTAAATGACGACACAGTTATGTTTGTTTGAACGTAAAATCAATTCTACTAGCATACTATATTTAAAGGTTTTAAATACTATTTTGATCCCATACTTTAGTCATTGGGTTCATTTTGGTCTTTGTACTTTTTAAAATGTGTCCATTTTGGTTCCTATACTTTAGATTTTGGTTCATTTTGGTCCCAGTACTTTCAAAATGTTCATTTTGGTCCATTCATTTTTCAACTTTTTCTCTTTTTTTTTTTCGATCGTAATTTTAGTATGACATTTCACTTACTAAATTTCTTGAAATATAGTCATAAATTTGATTAAAGAGTTTCGACCAGTATGCATATAATCTATACTTATTTTATAAATGGAGAGACTAATCATTAAATTGGTTACTCTTTAAGAGTACAAGGACTGAAATGAACATTTTGAAAGTACAGGGACCATAATGAACTAAAGCCCAAAGTACATGGACTAAAATGAATATTTTAAAAGTACAAAGACTAAAATGAACCAAAGCCAGAACAGAGGCCAAAATATTATTTAAACCAAAATAGTATTCTATCGTCTTGAACACAATAGTATATGTGTCTTAGTCGATTGAGCTATGTTCAAATTGGTAACTACTGGAAAACTAAATATCACAAAAAACCCTCCAAGTTGAATTAAAACGAGAAAATTAAGGAGACAAATCAGCACAAAAAGCAAAACGTACAAGTTAAGACAATGGCATGAATATTATTCTAAAGTAATGGGACAAGATTATGAAAGTGATTGGGAGTCACATGTGCAAAAAGTTCACTATTAAGGCCATGAATGAATTGCTTATATATCAAACAAAACAGCTGAAAAATATTGGTGTAAGTTATTCAACCGCTTACACTTTGTCAGTTTATGGGACATGTGAACCTATGACGCCAACCCAACCCATGCGCTATCTTCCCTTTTGATTTTTAATTCAAATGCTTTGTTCGATGAACAATTCCCACTTTATTAAATTAACTCAATTACCTTATTAATTACTATTAGTTATATGCTTTTGTTCTTCCATTATTTAATTAGTTTTTCAATCCAATCTAAAAAATACATTAAAAAAGACACTTTAGGAAAGTAAAAAGTGTTGAGGTTCTATCTCTCCTAACATAGTTTAGTGGATAAGACATCAATTATTATCTTAAAGGTCGATGGCTCAGTCTCTCATTCTTGTAATCGTTGAACTAAAAAAAATGTTTTGATGCTCTTTTAGTCTTAAAATTTACTTTCCATTTTCTAAATGGGTGGTTAGAGTATAAAAAGTTATGTTTTAATGAATCTTTTAAAATTTAACCAAAAAAAAATTATTGTTAGTTAAACATTTAAAGAAATATCGATGACATTGCCAACATGAGCATATGCTTGACTGGCATAAGGCTTGTCCTAGTGACCGAGAGGTCTCTGGTTTGAATCCCTCTACCCCTAATTTGTCAAAAAAAAAAAATATTGATGACATTTTTATGATTTGGATTTTTAGAAATTTTAAGATCTCTTTTTATTCAATAATTTAATTTCACTTTTTTTTTTTACTATTGAACGAGCTTTTAATAGAGCTATTAGGGGATGGACGAGGATTAAGAATACTTTTACGAGGTAAGGACAAAAGTACCTACAACTTTGTTCTCTCATACTCTATTATTGTTCATACGAGTTTTTTTGAGTTCAAATCTTCTTATCTTCCATTACAGTTTTCTATAAAAACAATATCGATGGATATAGATCAACATAAAACAAGTAAACTAATATCACATTCCTAATTATATTTTGGAAATTTTCTCTTTAAATATACAAAAGTATAATCCTCAATCTTGTTGAACTAAAAAATTAATAGCAATAATAATAACTTGAATTATGCTTTTCTTTTTTCTGGTTCTCTTGAAACAAGTCATGTTTAGGGGTACTAAGAGAGAGTCTTTGTCTTTTCCCCAATGAAAGAGTGACTTGCTCTATTTCAATAACATTCTCTAATAAAAATACATGTGAACTTTTTTTTGGACAAAAAAATACATGTGAACTTAACAAGTTATGTGTGCCCATATTTTATTAGAATACAAATAACATATTGTATTCATTAATGTCCTATGATTTGTAATAGCATCCAAAAACTCATCTCTATTAATTATCAAAGTTCTGAAAATTTCTTAAATACTTTTACCTAAAATATTTAACAACCTTTTTTGAATAAAGAAAAGTTTACGAGACTCATAATTAATCCCAACTAATTATATCCATAAATCGTCAAAGCAAGCATAACTCAGTAGTAATGACATGTGTATCTTCGATGAGAAAGTCAGAGAGGTTTTGATCTCTTCAGTCCCGGCTCAAATGTTGTTGAACTAAAAGAATAATAATAATAATAATTACCTCCATTAATTAAATAACCTAAACATAGTTGCACATATATATTGAATAAAAGGTTAGAAATTTGATTGCAAGAAAAAAGGATGAGACACCATTATAAATGAGGAGGGACAATTTCTTACCAAATAAGGAGGCAAATTTATCAACAAAAGTAGGTCAGATATGACACATGCAATTGGCCCATATCTACATAATGTCCCATTATTTGAATGAAAAAGATGCAACAAACAATAGAAAATTACCTTCTTTTCCAAAAAAAAAAAAAAAAAAAAAACCCTTATCTTTAATTTGTCTCATCTTCTTTCTTTTCTTTTTAAACAATTCCCCAACTGCAAATGCAAACCACTAACCCACCATCCCTCTTCCTTTCCTCTCTATAAATACTCTCTACCAGACCCCAAATCTTCACCACCAATTCCAAAAGAATATTCTCCTCCTCCTCCAAAACCTCTTCAAAATGGCTTCCCCCACCATTCTCTCAACCATATGCTTACTAGGGTTACTTCTAGCTCCCATCTCCCTGGCCCAAAACTCCCCCCAAGACTTCGTCGACACACACAACGCCGTTCGAGCGGAGGTCGGTGTCGGGCCGGTCTCCTGGGACGACACTCTAGCGGCCTACGCTCAGAATTATGCAGATAGCAAGATCGAAACCTGCGAGATGGAGCACTCCAACGGACCCTACGGCGAAAACCTCGCCGAGGGTTACGGTGAGATGACAGCAGTGGAGGCGGTCAAGTTTTGGGCGACTGAGAAGAAGTTCTATAACCACCATTTGAACCGATGCGTCGGGGACGAGTGCGGCCATTACACACAAATAGTGTGGAGGGACACTAAACATATAGGGTGTGGTAGAGTGAAGTGTGAGAACAATTGGGTTTTTGTGATGTGCAACTATAATCCTCCTGGCAACTATATAGGCCAATATCCTTACTGAACTCTTATGATATGATCCTGTCATTAATACCATGCAATTTTATTTGCATATATGTATAAGAATATTAATTAGTTACATGATATATATATATATATATATATGAAGTATTTATATATGTCTAATCGAGATTAATTAACATGTCTGGTTAGTTGTGTTATTATTATTATTATTTTTACTTGTTCATATATTTACAATTGATAATATAAAACAATAAATTATAAATATCCAACCTATTGAATATACATAAATATAATTTATTATGCTTCAGAATCTTTATAATATTCCCTAACTCTTTTATTTCAAATTTTGAAAATTAGTATTGATATATCTCAGAAACAAGGAAGTTTGGTATATTTTCTCATCTAATTTTATAAACATTTAAATATTTTCAAATTTGTTATTTTAGCTCATAAAGCGCATATAAAATACAGAAATAAATATATATGGGGTGAGGGATATTTTGAGACATCTTTTAATTTTCCAATCTAAAAAGGAAATTGGAAAGAGAAAGGAAAAATGGAGGACGGTTTTTCTTATTTTAATAAGAATTTTTTTTTCTATGGAGAGTCAGAGATTTGAATCTTTAACCTCTCAATCGACAATGATATAAATTTTATGTCAAATCAAACTCTTGTTAACTTTGAAAAAAGAACTTGACATAGACATCTCGACTTTTAGTTAATTAATTGTCACGACCAGCATATAAAGTGATATAACTTCTTTTCGATATGTATTTTATTATTATTATTATTATTAAATACCAAGTAACAGAATTCTGTGAGAGAAATTAAAAGAGTTACAGATATGGCCATTAAGGGTTTGAACTTTAGTAAATATATAATGGTTGTCACCATCAAGGAGAGAAAATTATTAATGGGTTCGACTTTTCCTTTTACCTGTGCTTGTACGACAAATCGAAAGAGTTTCACAAATAAATTAGTTTAGTTGTTTTAGATTGAATTAATTATTGGTGTTAATTTAAGAATCTAGAAGAGAACCAAAATTCATTTTGTTATTTTAATGAGACGGCAGATAAGAAATAGAACCAATAAAATTTATTGGAGCAATAATCATCAATAATAAACAACGATTCTATTTTAAGCTTTTGTTTACATTTTTTTTTAATCAGTATTTGAACCTATGACCCTTTGATCGAAAGTACGCAACAATTTATATCAATGACCAAAAGGTCTGTAGTTCAAATTTTCCACCTTCACATGTTATCAATAAAGAAAGAAAAGGTTGTGACGATAAATCATCGCTTAAGGTGAATTTGATATGATTTTTAGAGTGTTTGAAAGTGCTTTTATCACACTCAACACATTATTTTTCAACATTTTCAAAGTTTCTAGTTACATTAAAAATAAAAAATAAAAAATAAAAAACTAGCAATAAACATGTTCAATGTACGTGAAAACCTTGTATTTATTTTAAAGTAAAAAAATACGATAGTTTTTATTTTATAAATGTTATAATTAAAAAAAATTCTAAAAATAACACAATAAAAGAAATCAAGAGTATCCATCTTCTTTACTTAAACAAAAAGTTTCCATCTTCTAAACCCCTTTTATATATACTAGTTAAACAGTACGTGCAATGCACGTGAAAGGTTATTGTCTTAATTGAAAGTTAAAAAAGAAAGTGAAAAAAAAAATTATATATATCTTATTGTAAGTTAACTTAGAATGAATATGAAATACATTACATGTGGTGAAATTTAAATTTTGAATGAAAAATATCTTTTGTAAATATTTGACATGCAATCAAAAAGTAGTGAAAAAGAAAAAAATAATGATTAAAAAATATATAATGTAATTGAAATTGATATTGGTAAAAGGAGTGGCATAATAAGATATTTTATTACCTCATGGATAATTCTAGAAACAAAAAAGAAAAAAAATAACTACTTAATAAATATACCTTGATCATAGGAGAATCGCTTTGATAAACAATATCTTAGACACATCTCCACCATTTGATCATGATGTTTTACATCTACAATTTGATTCACACCTATGTGAATGAATGCGTCATGTTTACCAACTTCCACTTGAACAACTGTGTGTCCATCTAGCATAAATTGCAACTATTATATTATTCTCTCAATGGACGACTCAACTCAAAGAGTAGCGCTTCTAAAAAAAAAACAAAAAAAAAAACTCAAAGAGTAGCGTATATTGTTAGCAAAGATGGACAAAATAGGAATTTGTTAAAATTGTAAAGGTAAAAGAGGGAAGTAAATTAAACTTTTTCCTCTATGGTCTGATGAAATTAAAAAGAATTTAAATATATAAAAATGATAAAGAACACATGGATGATTAAAATTAAAATAGATAACATAAGTGAAGTAAAAATTGTAAATTGAAATCGATAAAAAGAAATGACATAATAAGATAGTTTATTTACTTCACAGGTAATTCTTTGGTGTTCTTCAAATAAATTGATTTCTAGGAAAAGAGAAAGAAAGAAAAATTATTTAACAAACCGAACTTTGATTATATAGAAGAATCTCTTTATAATTATAAACAACATTTCATGCACAACTCTATGGTTTGAATCATACCTGTAGGTGAATGGACATGTTGATTCAATGTGTAACCACCCACCTAAATAATCATGTCCCTTAAGCATAAATCACAACTATTCAACTATTTTCTCAATAGATACCTCAACTCGAAGAGTTGCATCCTGTCAGTAAAGATTGAATGACAAAATAAAAATTTATTATAATTCTACAAACAAAGGAGGGAAAAAAATATGATATTTACATCTATTTTAAGATATGATATTTCAAATAAAAGTCTGATGACTTTGATGACTTTGAACAATTTCTTAACTTTTTTAAAAAAATACATTTTTATTTCAATTCTAAGGTTTTTTTTTAATAAGTAAAAACAATTAAACAAATATATAATTTATAATATGGATAAAGAAAACTTATAATGTATTGAAATTCTTTAGTGTAATTTTAAATATACAAAATGTAGAATGTTTGAAATTTCGAAACACAAAGTAATCATTCTAAAATTATATTTTCCAGAAGGAATTTACGATTTATCAAAAAAATATACTTACTCCAAGCAATTAATGTAAATTGTAAATAACATTTGATGGATATATATATAACATTTTTATTGACATAAGAAAAATAAAAAATGATATACAATAAAACCTCTTCATCGAAAAAAAATGAGTTTTTGAATTCTCAAACTTCATTTTGACACAATTCAACGTTTCCTTATGAATAACATAAACTTTTAATTTCCATTCTTTTTGGAAAACTTTGAATTCTTTGATAAAAGGAGAATTTTTGCTATAATTACATGATATTTTGATAGAAAGAAATAAAAAAAAATGTATGTATTGACAATCATGTTTCTTTCTTTTTATACATGGATCATACCCATAGGATGCATCAATTCATATGTAACCATCTAAGAGTCGCACCTCGTCGGCATCAGTTACACCCATACAAAGTGATACACTTGAAGAGTCGTGTCCAATCAACAAAGGGAACAAAGGGCTAAATAGGAATTTAATAAAAATGTAAGGGTAAAAGAGGAATGCAAAGATTCTCCCCTCTAAGCCCCATTTATATATACTAGTCAAGTAACACGTGCAATGCACGTGGAATCGTATAGTCTTAAATTAGAATAAGAGAAAATGGCAGCTGTTTTAGTATATGTAATGTAATAAACAAATATCATATAATTTTTAGCTTAATTACCATAAACTTTTGAAAGTTAGTGATAAAGATAAAGGATTTCTTATTATATAGTATGTATATAGACATAATATTAACACACACGTACGTTGCACATATTTTTTAAATTTAAACTTTGACAATAAATTTAATAATTATCATATCAAGAATAGAAATAAATGAAATTCTACAAATAATTAATTTTTAATATGTTAAATTGTCTTTTCTAAGATAAAAAACTTATAATATTAGTTATAAGCAAAATAATAAAGATTACATATCTACTCTAAATTTTAAGTAGCTAATATTTTTACATAAATAATTAATAGTATTAAAAACTTTCCACTGAAACCAATTGCATAAATTTAAATATAAATATTAAAAGTTCTTGTATTATGATTAATGAAAAAAAATAAACTATTTAATTAGAAAAACTGAAAGTGTGTTCAATTGTTTTTGTATTTGAAAATTTTAATTTCATATTTAAAATTATGCATACATTTATTAATTAATAAGGTTTTTTTAATAATAACTTAATAATTTGTAGGCTATTGTGGTTATTATTATTATTTTTTTTTTCAGACTTCTAAGTTTCTTTACATAAAATGTATTAATTTGTATATAATTGACATTTTCTCAATTATATATTTTCTTTTTATACATGGGATAACACCTATACACGAATGAATCCACCAATTCAATGTGTAACCATCTCCATATGAACAGTCGCATCCTATCGACATCAATTGCACCTATTGGACAAATTTTCATATAGTTTGATATTTTGACAATTATATATTATATATATTTTTCTTATACATGGATCACACCTATACACGAATGGATTTACCAATTCAATGTGTAACTATATTTACATGAACAGTCGCATTTCGTCGACATCAATGGGTAAAATACGAATTTACTTTAAAAGTAAGGGCAAAAGATGAAACAAAAGATTCTCCCCTCTTAGGGTAGGACAAAATAGTCATTATAAAAAATTTTAAGGACAATAAGGGAATGTAAAAATTCTCCCCTCTTATGGTAGAAGGATAAAATAGTCATTATAAAAAAATTTAAGGACAATAAGGGAATGTAAAAATTCTCCCCTCTTAGCCCCTTTAATATAGTAGAGATTAAGATTAAGATTATAGATTATAGATGTTTTAGCGAATATTTGAGAGTGATTTTGAAATTGTTAAAATCACTTTTGTTGTATTCAAAAGCACTCCTAAACGTGTCCTTAATAATTCAAAATCAATTTTGATAACATAAAAATCGCGTTTAGAAGTGTAAAATCAAACATCAAATTGGTTTTGAATAATTAAGAACATGTTTTGGGGTGATTTCGAGCATGACAAAAGTGATTTTAGTCATTTCAAAATCACTCTCCAAACATGGACTTAAACACTGCTATCAAACGTCACTTTCCCTAATATATAGGTACTCCAAAGGCTTGAGTTGCAACTTGCAATGTTGTAATTCTGATTTTGTCAATTTTGAAAACTCCCCTTCGAAGGAAAAAGGGCTTTGTTTTGGACTCCTGAATTCTCCTTTTGGTTTTACCTGAATATTTATGAGGGTAGGAATGGTGTTGGTTAGTTATTTTTTATGAATTCCTTTTCACACACACACAAAAAAAAAAAAATTAAAAAAAAATGCAATGTTGGATGCCACAATAGACACTCCCTCTTTAAGAAATCAGGCTCCACTATACTAATAAAAAAAAATTATCAAATACCCAAAAATCATATTTAATTAATTGTTTCCATACACATCTTGTTTCAAAAAAAAAAAAAAAAAAAAAAATTGTTTCCATACACATCTTCATACTTGCACCAAAAACTACAAAAGTGAAGAGTACAAATCACATTCATACAAGGAAAGAAAAGTTAAACACTAAAGTTTTGGATCACTCAACATTTCATTTTGGCTTAGATGAACTAATGATTTATTCAAAGATATGGGTAGAGTTTATATGAGCTCAAAAATTTTTTATAGTCATCATAAGCCTAAGAGGGGAGAATCTTTTGTTTCTCCAACAAAATAGACTAAGGAGAAAAGTTCATCTAAACACTAAAGTTTTGGATCACTCAACAAAATAGTCATCATAAGCCTTGCTCATATTGAGCTTGGCTGCAATAAAACCATATGGGTAGATTCTCCCTCAATGAAGCTTCCCAATCGAATCCCTCTAATCTTGCAAAGGTTTGGAAATCCTTATGGGAAACGAAAGCTAGTCCAAGAGCCAAAATTTGTGCTTGGAAAGCCATCAACGATATAATCCCAACAAAGGCCAACATAAGGAAAAAATGGATATCTCTTAACCCTCTCTGTTCTTTTTGTGGTTCCTATGTGGAAAATTCCAGTCACATCTTTTGGGAATGCAAAGTTCCCAAAGAGGTTTGGAAAATTATTATCCCAGCCTCACTTGATTTGTTCTCAAATTGCAGGCTTCATTGGACTCCCATGGACTATTGGCATTGGTTAACAGAAAAATCAAGCAAAGAGGAATTAGACTTGGCGATTATCCTAATTTGGGCTATTTGGAATGCAAGGAATAGAGCATCATCAAACAACACAAGAATTGAGGCAGATCATATCCTTGCAGCAGTCAATTTAGCGTGGAATGAGATAGAAAATCCTAACCAGAAAAAGGGGATCGAAAAGGCGAGGAACCAGGCGAGTCATGCCACTTGGGAAAAACCTCCCCCGAACAGATGGAAGCTGAATGCGGATGCTTCCTGGTACGCGAGCTCAGAGAGAGGCGGCTTAGGATGGACGGTGCGTGACTCGAACGGGTCCTTGCTCTGCATCGGCATGCAATACACAGATAAACATTGGGACATTGATACTTTAGAAGCTTTAGCGATCCTGGAAGGGATTAAAAGCATTGCTAGTACCTGCGCTCAGAATCGGATGGGGCTGGAAGTTGAGTCAGACTCGAAGACCGTCATCGATGCTATCAACGGCGACTCAGAAATCATCTCGGAGCTGAGAAACGTCATCGAGTTGATTGTATCAGCAGCGGCAGGCCCGATTCCGATGGTCTTTAGGCACTGCAGACGGGAAGCCAACGCACTCGCCCATTGCGTGGCCCAGCGTGCATCGTCTCCTTCTGCTTTTGAAGAAGATGGTTTTTTTGTTCTCAGTCGAGGGGCCCCCCCTTCGCGGGAAATAGGACGTATTTTTTGGAACCCTGATCTTCCAGGGTGGATTTTCCCTCTCATTGATGAGGGTTGTTGTTTTCGGTTGTGAGGCTTTAATGAAGTTATTGTTCAAAAAAAAAAAAAATATGAGCTCAAAAACATAAAATAAAGTCTAGACATTGACATGCATGTTGTTATAACTTTGGAGATAAAAGAAAGGAACAAGATTATGAAAGCTATGCTCACTCACATGGGCAAGAAAGGTACCAATGGCCAAAACTCGATGTCGACACTTTATTAGATTAAAAAACCTTTGTCGCAACTTTATAAGGTTTTATTACAAGTTTGGTCATTGAACTTTCGAAGCTGTATCAATTAAGTTCCTGAATTTAAAAAGTGTCAAATAGGTCTTTGAACTTTCAATTTTTTGTCTAATAGGTCCCTGAACTTTAAAATGTCTAGCTAATAGGTCCCTAAACTTTAAATTTTATATCTAATAGATAGTTGGCATATATATATTTGATATTTTTAAAACTAACTATTTATTAGATATAAAATTGAATTTTATGCCTATTAGAACCTTAAACTTCCAATTTTTTATCTAGTAGGCCTATGAATTTTAAAAAATGTTGAATAAGTCAAGGACTAATTAAACACAAAATTGAAAGTTGAAGGATCTATTAGACACAAAAGTGATAGTTTAAGGATTTACTGGATATTTTTTAAAGTTCAAGGACTTATTGGACATAAACTTGAAAGTTCGAGGATTTATTTGACATTTTTTAAATTTCAAAGACAAAATTGACACAGCCCTAAAAGTTCAGGACTAAACTTGTAATTTAACCATTTGTTAATTATTGTTTTTATATATGATTTAAGTTCTGGGATAGAGATTTATTGCTATTACATATTGTCTCATTTGCCTTGAGTTGTACAAAAATCATGTTCAAGTCTGAATAAGAGAGAGGTACTCAAAAAAAAAAAAAAAATCTTGAATAAGAGGGAGGGCTAGACTACAAGAAAATCTACTTTTCAGCGACAAAATTTTAGTCCATGTTTGGGAGTGATTTTGAAAGGGTCAAAATCACTTTTGTCATATTTAAAATCACTCTAAAACATACATTTAATCATTCAAAATCAATTTTGATGATATGAAAATCACGTTTAAAAGTGTGTTGATGGTCAAATTTGGTCAGAGAGAATCTCACCTGACCTTCACGTGCCACCAACGGTAAATTTGTAGATGAGGGGGAAGACGTGACCTGCAAAACCGTAAACCTGCACACCGGTGTGGTGCTAGCCACACCGCCTCCAATGCTTAAGTCAGAAAACGGAAGTAGGAGGGCAAGAGAGTAAAGAGTTCGGATCCCCCTTCTTCAGTAGCGAAGAGGGGTATAAATATCTGCTCCTCCCCCTAGGGTTTTTAGGGATTTGGAGGCGTTTTAGGTCAAACCAAGCAAAATCGGGGCAGACGGAGGCAGTAGGGACCGATAGGAGGCTAACGAGCTCGGCCTCGGGCCGAGGCCGACCATGTGGGTCGGGCCCAATTGGCCCGACCCATTTGGTCTGATCTTCCTCTGAGTCGATCCCTGGTCCTGTATCCGCCCGGTTGTCCTCGTCAGCTCCTTGTACGTCATGGTGGTCCAAAATTACCCATAACAAAGTGTAAAATCAAACCTGGAAATTGCATAAAACTATTATTAACGACACCATATAAATTGACGAAAAGATACCAAGAAAAATAGACTACTTCGACAAAGACAACAAGCCACCAACCACTTCTTTCATCAGCAACTCAGGTCTCTATATTTCGAGTATGTTTGGTTTAACTTTCCAAGTGTTTAATTTTGGAAAGAAATCATTTTGAAAAAAAATTCTAGTGTTTAACAACTACTAAAAATTACTTATTAAAAAATGAGATTGAGAAATAAACCATTTTAAGAGAAACACTTGAAAGCGAATTTTTTAAAAAGAGTTTTTAAGTATATAATAACTTGTGTGTAAAAACACTTATGAATAAATGTAACCAAACATATGAGTATTTAAATTTTAAACGTTTTTTATACAAAATGTATTTTTAAAAAAAATACAATCTTCAAAAACATTTAAACTAAAAGACATTCCAAATAGATCATTCTTTCTTTCTTCGTTTGGTGAAGTTGTGTATTTCATATGAAAATTACTCAATGTAGCCCTTGCATTCTTGTTGTTGAAGCATGTCATACCTTCTGGTTTCTCTCTTATATATATTTAACCTAATAAAATCACATTGTTACAATCTTATCAAATAATTTTTTTTTTTTATTTCTTAGATGGTAAAACAAACTATATTCTTATAAATATTTTTAAAATGCTATGAAACAGTAAGTTTTAGGTTTAGATAGTATTTTGGTGGTTACTTTTAGCTTTTATCAGTTGTAGCAACTAAACTTTCAAAACGTTCTATTTGATCTTTATACTGTGTCCTTAGGTTTCATCCATTCTAGTTCTTCTACTTCCAAATATCCCTTTGGTCCCTTATACTTTTAAAATGCGAACATTTTAATTTGATTCCTGTTTGCAAAATTTTAATACAAAATTATTGCACAACAAAAACTCTTTAATATATAATGATATGACAATATTTAAAGAAATTTATTGTGTAAGCTTATCCTGAAAATATGATTGAAAATTAGAATGAGATCGAACAGGATTAAAAGAAAAATCCATTTTCCTCGATGTATGAAAGAAACAAAAGTATCAAAAAGTACCAGGACAAAAAATAGAAGAGAATAAAAGATGTTTTGAAGGTATATATGGAGGACCAAAGTAGAGTTTTATCAAACTTTTATGAACAAGTCTATTATACTTACGACTTACATGTTCAAAACTCACCCGAGTGAATGAGTTTACAATATTCCTAATATCTCACAACGTAGTGGCCAAACAAACTTCACAATGCACTTCACCTTAAATAGTCCAAATTAACGATAAAGAATCAGACATAACCGTTAGACATTGTATGTTAACCGATGCAAACATAAGACCTTGAAATACTGCCTCAACTTCGGCTCCCAAAGGCGTTGTGCAAATTAAACTTAAATTTAATTTCAAATCAACTCAAAAACTCACACAAATCACAATACCCCTTTTAAAGAGTCAAGAAAGTTATAGGTCAAAGAATGAGAGAGATCAACTATACTAAAAACAAGGGTAGCCCATGATTAAAAATTCATGGTGAATAATGTACCTCCACTCTCTTTACTTTTTTTAACACATCCTCTAAATGTCAACCATTAACCCAAACCATTCATTCCCCCTATAAATACCCTTCTTCCCAACAAAAAAAAACAATTCATTCCCTTGTAAATACCCTTCTTTGCCAACAAGAGCTTAGCTCAACTGACATAAAATTGTATTGATAACCACAAGGTCTGTGGTTTGAATCTCCCTTTCCACATATTTTCAAAAAAAAAATACCCTTCTTCAATATATCAAAAATGTCATTCGCCAACGTTCTCTCTACCCTTTGCTTGATTGGACTAACCTTAACCCACATGACCATGGCTGAAAACAAGCCCCAAGACTACGTCGACGCCCACAACGCCGTTCGAGCCGAAGTCGGGGCCGATCCACTCGAATGGGATGACGAGCTTGCAACTTATGCTAAAAACTATATCGAGTCAAAGATCACAACCTGTGAGATGGTTCACTCTAGTGGCCCTTATGGCGAGAATTTGGCAACAGTAGAGGGTGAGTTAACAGCCGCAGCTGCAGTGAAGGCTTGGGCTGATGAGAAGAAGTACTATGACCACAATTCCAACACATGTAAAGGGGGCGAGTGTCGCCATTACACCCAATTGGTGTGGAAGAAGAGCTTTCTAGTGGGTTGTGCTACTGTTAAGTGCAAAAACAATTGGTCTCTACTCTCATGCAACTATAGTCCAGCAGGAAATGTTGTAGGGGAGCTCCCTTATTAGATCATATCAAATGTTATTAATTTCATCAAAATGCAGTTATTTACAACGGCTTATGATTCGCCAACAAGAGCATAGCTCAACTAGTATAAAGTTGTACTAATAACCACGAGGTCTGTGGTTAAAATTCCCTCACTCCATATTGTCAAAAGAAAATACAACGGCTTATGATTCATCAATGAAAATTGTGAAAGGGGCCAGAGGGTATGTGTGCCCCTCAAGTTCTATTTTCTTTGTGTTTTTTTTTTCTTGGAAATTTTTTTTGTATTTTCAATTTATAGGACAAGTATGATGAATATGTATACTTGTTGATTTGGAAAAAAAAAAATAATGCTTGCAACGTTTCATTTTTAGTGTTGAGAAAATGAAAGGTTTTCTATTAAACTTTATTTGTGCATTTAGTGTGACTTTTGGTTTTTGTGACTTTTGGCTTTTGGTTTCTTGTAATCAATAGTGACTTTTGAGTTTTGGGAGTTAGGTGAGTTATGAGCATTTTATCACATTTAAAGTTATGAACCATTGGTATTCTATGGTTACTTTTGTAAGCCTATATAAAGGCATGCTTAGTTGAATGAAAAATCATCTCCATTCATACTTGTCTTCAACATTTTTCTAACATTTAGTTATTTTTAAATTTTTCATATATACATGCATACATAAATATGTAAATATATATATTTTTTAGTTTTTTCTAAACTCTTTTAGAAAATTAATTAAATATAAAAACTTAATTAAAAAAAAAAAAAAAAAAAAAAAAAAAAAAAAAAAAAACTTCTTGTAAGGATTTCAAATTTCTATTAAACAAAAAGAAAAGAAAACTCATAAAAGCTTGTTTGAAATACGCGTTTCAGTTTAAAGTGTTTTCCAATAATGCATTTTCTTTTAAACATTTTATATAAAAATTGTTTAGAATTTAAACATTTATATATTTGGTTATATATATTTTCCCATAAGTGTGTGTACAGAAGTTCTTATATACTTAAATACTTAAAAAATTTTCAAATATTTTTCTTAAAATGGATTATTTCTCCTATTTTAATAAGTCATTTCAGTGGTTGTTAGACACTATAGTTTTTTTCAAACTATTTTTTTAAAAAAAATTAAACTCTTTAAAAGTTAAACCAAACATATTCAAAATCTTTTGTGAACATATGAGAAAAGACCGTAATCTTAATTAATATTTATTTATGTGTGTGTATATATATGGTTCCAAATCATTCTCAAAGACCTAGCAATAAAACAAAAGAGATTACAGGTCCGTTTGGAATACATTTTAATTTAAATGTTTTTCAAGAATGTATTTTTTAAAAAAACAGTTTTGTATAAAAATTGTTTAGAATTTAAACACTCATATGTTTGGTTGCATTTCCTCACACGTGTTTTTATATCCAAGTTATTGTTTACTTCAGAAGTTTTTTTTAAAAAGTTGGTTTCAAGTGTTTCTCTCAAAATTGTTTATTTATCAATCTCATTTTCTAATAAGTCATTTTTAGTGGTTGTCAAATACTATAAATTTTTTCAAAATGATTTATTTTCAAAATTAAACACTTGAAAAGTTAAACCAAACACACCCTCCATTTTTTTTTATTTATGAATTAAAATGACCAAATAGAAAAAACAACAAAGAACAAAATTTACATTGTAGTGGACTTTCTCCCCTACTAACAGCTAGATGCATAGTATCAAAAGATAACATCATCTAAGCACATTTTATTTTGAATAACAAAAGCAAATATATATAAACTTAACCAACCACCCTATCAGATTAAGCTTTTAGATTCATCGGTGATTTAACAGCATCGGAGTTCGGCTAATAAGGCCACTCCCCATCCCAGTTGCCCGGAGGATCATAGTTGCAAGACACAAACCACCAACCATTGTTGCACTGAACTCTCGCACAGCCAACACGAGACGAAGTTTGCCAAACGACTTGCGTGTAATGGAGACAGTCGCCCCCGACGCAGGCGTTGTTGTTATAACTATAGTAAGGCTTTTCGGCAACCCATAAGTTCACTGCAGCTGTGCCAGTGAAGCCATTGTTGCCCTTTGCAAGGTTCTCGCCATAAGGCCCTGTGGAATGCACCAATTGGCAATCTGCTTTCCTAGAGTTGGCGTACGTTTGAGCATAGGCAGCAAGAGTTGTGTTCCATACAATGTTTCCAACGCCCACTTGAGATCTAGCTGAGTTGTGGCTGTTGATGTAGTCTTGAGCTGAATTTTGAGCATAAGAACACTTGATCAAAAGGCTCACAAGAAGAAGATAGAATTGAAAAACACCCATAAGTTTAAGAAAACACATTGTTTTTTTTTTTTTTCAATTGATTCTTATGGGAGATTTGGATGGAGAAAATGAGCTTTAGGCGGAAGAATTTATAGATTAATAAATGTTAAATTACAAGTTTAGTCCCTGAACTTTTAGGTTATGTCAATTTGGTCCCAGGACTTTAAAAAATGTCTAATGAATCTCTAGAGACTTTCAATTTTGTGTCTAGTAAATCCCTGAACTTTAAATTTTGTGTCTAATAGATCACTGACATATTCGAGATTTTTAAAAATTGATCAATCTACTAGATATATAATTGAATTTTATGCCTACTGGAACCCTAAACTTCCAATTTTGTATCTAGTAGACTTGTGAATTTTAAAAAATTTCGAATAGGTCAATGACGTATTAAGCACAAAATTGAAAGTTGTGGAACCTATTGAACACAAAAGTGGAAGTTCAAGAACCAACGGGATAGTTTTTAAAGTTCAGGGACCTAGTGGAAACAAAAGGTGAAAGTTCGAGGACCTATTAGATACATTTTAAAATTCAGGGACCAAATTGACACAATCTGAAAGTTCGAGGACTAAACTTGTAATTAAATCATTAATAAAATTGTGAAGTTTGTAAAGTCATAAGTAGCTATTTTAAGCAAAGGGTTTTTAAGTGGTAAATGGATGGATTTTCAACAAAAACATCCCCTTTAGACTTTGAGACTTTGCCGTCACCGTCAGGTAAGCCATGGGAAGTATATAGTATTGTGGTGAATGTGTGCGTTTACCAATGGAGGTTCCATGTGCTTTTTCTGAATGAGTAAGGAAAGGAAAAACCATGGATTATGTGTTTAAAACATGAATTCTAATTTGAAGTACCTTTAAATTTGGTTGACATTGAGAAGGTTTTATTATTATTATATATATGTTAAATTTATTTCCACGAACTTTTTAAATTTTATTTTAGTCTCATTTTTTTGGTTAAGTATTATATTCTCGAGAGATTAATTTTCTTAGTATTTGAGATTTACCATTTTGAATTTTTCAAAATTTTCTAGAGGATTTCCTTTAGTCTCTTCATTCTTTTTTTTTTTTTTTTTAATCTTCTCTAACTATTGAATGCACTTTGACTATCTATCTATTCACTAGTACAAATTTGGATTTTAATGGCGATCGATGTCGGATATTAAAGAGAAACAATGTCGGACGAGCATCAGACATCGTTTAGGCGTGTCATCATAGGCGACGATGACAGACACCCTTTAATGACAGACATAATTACCAAAAACTCAAAACCAAATGCTTAGCCAACAAGAGTATAGTTTTTTAGCTTCCAATCACTTAATATATAACAAGTTTTTAAAAACAAAAAATCAAAACTTTTGTATGATTTTAAAAACATTTTGGAAAGTAGATTATATTAGAAATTAAAAACAAACAGCTTATAAAGCTAGTCCCTTGTAATAAAAAAAAAATAAACAAAAAACAAAAAAAAAATCAAGGAATATTGTGTTTTGATCGAATTGATTTATTTTTTCTAAGAATAGTTTCTGGATGTGAGGGAAAGTTAGGGCCACTTTAGTATGCAATTTTTTTTTTCTTTTTTTTTTTTTTTTTTGAGAGAGATTTTAGTATGCAATTTATATATATATATATATATATATATATATATATATATATATATATATATATATATATATATATATATATTTTTTAAATTTTTTTTTTAAACGAGCAATTTGTATATTGTTTTGAGGTGAACACTTTCGTTTTCAAATTCCTATTTTAAAGTCATTAATTAACTAAACGTAGTCTTAACTAGCTTTTGAGGTGAAAACTAGAAACAATATTAAAACCTGGTACCATCTCCAATCATGCAAGATAGAAAAAGAAAGAAAAAAATTATTACATAGTTAGTTAGGGATTTGTTATTAAGGCAGTTTCTTTCGTTAGCTTTTCTGTTATTTCATTGTATTTAAAGAATGAGGGCTTTCATTATTTGTGTAAGAGTTTCATAATAAATAAAACTCTCTTCCCTCATTCACACGTATTATGGTATCAGAGCGTGATTTCTTTTACCCGCGTTTTGTGTGAAGTGAGTAGGTCTTGATTTTCTTGAGAGTTCTTCTTCTCTCGCTCTCCAATGGCTGGGACGAACCCATCTTTGAGTTCTACTTCGAATCCAGCAATTGAATCCCCTGATTTCGATGGACAATTGAATCCGTTTCACTTGCACCATTCGTTTACTTCTACTGCTACGTTGGTAACTCATCATCTCGTGGGAGCCAGCAACTACATTTCTTGGAGCAAGGCGATGCGAATTGCTTTATCTGGGAAAAACAAGCTAGGATTCGTAAACGGAACCATTGAGAAGCCGACTGAAGGGAATCGCCTCACTTCTTGGCAATGCAATAATGATGTTATTGCATCTTGGATCGTTAATTCCATCTCCAAAGAAATTGCGGCCAGCCTTGTCTATACAGGGAATGTTAAAGAGATTTGGGATGAGTTGAAGGATCGGTATCGCCAAGTCAGTGGCCCGCACATCTACCAATTGAGAAAGGAATTGGCAAATACCGTACAAGGTAACCTCTCTGTTGAGGCTTATTACGTTAAAGTCACTACTCTTTGGCGTGAATTGATCGAATACCGTCCACTTGATGAGTGTAGCTGTGGTGGTTCTAAATCTCTCATTACCTTCTTGAACTCAGAATTTATAATGATCTTCTTAATGGGTTTGAATGAGTCATACGCTGCAGTTAGAACGCAAATTCTTCTTATGAACCCTTTGCCCACTATCAATAAAGTATTCTCACTTGTGATTCAAGAAGAAAGGCAGCGTTCTACGGCGATTTCACCTTCTGTTGAGTCTGTTACTTTACTTGCTGCTTCTGACTCGGCGAAGAAATCCAATGATCGATCTAAGAGAAGGGATGGGCAGCGACCTCCACCGGTTTGTTCTCATTGCCATATTAGGGGTCATGTGGTTGATAAGTGCTATAAGTTGCACGGATACCCGCCCGGTTATAGATCCGGCACTAACAACACTACACAAAACCAGAAATCAGCAGAGGCTCCTAAGAACACATCTCAGTCAGCATTTTTTGCGAGTTTGAGTACTGATCAATACAGTCAACTGATGAACTTGCTACAGACTCATCTCACTGAGGCAAAACCAGATACTGGCACAAACACTGAAACTAGTCATGTCGCAGGTACATGTTTTCTTACTCCCTTGACTGATGATCATGTTGATTCTAAGACTTGGGTAATAGATTCGGGGGCCTCTAGCCATATATGCTATGATTTGAATCTATTTGTCACTGTGCGTCGTGCTGTTGGGATATCTGTTATCTTGCCAAATAAGAATCGATTCCATGTTTTACATATTGGGGATGTTAAAATCGGTAATGATCTGCTGCTGACTGATGTTTTGTACATACCAGAGTTCACATATAACCTCCTATCAGTCAGTTCTCTACTTAAAGATGATAGATATGTTATTAATTTCTCTGGAAAATTATGTTCTATTCAGGACAAGTCAGTATCGAGGAGGATTGGCAAGGTTGAGTGTGTCAATGGCTTATACCTACTTAGTTTCTCTGCTGTTTTACCTACTGCAAGACCATTTGCTGCTGCCCTGTCCTGCAGAACCTCCTCTGTTACTTGGCACCAACGGCTGGGCCATCCCTCTCCAACTAAACTCCTTGTTTTGAAAAACATTTTACCTATTTCTAATACTGCTTCACATAATGATAGATGTCATGTATGTCCTTTAGCAAAACAGAGAAGACTTTCCTTCTCTTCCAATAATAAAGTTGCTGATAGTACGTTTGATTTGCTCCATGCTGATATTTGGGGGCCGTTTAGTACACCCACACATAGTGGATATTCTTATTTTTTGACTCTAGTAGATGACTCTTCACGTTATACTTGGGTTTATTTGTTAAAGCAAAAGAGTGATGTCCTGACTATTATTCCCAAGTTCTTCAAATTGATTGAAACACAATTTTCACGGGTAATCAAGGTGTTTCGTTCAGACAACGCTCCTGAACTTACATTTACTGAATTCTTTGCGTCAACTGGCACACTGCATCAGTTCTCTTGCGTTGCCACTCCTCAACAGAATTCGATCGTCGAGCGAAAACACCAACATCTTCTCAATGTCGCTCGTGCACTGATGTTCCAATCGAAGGTACCTATTTCTTTCTGGGGTGAATGTATTCTCACGGCCACATACCTCATAAATCGAACTCCTATGACCTTGCTATCGAATAAGGCTCCCTTTACTATATTGCACCAGAAAGAAGTTGATTATTTCCCAATTCGTGTCTTCGGTTGCTTGGCTTATGCATCAACACTATCAGTCCAACGGAAGAAATTTGACCCTCGGGCTAGTCCATGTGTTTTTGTTGGTTACCCTGCTGGTATCAAGGGATATAGGTTATATGACATCATGAAAAGGCATTTCATCATCTCCAGGGATGTTATTTTCTTTGAAGATTTGTTTCCATTTCATACACATCAACCCTTAAACGAGTCATCTACTCCAGCGTTCTTGAGCCAGTTTGTATTACCTCAGCCAATTGTTGATTCCTTTACTGCAAATCAGTCTTCCGCTGCAGAAGAAATTGCTCCTCCGGCAAATTCTCACACTTCTGATACTATGATTGCTGAAAACAATCATATTATGGCTGACACTTCCATTAGTGAAGAAAATACCATTGTCGTTGATAATCCTTCTCCCAGGAGGTCTACACGACAGCGCCATCCACCTACCTACTTAAAAGATTTCCATTGCAATTTATTGGTGGATGCTCATCATCCATCTGATCATCCCTTTGCCATTGAAAAATATTTGTCCTACAAGGTTCTTTTACCTGCTCACAGACATTTTTTATTGAATGTCAGTATGGAATATGAACCTACCTTTTATCACCAAGCTGTGAAATTTCCCCATTGGCAACAAGCAATGGCTGATGAACTTGAGGCTATGGAAAGGACCCATACTTGGTCTGTTGTTCCTTTACCCTCTAGTCATCATACGATCGGTAGCAAATGGGTGTATAGAGTTAAATACAAACCCGATGGCACTGTTGACCGTTACAAGGCAAGACTAGTTGCCAAAGGATACAACCAACAGGAAGGAATTGACTTCATGGATACATTCTCCCCGGTTGCCAAGATAGTCACAGTCAAAGTATTACTCACTTTGGCGACTTCTTTTGACTGGCCCTTAGCACAGATGGATGTCAACAACGCCTTCCTTAATGGTGATTTATTTGAGGAAGTATATATGTCACTTCCATTGGGTTATCCTATATCCAAGGTTGCTAATCAGGGGGAGAAAATGGTATGCAAGCTAAATAAATCGATATATGGATTAAAGCAGGCCTCGAGACAGTGGTTCACGAAGTTCTCTTCTGCCTTGCTACGACATGGTTTCTCACAATCAAAATCGGATTATAGCTTGTTTACTCGAGGAAGTGGTTGCACATTTGTGGCTCTTCTTGTATATGTCGATGACATACTTCTGACTGGTCCTTCTCCACAAGAAATTAATTCTGTTAAACAGATTCTTAAAGCTCATTTTTTGCTAAAAGACTTGGGAAGTGTTAAATACTTCCTTGGTCTTGAATTATCTAGATCCAAAACTGGTTTATTCTTTTCTCAACGGAAATACTGCCTTCAGATACTTGAAGATGTTGGCTATTTGGATGCTAAGCCAGTAAGTACCCCAATGGATCCAAATATAAAGTTGTCCAAGGGAATTGGTACTGTTTTATCCCCTGAAGAGGCGACAGCTTATCGAAGGTTAATTGGTCGTTTGCTATACCTGCAGATTTCAAGGCCTGATATTGTGTTTTCAGTCCATTCACTAAGTCAGTTCCTTCAACAACCTACATCCATTCATTTACGAGCAGCTTACCATCTGCTTCGATATCTGAAGAAGTCTCCAGGACAAGGTATTTTGTTGAAGCCTGTCCAAAATTTTCAGCTCAAAGCCTTCGTGGACGCCGACTGGGGTGCTTGTTTGGATACACGGAGATCTGTATCTGGTTTCTGCATATTTCTTGGTGAATCTCTTATTTCATGGAAGTCCAAGAAACAACCCACTGTCTCCAGATCATCTGCTGAAGCTGAATACAGGGCATTGGCAGTTGTTACCAGTGAGCTATTATGGATTAAGCAGCTCCTCTCTGATTTATATATTCCATTCTCAATGCCCGCTGTCATATATTGCGACAACCAAGCAGCTATTTCGATTGCTTCTAATCCAACGTTCCATGAACGAACGAAGCATATCGAAATAGATTGCCATTTTGTTCGGGATAAGATCGTTGATGGTTTTCTCAAGCTGCTGCCAATTCGCTCCAATCATCAGCTGGCTGACATGTTCACAAAGGCTCTCCCATCTACTACTTTGTCCTTCCTCATGGGCAAGTTGGGCATTTCTAATATACATTTGCCAACTTGAGGGGGAGTATTACATAGTTAGTTAGGGATTTGTTATTAAGGCAGTTTCTTTCGTTAGATTTTCTGTTATTTCATTGTATTTAAAGAAGGAGGGCTTTCATTATTTGTGTAAGAGTTTCATAATAAATAAAACTCTCTTCCCTCATTCACACGTATTAAAAATCACTAAAACTTCAAATCCTTCGTGCATATATTTACTTAACAATAATTCTTACTATTACTTCAAACACTCTTTCTTTCTTTCCTTTTTTTTTTTTTTAGAAGAAAAATATTATTAAAACGTCACCCAGGCAACAGAAGACCAGTCAGAATCGACCAACAAACAAATCCAATCTGAAATAGAACTTATCCAGGTTTCACAAATTTCTAATGATCTAGCTCTTTTAGCTATATTATCAGCCACGTGATTAAAATTTCCTAGACACATGGAAAAATACACCTCACACAAATAAGGCAAAAGGGCCCAAATATCTTCAAACACTCTTTCTAATATATCATATCAACATGTCTATAACTAGACATTTTTTATTCATCATGAAACTTCTCGAATAAAAATACATAAACAAAGTTAATATATTTGGTTTAACAAGTAATATAGAATTTAAAAAAAAAAAAAAATTGAGAGGTTGTATAAATAAATATTTACAACTAAATGAAAGGTTGTTCCATGATTGAAATTTTGTAAAGTTCATCTAAATCTAGATATAAAGTTTATAAGACTTCAAACACAATAACTTCAATTTTTTATGTGCTTAATTAATTTCTACATTGTTGATCTCTAATGGTTAACAATTATCATTTAGTTGCTTCTCCCCCCAGAAAAATCAACCTTGGATTTCGATGTCCCGAGAATTGTAATTTCTAATATCTTTTCCCTTCTAGCACATTGGATAATGTTCAATCGTAATTAAGATATCTTCTTTCTTTTCTTTAATTCAACAGGAGGTGGTGGGTTTGCAACTCTAACATTTAAAAAGAAGTAATATTTTGATCAATTGACCTCTACTTATATCGACAACATATGTGTTTCACGTGAAGGTCAGGTGAGTTCCTCTGACCAAAATCGACCATCAACATATGGTTTCTTTCTTTGAACTATAGTTTATTCTTTGAACTTTACCACATAAATATTCAATTTTTATAATTTGAAATTTATAAGGATTTAATCCCTAAATTCAAATAGATAACCGACTGCATCCTTAGCTTGTACTATAAAAGTTGGTAAGAGTTGGTCCCTTCGAGAAAATTTCTTCAAGTTGAATGGTAGATCTTTATTTTGTAACAATCTAGTCCTTCCGGTTATTAAAAAAAAAAAAAACATTTGGTGTCAAAGTAATCTGTTGATCTACATATGCCAAAAACCTCTGTTACAATTTAACAAGACTTTTTACTCGAGAAAAACTCCGAAAAAAAAAAGTGTGGAGCGTTCGCTTAGTCCATGTACACCATCCTTGATGCGCTAATGAACATATCATTGAGCATAGGTTTGCCAATGCTTCAATCTCATCATCGTGGCCTAATGTTGACTTCTCAACTAGTTGCCATGCCCCAAATTTTGGATACAACTCAAGATTTGAAATTCAAATTTGATACGGATGATCCCAACATTCTCTAACATCTTTTATAACTTGTGCGCAATACTAATTTGTCTTGTGCTACTTGCAAGTGAGGTTGTTCTTACTTCTTACAGACTAGCATTAGTTCTTCTAGCATATTTTGTTTTCATTCACGTGCTTCTTAAAAAATTATTAGGCAACATTGAACTATGCTCAGGTTGACATGCAACATTGTATTCATATATTGCATCCAAATATTTGTATTTTGTTGATTTTGTTTTTTATTATATCATTCATGAATGATTAATATTATTAAAATTAATAAATTAGAGTAACAGAGAAGATATCATTTAGAACAAAACTTGGTCGCATACATACACATCCTATTAAGATCGATCTTGACAACTATGAGATGGAAAGATAGAAAATGATAAATTTATTTCATCTTTCCTAATTGTTGACATTTTAATGGTGGTGTATAGGGAGACCCCTATTGAGGATCCCACATTGAAAAGATAAGTTGAGACCTCACAATTTATAAGATAGATGGGTTACTCCATTCATTGTCTTTTTTTTAGTACATCAACATTTGGGGTTGGGGATTAGAACATCTAACCTCTTGGTCGATGATACATGTCAATTACCACTGAGCGATGTTCGCTTTGGCCACTTACTGTCAATTGGTTTTGAGATGGAACCTCATATTTATCTAATATGGTATCATAGTCCATGAAACCCAAACAAGCATTCGGTCCAAGAAAAAAAAAATCGATCTACGCCTCCCTACATGCAAACCAAGTATTTTCTTATCATTAAACTTCTTTTATAATGAAGATATAGTCGTCCATCTCAGTTGTTTATTAGTTGCGTGTATGCACTACTTTTGAACAATCTACAAACCAAAAGAAAAAAATTCCTTCCTTGCATAATATTCCACAACTTCATGCCTATAAATAACAACCATGTCCATCCCATTTTCTCCACATACCAAAAACTAAAAAATGGATCTTCTCAAGCTCTCCCTCTCCCTGTTTTGTGTCTTGAGCTACACCATGCTTCCCTCCTCCCTCGCTCAAGACTCACCTCAGGACTTCGTCGATGCCCACAACGCAGCCCGTGCCCGAGTCGGCGTCGGGCCTGTGCGATGGGACGAAAGGGTGGCAAGCTTTGCTCGACAATATGCCAACCAGCGCATCAACGACTGTAGGCTGGTGCACTCCGGTGGTCCTTACGGGGAGAATATCGCATGGGGCAAGCCCGACTTGTCGGGCACAGCCGCGGTTCGGCTGTGGGTCGATGAGAAGCAATTCTACAATCATGGCACCAACACATGTGCTGCTGGCAAGGTGTGCGGCCATTACACTCAGGTGGTGTGGAGAAATTCGGTGAGAATTGGATGTGCGAAAGTGAAATGCAGAAACAATGCTGGTACATTCATCATTTGCAACTATGATCCCAGAGGCAATATTGTAGGGAAAAAGCCATATTGAAAGAGGGTTTGAACTAGAATTAAGAGTATTGGTAATAAGTATTAAAGGAGCATGTCAATGAGTTACTAAATAAAAATGATCATTTAGGAATGATCAATAACCAATAATCATGTCTTATGAAAGTTTAGATAGTACGTTCTACCATTATTATTAAAAGAACAAAACTTGGTTGCATACCTGTATCTCCCTACATATCTCAATAAAATCTTGACAACTAAGAAAGGAAAAAAGACAAAATGAGGAAAAAAAATTTATCTCTCCCTAGTTGTCAACATTTTAATGGTGGTATACAGAAAGATCTCTACCTACCGATATGCAGCTAAGTTTTTTCTAAATATTTGGCTAAATCTTTACTTCTTACTCTCTCTCAACTCTACTCCCTCTCTACTTATTTCTATATCTGTGTTTTTTCTCACCATGAGACCAACTTCTCCAATAATTTCTCTTTCATATTTAAAGGCTCAAGTGATTACTTGAATGAAAATTTTTGATATCTAAAAGTCCCATATGTGATCATTTAGGACATCGACGACACCATTGAAGAGCAAATCATGATCAAGTCTTTTTTTCTTAATATTTTAACATTCCTAGCATAGTTCACATGAGGGATATATTTGCAAATTTCGAACTATATGCAATAAACTATGGATCCGATCTTCTTTGAACTTGCTTGGATCATCCAGTCGATCAGGGTGAGAGTATTTGTGCAATGAAGAACAACAACCCAAGAGACATGGCAATTCAGCCATAAAAACTGTGTGCAACACGACACCAAATGGATACAGAGTTTGAAATCGAGTTTTCTCTTTTAGAAAATGTAAAGTAGATGAGTGGGAGGAAAAAAAAACATATATAAATACACAAATATACATACATACATAAATATATATTCTTTTCTTTTTGCTCTTTCTGTTTGTTTATGTTAGTGATAAGTAGAAGAAATGTCTATAAGACTGTAGGTTTGTCCAATTTACAAGATTAAATTAATCAAGTTTTATATTTGATTTTGTTCTCATTAATATTTAAGAAGTGTTAGAACCACAGTACAACAATATAGTTTCATTTATTTTTAGTAAAATGAATATAGAGCAAGCTAATAGGTAGTGGTTGGTGAAGAAATAATATTGAAAAGGCTATCAACAAAATTAAGTCAAACACATGCAGAATTTCAAGAACGAAATAAAAGTCATCTTGGAGTTTCAATACGAAAATCTAGTCAACCTCTTAGAATGATGCGTTGAAAGAGAATAAAAGCTCCTAATCTATGAATACATGGCAAATGAGTAAAGCTTCCCGCCAATTTTCATGAAGGACAAATTTGTGGAGGGAGGGAGGAAAAAAAAAGCATTTTCCAATAAAGGTATTTTTTAACTTTTTTTTTAAGTTCATGGGTATTAATGGAACTGAAACTTTAACGTTTTCCATTCAAAAATTAACAACAAATGTATTTTTTAACATTTTTTAAAGTCCAGGGTATCTTTGAAACTTGTTAAAGTTTAGGGGCATTTTTTAAACAACCCTCATATTTCAGGAGTATATATATATATATATATATAATTTAGTCTATATTATATGAAATATTAAACTATAAAAAGTAGAGGAGTTACGTTGTGAAACTAAAGTGAGTACAGTTCAGTGGTAATTGACATGTATTCTCAACCAAGGTTAGAGGTTTAAATCCATAAAATATATATTTTGCAAAAATTGTAAATATTCAAGAACTCGTATAAAAGTGTCCAACATGAGTATAACTAACATAAAAGTAGGTAAAGTTTGAGACTGTACAAAAAAAAATATTTCAATTTAAATTAAAAATAAAAACAAATCATTTCAATTGAGTATAAGATAATAGAATAAAAATATTTAACTTAAATTAAAAAAATGATTGACATGAATCAAATCTCAAAAAACGTGTAGATAACTGTAAGGGACTACCGGACACACTCATATCTCCACAATGGTATGATATTGTCCACTTTGGGCATAAGTCCTCATGGCTTTGTTTTTGGATCACCCCAAAAGGCCTCATACCAATGGAGAACTTGTCCTCCCTTATAAACCCATGATCTTCCCCTGGGACTTTGGTCGCACTCCCAACCATCCTCCCCTCGAACAAAGTACCACCGAGCCTCCCCTCAAATAGTAGGCTTCACCGTTTTACCGAGAGTTCTTGCTCTTATCTAGGACGACTCCTCTTCTCCAGAGTATACCCGCCTGCCCAACGACTCCTCTTCTCCGGAGTATACCCGCCTGCCCAACAGAGCCCAACCACGGATATCCCCATGACTACTTCAAGGCTCACAATTTCTTTGTTCGGCACCCGAGGATTCTACCCGACATGGCTACGTCTGGGACATGGCTCTGATACCACTTGAAAGGGACTACCAGACACACTCATATCTCCACAATGGTATGATATTGTCCACTTTGGGCATAAGCCCTCATGGCTTTGCTTTTGGATTACCCCAAAAAGCCTCATACCAATGGAGAACTTGTCCTCCCTTATAAACCCATGATCTTCCCCTGGGACTTTGGTCGCACTCCCAACCATCCTCCCCTCGAACAAAGTACCACCGAGCCTCCCCGTCCAACTCTCTAGGCTTCACCGTTTTACCGAGAGTTCTTGCTCTTATCTAGGACGACTCCTCTTCTCCGGAGTATACCCGCCCACCGCCCACCCAGAGCTCAACCACGGACCTCCACCATGACTATTAAGGCTCACAACTTCTTTGTTCGGAACCCGAGGATTCCACCCAACACGGCTACTCCCGGGACATGGCTCTGATACCACTTGTAAGGGACTACCGGACACACTCATATCTCCACAATGGTATGATATTGTCCACTTTGGGCATAAGCCCTCATGGCTTTGTTTTTGGATCACCCCAAAAGGCCTCATACCAATGGAGATACTTGTCCTCCCTTATATACCCATGATCATCCCCTTATCTAGCCGATGTGGGACTTTGGACGCACTCCCAACAATAATGGTTGGGAGTGCGACCAAAGTCCCAGGGGAAGATCATGGGTTTATAAGGGAGGACAAGTTCTCCATTGGTATGAGGCCTTTTGGGGTAATCCAAAAGCAAAGCCATGAGGGCTTATGCCCAAAGTGGACAATATCATACCATTGTGGAGATATGGGTGTGTCTGGTAGTCCCTTACAATAACAAACACTAAAAAGAGTTGAGATTCTTTTTTAATCACATCCTTAGTTGAATAATACTCCTTCCACACATATTTGAATATTTTAATTAATTAAGCACTCTATCTAAAGTGAGATGAAAAAACAAAACGAATTGTATTGGAACAAGTAATTATTATTATACTGTTGAAAAATAATAACTTAAAAGGGGAATTTTTTTTATTTTTTTTTGGGAAGTTATTAATATAGAAAAATTGGGAAAGACTTTGATTAATTCAAAATGACCTAATTACCAAGTCTTGGCTTATGAATATTGACGTACCAAAATTCTCTTAACTTTTTTTAATACAAATATTTTCTTTTCCAAAGACTAATTCGGTAAGGGTTTTTTCTCAAAAATAAAATAAAATAAAATAAAAATAAAAAAATAATAATAATAAATCGGTAAGGGTTTTTTGTTTTGTTTTAAATACCATTTTTAAAATTTTAGTCAAGTTGAAAGATAAGCACAAAGGATTTTAAGTTGATATTTTATTTTTAAAAAATTGACTAGGATTTCAAAAATGTTTTTGATTCATTTTAATTTATAACCTAAATATTATTTTAATTTTAATTTTTAACACAAAACATAATGATATAAAACAGTTGTAAACTATCTTCATTAAGTACTATATGTTTGGAATTTTAAAACATAATGATCTGTTAATTTTCCTTTCCTTTTTTTTAGTACATCATCAACATTTGAAGGTGGGGGGATTCGAACCTCTGACTTCATGGTCAAAGGTATATGTCAGAGCTATGCTTGCTTTGGCGTTAATTTCCCTCCTTTGTGACTTGAAGAGAGAGAAAAATAATCATATTCTCTTTCATTTTTCTGACTTTTCATTTTTTATTTTTTATGTGATTGTGAGATTACAATACCTAACTTTGAAAGATTTAACTTTGTCTTTGGAAACAAACTATTTCAAAAGAGAAGTCAATAGAATGATTATTTGGGGTTTTTTTAAATATTATATTTACAACAATATTTTTAAGATACTATATTTGTTCTCTACACCAGAATACACACCTCTTATTCAGCATAGAACACACTTTAGGTACATCAAACATCTATAAATCTATAAACAAAATCTTTCATGTCTTGTATTTCAAAAAAAAAAAAAAAAAAAAAAAAAAAAAAAAAAAAAAAACTCAATGACATGAGTTTTTTTTAGTTGTAAAGACACCCGTCATATGAACTCTCACATGCCGAGAGTGTTAAAGCATATTGGTATAATTAAATCTATCGTAATCATCAGCTTAAGCTTTTAAGTTGATTGATGAATTAATTCATGCACGTGTGTTTGCAAAAGCTTTTTAGAATTAAGTAAAAAATAATCAATTATATAATCTATCAAATTTTAGAGATTAAATTTATAATTTAACATTTTTTATCCAGTATATATATATATATATTCCTTTTTTCCTTCATGGTAGGAAATCACCAATATATAATGACACATGGATATATATGACACTCCAAACATTTAAACACAAATACTCAATTAAACTTAGAGTTATTGTAATGGATAGCAATTTAAGGTTTGTTATTTGCAAATATAGCAACTTTTAAAAAATGGCAAATATGGCAAATCTATCATTTATCGGTGATATAGAATAGTCTATCAGCAATAATTACTATTGTGATTAAAGTCTATCTTTAATAGATTTTTATATAACTGATATAGACTTTAATTTTGTTATATTTGCAAATAGTTTTGGCAAATATATCACACGGATAGACATGAGACATCTATGACTTCAATCACAATGCATGTAATCTATCAATGATAGACTACTATCATTGATATAGAATAGTCTATTAGCAATAATTACACATGTGATTAAAGTTCTATCGTTGACATACTTCTATCATTGGTAGACTTCAATTTTTCTATATTTGCAAATAATTTTATATTCTGCTATACTTGCAATTATTTTAGTCTATTTTGTTATTTGTGAAAACAACCCTTAATTTTTTATTATTTTTTAGATGAACAACCCTTAAACTTATAGCACTAAATTATCGACCTAAGCATAACTCTACTCATCTAATTGAGATATAAAAGTTAGAAACTATAGCACCAAATTGGAAAGTTTGAGTTCTCAAAAAAAAAAAAAAAAAATTGAAAGTTTGAGTCCATAATCATGCTATATTTAATGAGATTTTGTGGTGGGTGGCAAATAAGAATTATATAATTGCAAATATAGCACAATGTAAAAATAATGCAAATATAGGAAAATCTATCCGAGTATATTACTGATAGACACTGATAGTGGTTAATTAGAATCTATTTGATAGACTTCGATTATCAGAGTGTATCGACGATAGACTCTGATTAACCAGAATCTATCAGTCTACTGATAGATTCCGATTATTCATAGTCTATCAGTGTCTATCGCTGATAGACTCCGATCAATCGAAATGTATCTAACTATCACGGATAGACTTTGATAATCACTGATAGATTTCGATTAATCGGAGTCTATCAGCGATAGACACTGATAGACTCTAAATAATCAGAATCTATCAGTGATAGACATAGATAGAATCTGACAACAACTTTTTGGTCTTATACAATTAATTTTGCTATATATGCAATTTGTTTGCAACTGTGTTATATTTGTTATTAATTTGGTTCAATTTGTCATCTATGCAACTGTCCCATATTTAATCTTTTTTTTATTTATTTAAGAGAGTGACAAAAGCATTGCTTAGGTATGTTCCTCATATCTTTCCATTTTTATGTGCCTAATTTTCTACATGTTTTTGTTTCATTTCCAAACATGATTAGCGACTGAAAGCCGCCCCAAGCGTAGTGCAAGACCTTCCCATTCCTTATCGGCTTTTTCCACAAGAAAAATCAACCTAATTAGCATATTCTCCACTCAGTTTACAACTCAACTCATGTCTTATTTTTTTTAAAAAAAAAAAAAAAAAAAAAAAAAAAAAAAAAAAAAAAAAAAAAAAAAAACTCAACTCATGTCTTATTTGTGCCAAAAAAAAAAAAAGTGTCTTATTCAAAGCTAGAGCATTGTAATTTTACATATTCAATTTTACAACAGCGGTACAAGAACTGCATAACTCAACTGACATAAAATTTGTACTCTCGAACAAAAAGTTAGACTTTCAAATCCCCCATCCCATATAAAAGTTAGACTTTCAAATCCCCCATCCCATATAATTTTCAAAAAAAAAAAAAAATTGCAATAGCCACAAAATTTTGGGTTTATTATATATATATATATATTGACAATATGGAGGTGGGGGATTCAAACCACAGACCTCGTAGTTATTAGTACATATTTATGTCAGTTGAGCTATGCTCTTGTTGACAATTTTGGGTTTATATATATGATAATTGGTGTATAAAAACTTATAAATATCGTGGCTCGTGGTTTTTTTTTTTTTTTTTTAAATATCCTGGCTCGTGGTTTGTTTGTACAATTACTTTTATATGATATTTCAATTAAAATGAATTATTTATTAGATCATTAAAATTGAAAATTGAATGATATTTATTTTTATTAAAAAATAATAAAATTCAGTCATTTAAATGACTGAATTTTACTGATAATCATAACCTTTTAATATCAATAATACCCAACTTAAAAAAATGGTCATGGTATAACCAATATTTCTTTTTTTTTAAAAAAAAAAAAAAAAAAAAAAAAAAAAAAAAAAAAAAAAAAAAAAAAACCAATATTTCTAATCAAAACTTGACATGAATTAATATTGTTTAATTTTCTAATCAGTCTTTAATATGATCAAAGTTAATGAAACATTGTTGAAATCAAGGGTAATTTGAACAAAGTATTCTTAATTAATTAAAGACGCAACTTCTTATAGATAGAAAGAGTTTTAAGTTTTGAGTGTTTTTCTTACCTTTATACCAAATTCTTCTTCTTCTTCTTCAAAACTTTTAATTGGAAAATTGTTTAGACACTTTTGTTTGTTTTTTTTTTTTTTTTTTTTTTTTTTTTTGAAGGATTTGGACATTTTTTTTACGTGAAGATAACTTAATTGATTAATATATTATACATCTTAGTAATTCTAGATGTTTGAATCCTCACCCCCACATTATTTTTTTAATACATCATTTACTAATTCAACTTGTCACATTTCAATAGTGTCCATAATTAATCCATGTGATTTTTTTTTAAACACCATGTGAAAAATTGTTCAGTCGACACTCTATTCATATAATATCTCAAAATATAGATAGTATGTGATTTTTTTCATTATGTCATTCATGATTAATATTATTAAAATAATTAATAAAGTATAGGAAAAAAATTAATAATTCAAGCCCATTTGATAACCATTTTGTTTTTTGTTTTTGAAAATTATGCTTATTTTCTCATAATTTTCTGACTATGGTTTTCATGTCTTTGTTAATATATATCGAACACATTTGAATTTCTATCCAAATTCGATCCAAAACTTGAAAACTATTTTTTTTAGTTTTCAAAAATCGACTTGGTTTTTTAAAACATGGAAAGAAGATAGATGAAAAAAAAAACAAAAAATACAAAAGGAAGTTTTTGAAAACTACTTTTTTTAGTTTTCAAAAATCGGCTTGGTTTTTTAAAACATGGAAAGAAGATAGATGGAAAAAAATAAAAGGAAGTTTTTGAAAACTATTTTTTTTAGTTTTCAAAAATCGGCTTGGTTTTTTAAAACATGAAAAAAAAAATCCTACAGATTGGAGTAGTATAAAGCTTAAGGTTAAATTATCAAAAATACCTCTAAACTATAGGTTGGTTTTAATTATAACTCTAAACTTTCAGAAGTTTTATTTTATCCCTTGAAGTTTAAAGTTTGTTTCAAAACGACCCTTGTAGACATTTTCCATTAAATTTATTAATAAAAAATGATGTGTTTACATGTGTTTTTATTATTTTTTTCACATATACTAAAATGAAACTTCTGAAAATTGAGCGACATATAATTGAAACCAACCTCACAATTTATGAGTATTTTTTATAATTTAACCTAAGCTTAATTTTCAAAAACCAAATGATTATCATTTTCGTCCATCTCAGTTGTTTTAGTTGCGTGTATGCACTACTTTTGATCAATCTACAAAGCAAACAAAACTCTTTAAATTCCTTGCACAATATTTCCACAACTTCATGCCTATAAATATCAACCACATCCCATCCCCTTTTCTCCACACCAAAACCTAAAACATAATGGATCTTCTCAAGCTCTCCCTCTCCCTCTTCTGTGTCTTGAGCTTCACCACACTTCCCTCTGCCCTCGCTCAAGACTCACCTCAGGACTTCGTCAATGCCCACAACGCAGCCCGCGCCCAAGTCGGCGTCGGCCCCGTGCAATGGGACGAAAGGGTGGCAAGCTTCGCTCGACAGTATGCCAACCAACGCATCAACGACTGTCGATTGATGCACTCCGGTGGCCCGTATGGGGAGAATATCGCATGGGGTAGCCCCGACTTGTCGGGCACCGCGGCGGTTCGGATGTGGGTCGACGAGAAGCAATTCTACGATCATGGCACCAACACATGTGCTGCTGGCAAGGTGTGCGGCCATTACACACAGGTGGTGTGGAGAAACTCGGTGAGAATTGGATGTGCAAAAGTGAGATGCACCAACGGCCGTGGTACTTTCATCACTTGCAACTATGATCCCAGAGGCAATTTCATAGGGCAGAGGCCATATTGATAATGAGTATTAAGAGAGCATGCCAATGAGTTACTAAATAAAAACAATTTCACAGGTGTGATCGACTGTGGATCGTGCTATTATGAATGTTTATATATAGTATCATGTTATCGTTAGTAATGAAATAATGAAAGTAGAAGTCAAAATGAGCAGAGCTCGACTGGCATCCAAGTTTATGTACTATCGACTTTGAGGTTGGAGGTTTGGTTGATCTCCTGCTTCAATAATAATGAAAATGGAAAGATATTGTATTTTTATGTGATGAGTGTAATTAGTTTTAAAGATGTTAAAATAAGGGATAGATTTTGATATTGTATTTTTATGTGATGAGTGTAATTAGTTTTAAAGATGTTAAAATAAGGGATAGATTTTGATGTTATGATCCAAACAAAAAATTAATTAAGGTCTCGTTTTGATAATCATTTTGTTTTATGTTTTTGAAAATCTACTTCTATATCCAAAAGTTTCTTTGTTTTGTTATCTATCTTTTTTCCATATTTTTGAAAACTAACTCAAGTTTTAAAAATTTTAAAATATATATATATATATATATATATATATATATATATATAGTTTTTCAAAAACTTGTGTTTTGTTTTTGAAATTTGACTAAAAGTTCAGATATGTTCTTGACAAAGATGAAAATTAAATCGTGGTAAGAAAAAATGAGAAGAAAATTAGAAGAGTTTGGGTTGATAAGAATAACAACACATACATATTAATTTTATATGACGTATTTAATTTTAATTATGAAGTCTACTTGGGGAAGACCTAACTCCCAAGTCTTTTCAAGATACTTTATGATATATATTTTTATTAGTGGATATATTAAAAACTTTTGAAATCTTTGCTTTGGCGGCTAACATTAAAAATCTCACACTAAATTCTTTAAACTTCCTTCATTTTGTGTTTTCTTTTTGAAAATTATATATTTTTTTCTTCCAATTATTTTATCATGATTTTCATCTTTATAAAGATACATTTGAATTCATAGTCAAATTCCAAAAACAAAAATTAATATTTTAGGTCACGTTTGATAACTATTTGTTTTTTTGTTTTTAAAAATTAAACTTGTTTTCTCATATTTTCCTTATAATAGTTTTTCGTTTTTGTTGAAGGTGCAATTGAATTTCTGGCCAAATTCCAAAAACACAAACAAGTTTTTAGTTTTCAAAACTTGACTTGGTTTTTCAAAATATGGGAAAAAAGTAGATAACAAAACCAAAAAACTTATAGATGGAATGAGTGTTTTTAAGCTTAATAATTTTCAAAAACCAAAAGTCAAGGCTCCGTTTGATAACCATTTGGTTTTTGAAAATTAAGCTTAAAAACGCTATATTGTTATTCAAGACTCGAGAGTTTTTTTTTATATATATTATTTTGTTCTATAGAAGATATTATTGACATTTTTTAGGTTAAAATATCATTTTGGTTGTCAGTGTATTTTAGGTCTCATTCAATTTTGGTCGGTGTACTTTTAAATGTCCAAATTTAGTCCATATACTTTCAATAAATCTTAAAATTAGTACTTATTGGTAGTTTGAAGTAAATTTGTATTAAATTTGATAAAAAAAAATGATAATAATTCCCATTTAAGAAAAGACACGATGTGAATATGTTTCCAAAATTTATAGAGGAAGGGTAATAGAGACAAAAAAAAAAGAAAAGTTAACAATATACTAACAATATATACTAATTTTAAGATTTACTTAAAGTACACTAGAACTAAATTTAGACATTTGTAAACACAAGGACGAAAATCAAACAAATTCCAAAATAATGGACCAAAATGATATTTTTTTAACTTTTTAAATATAAATATATAAAAATGAAAATGAAACTTGAAATAATTATTTCATAATAATTATAGTTTTTCTTATAGAATTAATTATTAAAAAATAACCTACTAACATTTAAAAATATCATATGTCTAATTTTATTTCCTTGAAAAGTATATTTTTCTATATATTAAATCAATGTAATAACTTTTTTTATCATATATAAATATACCTATAAAAGTTTTATAAGAAAACGAAAACAACTTCTAAAAAAAACGAAAACAAAAAGTATTAAAAAAAGAAAAAGATAACAGTTTTTTTTTTTTTTTTTTTTTTTTTTTGTAATATGTTTTTAATCACTACATATGTGGTAGTTTCAAAAAAAAAAAATTAATCACTACATATGTCGTGAGGTGTATAAGCATTTTATTTTTTTTTTTTTAAAAAAAAAAGCGAAGTTAAGCGCAAAAGAACACAAAAACTTAAGCTTCATAACCATTTAAGCCCCGACCATTTGGTTTTGGTTTTTGAAAATTAAGCTTATAATCACTATTCCTGCCTATAAGATTCTTTGTTTTGCTATATACCTTCTTCCCATGTTTTAAAAAATCAAGTCAAACTTTGAAAACTAAAAAAAATAGTTTTCAAAAACTTGTTTTTGTTTTTGAAATTTGGTTAAGGATTCAAATGTGTCCTTCATAAAGATGAAAACCATCCTAAGAACAATTGGGAGAAAACAAGCATAATTTTCAAAAACCAAATGATTATCAAACGGGGTCTAAACTTAAAAAAAAAAACTCATTTTGGTCCTTGCTATATTACTTCTCAATCTTAAATAATCCATTTTGTCCAAGTTTATCTTTAACTTATTTAATTTGAAATCATGCTCATATTAACATGTTAATACATATATCTAAAGCTACGTCTTTTATTTGTTAAAATTGAAATAAAAGTGAGGACTAAAATAATTATTGTTTGAATGTGTAGGGACTAAAATATACATTTTAAGATTTATCAAAGACCAAAATAGAACAGACTTGGAAGTTTGAGGACTAAATTAGATATTTTAAAAGTACAGGGACCAAAACAAAGGACTGAAATAATGAGATTTAAACCGTTTTAAAATTAGGGACTAGAAATCAAACTCAAATCTCATGGCCCAATAAATTTGCGGTACACACTTACACTTCCACTAGAATTCAAATACAAGTAACTTATCGTATAAAAATTTTCTTACTTTGAACCAATGATAGAGACATCGACTATATTTAGTAAGAGGATCGATGAATAAAAAAAAAAAAAAAAACAGGAGATAAATAAAAGAGAATAAAGATAACAATAAAAACAAACTAAATTGAAATCGAGAGGAAGACACTTGCCAATGTAGTTTAATGTCGATTTGAGCATAACTCAACTAATCAAGAATTACATATTTCTCTTTTGGTTCAACGACATATGAGGATGAGAGGATGAATATCTAACTTCTTGATCGACGATATGTTTAATTAGTTGAGTTATGCCCAAGTTAACCTGATTATTTGTCTCTTTAAAAAGTGAAAAAAAAAAAAACCAAATATAAAATAAAGCCATAGTTTTTAGTTTCAAGTCCATCTCTAGCTTGTTTGTTGAAAGAAAGAAACGTACATTACAAAAAACCACCCTTGAACGGTAGGAGTTGTTACCATCAAATCTTGAACTTCCAATTTGATTAAACATTCCTAAACTTTTGAAAATTGTTGCGATTAACCTTTCAATATTGCAAAATGCGTAAAACACTCATGAACTAAAGCAATATTCAATGAAGTCCAAAACTTTGACATAATATGTTTGTTTTCTTAAATTGGTAACTTAAAATCGATATGATTTTTTAAAAAAATCAATATTATCCTTTTCAAATTTTATAGAATTAAAAAAACCAAGTTGAATTATAACAATTCTATGGTCGGAGTTTGTATATTTTACAATATTTCAAGGACTTAATTGTAATAATTTCATAATTTACAAGGAAGATTCAGTTCGACTCGATTACTGCACAAAATCGGAGTGAACCACAAGTAGTGCATAATTGAACCGCTCTGAACTGCTGATTGGTTGATTTATCAAGCTCAACTGTTGTTGGACTGAAGATGAATACTGGGAGTTGGGTTTAAAGTTTAATTTGAACACAACTTCAAAAATGCTAGCACGGAACTCAAACCATGCAGATTGTTTACGCTTTGTGGTAATATATTTGGTTTGTTATAGGTAATTTTGGACTACTTCAAGGTGCAAGGAGCGGATGAGGACAACTCAACACGAGCCTGAAAACAGGACAAGAAGATGGACTCCGAAGGTGAAACATGCCAGAGGGTCGGGCCAAGGCCGAAGGGATCGGGCCTTGGCCCAACCCCTCTTCGACCTCAGCCTTGGACTGAGACCGACCATCGACCCGCTTGCGTGGATCGAGTTCGTCCACCTCCGTTTGATCCATAGAGCCCCTGGATGCCCCTGTGTTCCACCTGGTTCAGCCCGAATCGTCTTCGAAAACCTAGAAACCCTAAGGCAGGAAAAAATATTTTAACCGGATCCCGAACTCTATCATCTGATTCTCCTCTTGCTCTTGCTCTTTTGCTTCCCATCGTTCTGCTTGCTGACTTAAGCATCGGAGGCGGTGTGACAAGCACCACACCAGTGTGCAAGTTTTACTGTCTTTGCAACCCACGTCTTCTCCCATCTCAAACAAATTTACCGTTGATGGCACGTGAAGGTCAGGTGAGTTATGCCTGTCCAAATTTGACCATCAACATGGTTGATAATATATATTTATCGATTGGCTCATGCTACAATCGGTTCCTAATTCCAAAACTGAATTTAACCGATTTTTATTAAATTTAGATCGAAATCGTCAAACCGAACCGGTCTGAACCCAAACCCTTGGTTTTTTGATCGGTTTTTTTTTTCGATTTTTCCTTCCACCCCTCAGACAATTTGAAATTTTGAGGGCATGGCCGTAAAATTCTATAATTCAGAGGTGTTTTTTTGCAACTTTTCAAAAAAAAAAAAAAAAAAAAACTAATAATCGAAGGTTTCCAGAGCGCTTGGACCTGGACGGGGGCTGCCATGCGAGCAGACAAATTAACAAAGCCTTCATTATCACGCTCGAGAGAAGAGCTCTCACTGTGATATGCTTCTGGTTTCAATGATTCTGAAGATTTAGGGCTCAGAAAAGCCGAAGATGAGTTAGCAAGATTTTAGTTCAAGAAAAGCTTCTTCTGGGGTTTAGGGTTTTTGTGGCCTGATGGCAACTTCAGGCCAGTCGCTCCGCTCCTCCTCCGCTGCCACCACCGGAGGCAACTTCGACTCTCTCAATCGTATCCTCTCCGACCTCTGTACTCGCGGTCATCCCAAGGTACGTTCCGTGCTCTTTCTTCTCCGTTTATTGTTTTGTTTGTTATCAGACTTCACAGAAACTCTTCAGAGAGCTAAAAATGTGTAATTTTTGATATTCGGGTGAGAATCGACAGTAAGTGATTTAGTTTTGTTCTCGTAAGTTGATTTTCTTGCTCTCGAACTCTGTTTTGTGCTTTGCTGAGCTCGATGGAGGAAGTTTTTATCAACTTGAGCAAGGTTGATGGAGGAGATCGATGGAAAATGAAGTTTAGGTTTTGGACTAACTGGCGTCAATAGTAGAAGTGTTCTTCTGCAGGAGCAGTGTGGAGTGGATACTTGAGTGTTCTTCTGTTTAGGATGGGTATTATAATGTGATTCACGGCCGTAATTCAGTCAATATTTTATTTGGTTTTGGCATTTCGTCGTTCATTTGCATATATTGAATTGCTTTTAAGGTATTTGATAATTTTGTGAATCTGTACATGCTTTCAACTATTAATTCTTTGTTGAATACTGAATGATGGATAATTTACTAATTTGCTCCTTCAATTCTGTTGGATCTTTCTTGGATTAACCATCATTTGTTTATAGGAGGGGGCTCCATTAGCATTAAAGAAACACATCGAAGAAGCAGCTCGTGATCTTAATGGGGAAGCATTTTCTCGGTTTATGGATCAATTATATGACCGCATTTCTACTCTTTTAGAAAGTAATGACGTAGCTGAAAATTTGGGGGCTTTAAGGGCAATTGATGAGTTGATTGATGTGGCTCTGGGGGAAAATGCTTCAAAAGTTTCAAAGTTTTCGAATTATATTAGGAGTGTATTTGAGGTGAAGCGTGATCCAGAAATTTTGGTCCTTGCTAGCCGAGTTTTGGGTCATCTAGCTAGAGCAGGTGGAGCAATGACCGCAGATGAAGTTGAACGCCAGGTATGTGTATTTTTTTTTTTTACTGATGTATTTAGTTGGTAGAATTTAGAAGTAAATGCTGAATTGTCTTCCATTCTTAGGTAAAAACTGCTTTGCACTGGTTGCGTGGGGAAAGGATTGAGTATCGTCGCTTTGCTGCTGTCTTAATTCTGAAGGTAAATTCAAAATTTTGATTGTAGTAATGGTGTAGTCTAAGAGAATAAAAGGAGAATTTTCTTCCAGAATCACGATCAATTAAATCTTATTATGAATCAAAAGTTATGAATACAATATGGTAATTCTTTATATTGGAAAACTAATCCTAATCCTAATTAGACAAGGAAACTAATTTTTTTTTTTTTTTTAAAATTTATTTTTATAATAACCCTAGCTTTCATTGAGAAAAAAAAATGAAAGAATACAAGGGCATACAAAAAAAACCAGCCCACAAAAAGACCCCCCTTAAAGGAAAGGTCGTCAGTAAAAAATAATAGAACCTAAAGAGTAATTACAAAAAGCCTTAGAAACCGAGGCCCAGAGAGAAACATAGAATTTAGTGAGAGCCCATACATCGGAAGGACTCCTCTCAAGACCACGAAACACCCTGTTATTCCTCTCACCCCAAAGACTCCATAAAACAGCACACACCCCAACTAACCATAAAAACCTCCCCTTATCGCGGAACGACGGATGGAGGAGGAACTCCTGGATCATCTCCCAATAGTCTCTGAAGTGACAAGGAAACTAATCTTAATCCTAACTAACCAAGGAAACTAATTTCAATCCGAATTAATCAAGGCAACTAATTCTAATCCTAATTAATCAATGATTTAACCAAGATATCCTAATTTACCCTAATCCTACTACATCAAGAAATTAGCAAAATTTGATTAACTTTCTAATTGGATCTATTTATGAACCCAAATGCAGTATATGTTATTTTTCTAGTATGAATCAATGTTTTAAAAGGCTAAAAGCGGCCTTGAGGTGTAAGCCTCATTTTTAATTGAAAACATTATGTAAATCCTAAATTTGTGTGATTGAGTATTGCTAAACATAATATAATAGTTATAGAAGTATAAAAAAAATCACCTCTGTCAATTGCCGCTTAATTAAAAATTCTAAAAGGATATTTTTAACATCCCTACTATTATCATTGATAGGATTGACTTATTCTAGAAATTTGTATTCAATGTTTTATTTTTAAAGTCTAGGTAGTCAAAGTAGTAATAGTTCAAATTGTCACAACTCAAACAAAAATGGAGGAAATCAATATTATTCCTTTAATGATTACATGAGGCCTAGAGACTTTAAGCATCAATGCGTAACCATAGAGGTGTTAGCCTCTTATGGTCCAAAGGAGGCGTAATTCTTGAGGCTAAAAGTTAGAGCCCTTGAGGTGAGCCTCAAGACGTAAGCCTCAAAAACCTTTTAAAACATTGGTAGGAATTTTAGATTCTTAGAGATTATTCTCTTTATAGGTGGAGTGTGAATGTTTAAATGAGGAAAACTGAAGTAGAGTTTATTTTTGATAGTGTTTCTAGCGAGAAATATCTTTTTGGACTCTGATCTTGTGAAAAGATCAACATTAGAACTTTTTTCTTTGAAAACTATTGTAGGAAATGGCTGAAAATGCTTCAACAGTCTTCAATGTGCATGTACCAGAATTTGTCGATGCCATTTGGGTTGCTTTGAGGGATCCACAACTGGCTGTTCGTGAGCGGGCTGTGGAGGCATTACGAGCTTGCCTTCGTGTTATTGAAAAGCGTGAGACACGTTGGCGTGTGCAATGGTCAGTTATAGAAAACATAGTAGGTGATTATTAAATGTTATGATAATTTTTTTGCTTGATATAATAAATATTATAATATACTGTTTTTATTATAATATAAATAAGTAAAAGAAATTAGAAAGTTATAAGACGATAAACGATGTAGCATAATATGTGTGGTTTGCTTTGTAATTTTGTTTTAGGTGGTAGTGAGTTAACTTAGTTGATTTGTTAGCTTAAATTCTCTATAAATAGAGGGTTAATCCTTGTATTTGATACTTTTTGATGAATAGTAGACACCCTCTTGGAGGATTCTTAGAGTTTAGACTCTTTTAATGTTCTGGTTGCGTCAATAAATAATTCTGTTATCCTCAGACTTCACAACGAGCTTGACAGCAAGGCTCCTTTTCCATTAATTCCCTTACTTTATACTCGGAGGCTTCAAGGTTTTCACCAAACCCTCAACTTCATGATGCAATCTGGAGGGACAATTAACCAAAGAAAATCTAATTCTTTCTTTGGGAGCCAAGTCACCAGGCCATCAACACAGACAAGCTTTATAACCTTTTTTTTTTTTTTTAATGAAAAACCAACTTTCATTGAGAAAAAATGAAAGAATACACAGGCATACAAAAAACAAGCCCACAAAAAGGAGTCCAACTAGAGAAAGGGACCCCAATCAAGCAAAATACAACTTAATGGATAATTACAGAACATTTTAGAGACCGAAGCCCAAAGAGAAACATGATAACGAGTGAGGGACCACATATCCTCAGGATCCCTCTCTCTCCCCCTAAACACTCTATTGTTTCTCTCACCCCAAAGATTCCACAATAAAGCACACATCCCCCCGAGCCACAAGAATCTCGCTCTCTCCTGAAAAGGCGGATGGAGGAGGAACTCCTCGATCAACTCTCTGTGGTCAGCAAAAGATAACCTGACCAAACCGATCCCACGCAGCACGCCTGAAAAAATATGATCCAGATCAAAACCTGGATCAAAACCTGACCAAACCGATCCCACGCAGCACGCGCAAAGGCACAACTCCATAGAATATGATCCAGATCTTCCTCCGCCTTCCGACACAGAATACAGCAAAACGGACCAACCAAAGAAGGCATCCTTTTCAACAGACGATCGTAGGTATTAACCCTGCCATGGATAACTTGCCACATAAAAAACCTAATCTTCTTCGGGACTTTAACCTTCCACACACCTGAAAAAATGGACTCACTTTGGGGAGAAGGGAGCAAAAGCCAACGGAAAAGAGAACTACAAGAGAACCTGCCATAAGGACTAGGGCTCCAACAACGAAAATCCCTCCTCCCCACCCTGAAATCAAACTCCTCAATCAAAGATATAAGGGACACAACATCCGTCGTTTCCCCATTGGACAGCGGACGACTGAAGCCAAAAGAAAACGAAGGAGAGCTCCCTGAATGAAACAAAACATCAGCCACTGAACGGTTTTTCATGGAAGATAAATAGAACAAACAAGGGAAGGATAGACAGAGGGGTCTATCCCCCAACCATCTGTCTTCCCAGAAATACGTATCTTTCCCATCCCCCACCAAACAATGAACAAGGCTAGAAAAGGTAGGAATCTCGAGGGCTATGTCTTTCCATGGATTTCTGAAAGTGTCTTTACCCCCACCCATCAACCATTCATTAGGATGAGGACCGTATTTGCTCACAATGATCCTATGCCAAAGGGAAGAAGACTCTAGGGGGAACCGCCAGAGCCATTTAGCTAACAGGGCTAGCTTTATAACCATATGTCTTATGCGACACTAGTGCATCCTTTGCAACCACATGTTCAGAATCTCAAAGCCACATTTTCCTCTTTTATAGCTTCGTTGAAGTTTTCTAGAATGCTATCTTGTCAAATTTTTCTTGGTTAGATTTTCATGGAAGTTGCCTACCTTGATCAGACTGTTTTGCTGTATCCTCTATTGGATGGTGGAGGAAGACCTTGATCAAATCTTATGGAGCTACAGTTTTGCTAGTTGGTTTTGAACAAGTTTTTCGTTTTGTTTGGATTGTAGTTTGCCAGACACAGGAGTATCAAGGAGATGATCGAGAAGTTCCTTCCCCATGCTTTTCGGGAGGAAGGAAATTTCTTATGGCAGGTTGAGATTTGTGCTATTGTTTGGGGTTATGGGATGATTATTTTTTCTCAATGAAAGCTCGGTTATTCATCAAAAAAAAAAAAAAAAAAGGAGGGAAAAGTAAAGCAAAAAAGATATGAAGGAAGAAAAATTGCATTGCATCAAGGCTAATGACAAATAATGGGAAAACAATAAAAAGCTTGGAGAGAGAATACCAAGAAGAAGCCTTCATTCTAGCAGAATCAAAATGATTAAACTAAGGAAGATGCTTGACTTTGAAGATTTACTGAAATCTGAAACCTTCCCAACCAAGAAGCTTAGATGGAGACAAAATTCGGGAAGCAACCTTCCTTATTAAAAGAAGAATAAAAAAACTTAGAAAATTGAGGGCTTAGAAGAATTTTCTTTGAATAGACTAGAACTTGGAAAATGTGGCTAAAAAATTCTCTCTAGAAACCTTTACAGAAGGTTCAAAAGGAAATGAACGGATAAGAGAAGCTTCTAAGTGGCTGAATTGAACAGATAAGAGAAACTTCTTCAGAGTTTCTATTTCGATTTATAATATTTTGGAGAAGCTCATGAGGGACTTTTTATAGGAAAGGGGTTGAGGTTGGAAAAAGAGCTCACTTAGTGAGTTGGGAAACAATGGGAAAACCTGTGAGCTTGGGGGTTTAGAGTTGGGTAACTTGAGAACTCATAACAACGCCTTGCTTGCTTAGTGGCTTTGGTGATTTTGCCTTGAATCCAATTCTCTTTGGGTTAGGATCATCGTGAGTAAATACGAGTATCATCCTTTCAAGTAGCTATCGGGTGGAATTAAATGCACCTTCAGGAATCCTTGGAAAGACATTTCTCTGGAGCTCCCCTCCTTCTTTTCCTTAGTTCTGTGCATAGTGGGTGATGGAAGGGCCATTTACTTCTGGCAGGACACGTGGGTGGGGTATTGCCCCCTTTGCTCCTTGTTTCTACGTTTATATCTTTTATCTAACATGAAAAACCGTACTATGGCTGATATCCTTGGCTCTGCGGGGAGCTCCCCTTCATTCTCCTTTGGCTTTCTTCGTCCGTTATCTGATAGAGAAACCATGGACATTCTGGCCCTCCTTTCTTTGTTAGAGGGGGTAAGTTTGAGACCGGGTAGGAGGGGTGTTCGCTTTTGGAGTCCTAACCCTTTGGGGTTATCTTGCAATTCGTTCTTTCAATCTCTATTAAATCCCTCTCTTGGTAGAGAGTTGGTTTTCTCGTGTTTGTGGAAGGTTAAAGTTCCAAAGAAAGTTATGTTCTTCGTTTGGTAAGTCATCTTGGGTTGAGTTGACACTTTTGTGAAGCTGTCGAGAGTGATGCCCCATGTGGTTGGCCATTTTTGTTGCATTCTCTGTCGAAAGGCAGAGGAAGATCTTGATCATTTGTTATGGGATTGTGATTTTGCTCGCTCTGTCTAGAGGGTGAGGAGCCTCAAAGAAGAGGCAGAGGAGCCTCTTCTTTGAGGTTTTCGGGTTTCAGATTGTTGGCCAGCGTCGCTTTAGGGAGATGATCGAGGAGTTCCTCCTCAATCTAGAAGAGAAGGTTTTTGTGGCATGCTGGTGTTTGCGCTATTCTTTGGGGTTTGTGGGGGGAGAGGAACAATTGAATTTTTAGAGGGACCGAGAGACATCGTTGTGAGGTTTGGGCTAATATTACATTTTCTGTTTCTCTATGGGCCTCAATTTTTAAGACTTTTTTGTAATTATCTGTTAGGTCTTATTTTGATCATTTGGAAACCCTTTATGTAGTTGGTTTCCCTTGATTTGGGGCTTGGCTTTTTGGATGCCCTTGTATTCTTTCATTTATTCTCAATGAAAGCTTGGTTCTTTATTAAAAAAAAAAGAAGGCTCAAAAGACTCCAAAATCAAAAACCTCTCCTTAATTAAGTTGATAGACAAGATTCCTTTCTGAATTAATGCAAATGTTTCAGGTAGGGGATCCAACTTCTGAAGCAATAACGTCCCCGGGAGGATTTTCAAAGGTCATATGGACAGACACCAAAGAATCAATTAACTTCCTATTTAAATTCTATTTAAAATGAGGTTTATGCCTTGCCTCAATTGAGAAAAAGCCTCAAGGCCACCTTAAGCGTTTTAAAACATTGCTTCCAAGAGCATTCTTTCCATTCCAACCACAATTTCTATACTTGATTCAGAAGAACTCTTAAGTTTTAATATATCCCTTTACAAGCCAGAAGGGGATTTGCCATTTAAAGGACTAGTCCACCATGCACAAATTTTCTCCATAAATACTAGGGATGATAGATCTCCTAAGATTTGAGTAATTACCCAAAATTGATAAGTTTCTTTCTTTGCTATTGGCTAGACCAAGCCTCCTTGTTGACATGGGAGCTTTACTTTCATCCAAGATATCAAGTAAGATCCTCCATCCAACCATCATGGGTTGCCCTAGTGGTAAATAAGGGTCCTGAGGAAAAAATAAAAGGGCTTAAAGGGAATGAGTTCAATCCATGATGGCCACCTACCTAGGATTTAATATCCTATGTGTTTCCTGACAACCAAATGTAGTAGGGTCAGGAGGTTGTCCTGTTAGATTTGTCGATGTGCGCGTAAGCTTGCTCAGACACTCACGGATATTAAAAAAAAAAGTAAGATCCTCCATCGAAAGCTACAACTTCCCAAAAGAAATCCTTGAAAGTTTCCTCAAGATGAGAGGTCATCAATGAAGGAATCTTGAAAAGCAAAAGAAAGATAACTTGTAGAGCTGACTTGAGAAAGTAGATTGGATAAAGGTTAAGTAATATCCCTTGGATATGAAAGACCCTTTCCACTTTTCTGGTTTTGCTTAGGTTCTTTCCATGGTAGGATGCCAAAATGATTTCAACTTTGGTTTCCATCCAAGGGAGGCCCAAATAATTTGGTGACTTGAGAAAGTAGATTGGATAAAGGTTAAGTAATATCCCTTGGATATGAAAGACCCTTTCCACTTTTCTGGTTTTGCTTAGGTTCTTTCCATGGTAGGATGCCAAAATGATTTCAACTTTGGTTTCCATCCAAGGGAGGCCCAAATAATTTGGAGACCAACTCCAGTCCCAATAAAACATCCATTAGTAGAAGCTAAAGAGAGAGAAAAAGAAGGATCCTCATCGAGAGGAGAATTTTAAAGTGATTAACATCTAGAAAGAATGGACCTTATGGAAATTCCAGTTTCCAATGGAAAATTTACATGGTCCAAGGGGATCATAGTTTGCAATCTTTGTTAGATTGGTGCTTCATTTCTAAAGCATGGGATCAACTTTTTGATACTACAAGGGCTTCAAAAAAGTTGTGAGAAAGAATTAGGAATTATCCTCGATTTGAACAATCTCCATGCTCGATAATAAAGCGAAAGTGGGTCCTCTTTCTAATTAAGACATAGCGATTCGTGCTACTGCCAAGGGAGATCTTTTTGATCTATATTTGAAGGAAGAAAGAAATATGATTTAGAAATTAGAATTTCGAGTAACCGCCGCATCACCATTAATATCCATTGGTCAATAGTTTCTAAAGAGGATAACACGGCTCTTATTGCACCATTTACTGAAGATGAAATTTGGACAACACTTAAAGTTATTGGTAAAAATAAGGCACTTGGTTCGGACAACTTTACTACAAAATTTTACTTGAAATTTTGGGACTTTTTTAAAGATGATTTCCTGAAGTTATTCAAGGAATTTCATTGCAAATGGTCATTTGAATTCAACCCTCAAGGAGAATTTTATTTGTTTAATCCAGAGGAAGGAACTTGTTACAACTATTAAAGACTTTCGACCGATTAGTTTGACATCCTCTTTTTATAAAATACTTGTCAAGGTTCTAGCAGAAAGGCTGAGAAAAGTTATGCCTTCTATTATTTCAATCATCCAAAGTGCATTTAGTGAAGAGAGACAAATACTTAATCCAATCCTTATGAAGCAGTTGAGTTTTTGCTGGCATGTGTGTGCTCTTATGGAACTTGGGGGAGAGAAATAAAGGATTTTTAGGGGGATAGTTAGAAGGTCGGGGGAAGTGTGGTCCCTTACTAGATTCCATGTTTCCTTTTGGGCTTCGGTCACAAAATTATTTTGTAATTATCCTTTAGGTATCATTATGCCTAATTGGAGTCCTTTCCTGTAATCGGACTCCCTTTTGTGGGCTTGTTTTTTTTTTGAACAAGATACGAAACTTTTCATTGATGAAATGAAAAGAGACTATTGCTCAGGATACAAACTCCCAAAGGAGTGAAAAGAAAGCGAAGCTAAAGAGAAAACTAACAATAACAACAAAAATAACAGGGAAAAAATAAAAGAATGCCAATTAAAACAAATATCCTGTGAAGAGAAAGCTACAAAAGATTTAGAAAGAGTGCACCAAGAAGAAGCCTTTAAGCAAGCTGATTCTAGACGAGCTAAAGAATGCCACGCTTTATCTTCAAAAATCCTCTGATTTCTTTCCAACCAAATTTCTGATATCAAAGCTTTAACACCATTAATCCATAATAATCTCGGTCTTAAAGAAAAAGAAGGACCAATAAGCAGTTGAAGCACAATCTCTTTTACGGAATTTGAAAAAACCCACTGCAAATTGTAAATAGCAAAGAAGTTTGACCAACAAAGTTGTGAATAAGCACACTCAAAGAACAGATGCAGTCTCCTGCCTTCAAACAAAGAGGACAAATCGAAGGAAATAAGCTGAAGAACGACAATTTTCTTTGAAGAACATCAGAAGCATACAAACTACCAATCAAAATAATCCACATCAAAATATTTATTCGTTTAGGGCTTTTAGATTTCCAAATGGCCCAAAACAAATCCGATTGAATGGGGAAACTCGAACCAAGTTGATGAGACAAAGAGCTAACGGTAAACTGACCAGAATTTTCAAGAGACCAAACATGAGCATCATCAGATGAACCAACCACCAAAGAGTCCAAAACACCTAACAAAGATTGTAAATCCGCAAATTCTTCAACCTTTAGAAATCTTCGAGAAACAATATACCAAGAATTATGATGACAATCCCAAAATTCCGAGACCGAAAATTCTGTTTTTTTTTTTGTGGGCTTGTTTTTTTGTATGTCTTTGTATTCTTTCATTTTTTCTCAATGAAAGCTGGTTCTTTATCAAAAAATAAAAAAAATGAAGCATTTGAGTTTTATCGTTCAAGGAAGAGGCAAGGTTGGATTTTAAAGCTTGACATTGAAAAAGCTTTTGATTGTGTAGATTGGGTTTTTTTTTTTTTTTGGAAGAGTCATTAAAGTTAAAAGAAGTTTCATGGAAAGTGGATTAATTGGATACTTGGGTGTGTAAAGGATCCTAAATTCTCTGTTTTTATTAATGGTCGCCCTTGTGGGCATATTGTAACCACTCATGGACCCACCCTCTCCTTTCTTATTCTTACTTGTGGGAGAAGTATTAAGTGCTCTAGTGGAAAATATTCATGAAAAAGCTCTTTATGAAGGTTTTGTTGTGGAAATGGATAAAATTCTTGTTTCTATTCTTAAGTTTGCAGATGACACCTTGCTGTTTTGCAAATATAATGAATGCTATGTTTGATGTTTTATCTCAAACTATTGCCTTATTTGAATGAAGCTGGAGTTTGAAGGTGAATTGGGGAAAATCGAAAATGAGGTGGCTCTTATGGCTGAAAAATTGAATTCTAAGGTGGAAAATCTTCCTTTTAATTACCTTGGACCATCCGTTGGAGGTCATCCTAAATTGCCAGCTTTTTGGCAACCAGTTGTATATAGAATCCTTAAACATTTTAATCTTTCATGTAGAGGAATGATGACTCTTTGTAATTAAGTGTTGTCTAGTATTCCCATATATATATATATATATTTATTTTTTGATATCCGTGAGTGTCCGGGCCAGCTTACGCGCACCTCGACTAATCTCACGGGACAACCGCCTGACCCTACTACATTTGGTTGCCAAGGAAACTCGTAGGATATTAAATATCCTAGGTAGGTGGCCACCATGGATTGAACCCATTCCCTTTAAGCCCTTTATTTTTTCTAAGGTCCTTCTTGACCATTGGGGCCAACCCATGATGGTTTAGTATTCCCGTATATTATTTGTCTCTTTTCCTAATGCCGCAAAAGTAAGTTTGAATCTCAAGAGATTGTTGCGTAATTTCTTTTGGGGAGAATGTGATGGTGGCAAATACACTCACTTGGTTAGATGGAATTTAACTTCAAAGCCTCAATCTGATGGTGGTCTTGAGTTACGAGCCTTGAAACATCGAAATGAAGCTTTGTTAGTAAAATGTGGTTGGAGATTTATGGTTGAACCTCATTCTTTTTGGAGAAAAGTAGTTAAAAGTATTCATGGTGGTTTTATCAGCAATTGGCACATTGCTGGATGCCGGTAAATTTAGTTATAGTCTTTGGAGCCCTTGGATGAGCATTTCCAAGATCTGGAGACGGGTTGATTCATTTGTAGCTTTCAAACTGGGTTGGGGACATCAGATTTCTTTTTGGAAGGATAATTGGGCTCGAGGTGCTTCTTTAATGGATATTTTTCTACAACTTTATTCTCTCTCATCATCTCCTAATGCGTTGATAACTGATTTATGAGATTTAAATACTTCTTCATGGAATATTGTTTTTAGAAGACTTTTGAAAGAAGATGAGATTGCTGCCTTTGTCTCCTTAATGCGTAGTATTTCTTCTTTTCAAGTTGGTAGTTCAAGTGATTCTAGAGTTTGGACTTTGGAACCTTCAGGGGTATTTTCAGTAATGTCTTTGACGAGAAAGTTGACTTCTTCCTCACCTTTACCTAAAGAATGGTTTCGACCAATTTGGAAAATGAAAAGTCCAAAGAAAGTTAACATAATTTTTTGGATATTACTTAATGGCAACCTTGATACATCAGAGATCTTGCAACGGAAATTGCCTTTTTTACTCATATGCCTTCTATTTACAAGAATTATTTTACTATATTTGTTGTCTGTGGGGGAAAATTATTCTGTTATGAGGTTATATTATGTTACTTAGCAGTTCTGATGGTTTTTTTATGTGCTTGTATCTTGCATGCATGCGGGTCTTGACTACCAGTTTCATGTAATTAACTAACTTGCATCTTCTTGTGAGTGTGCATCAGCTGAAGGTGCTTCTCTTCCCTGATACTCTATTTGATCAAAGAAATTTTATATGTTTTGCTTTCATCTGATAGGTACTATCGAATGTTTGAAGCCACACAAGATGGATTGGGTAAAAATGCTCCTGTTCACAGTATACATGGTTCCTTACTTGCGGTTGGCGAGCTTTTGAGGTTAGTGTAGATGGTATATTTTGGGTGCATGAATTGTGGTAGTGCCGTTTTTCCTTAGTATTCGATTATTATTATTTTACTATTATTTTTGTTCTTTTTAAACAAGAAACCGAACTTTTCTTTGAATAAATAAAAAGATACTAATGCTCAAAGGATACAAACCCCAAGAGGGAGTGAAAAATGAAACAAAAAAGAGATAAAAAGTACGAAGAATCGCCACGAAAAGAGAGAGTTTGAAAAGAATCTAATTTGTCACAATCTTGAGACATGAACTAAACTTCAAACTTTGAAAAACCACCTAACTGAGAGAGAGGAAGCTGAAAGATTCATTGAGAGGCTTAAGAGCCCCTAAAGACAAACATGAAAGAAAGCTGCAGAAAGAACACGAAAAGACACCAATATTCATTGAGAAGCTATGAGGACCTAAAGAACAAGAAAACAACAAACATAACCATCTAGAGAGTAATGTGTAATGTCTTGAATCTCTTGATTTTTTCACATAATATCTTACTATTTTCCTTTGTTTAGTTGTGAATAAATTTTCAAACATAAGCGTGTTTATTATATGTGGGTAGTGGTGAAAATCAAGTCACCTCTTTTTCTTTAGCCCTTTTGCTGCTTCTTGTTGGTCTTCTCTTTTCAAAATATTTGAGTTTCATTGGGTGTTTGATAATGATGCATGTTGGAGCGTCCATCAATTATTATATTGGCTAGTTTTATCTTCACTTGGTCATCTTCTTTGGGTTAATGCTTTCAAAGCTTTAACCAAAGATTTTTGAAGACGAGATTAAAGTTTGGATGGAAAGATTTGACATCACTATTTTCAAGGCCTCTCATTAGTGATTAGTGTGCTCACTCTAATTTGTTTGCTCACTATTCTCCTAATAATATTAATATGCATGTATTCTTTCACTTTCTTTGGGAGTTGATTTCCTTGGTACATTTTTGTATCTTTTCATTATTTCAATAAGAAGTTCACATTGAAATCCTAACCCCACTATATGTTTTTCTTATAGTTCGTTCTTTGAATCCATCCGTGGTCAGTGGTTCTGTTTTTTCATTTCTTTTCACCGAAAGAATGTTCAATTCATTGTTTGGTGAGTCATCCACAAAAGAGTTAACATTTTAGATTGGTTTTTGAGAAAGATGTCTACTTTGATGGGGTTGTTTTGTTGCATCCTTTGTTGGAGGGTGGAGGAAGATTTTGATCATATTCTTGATGATCTTTGTATGTCTTATTCCGAAAAAGGATAGGGTGGTTAGAGCTAAGGATTTCAGACCCATTAGTCATTTTTTTTGGGATGAAAAACCGAGCTTTCATTGAGAAAAAAAATGAAAGAATACAAGGACATCCAAAAAACCAAGCCCCAAAAAAGAAATCCAACTACAGGAAGGGTTTCCAGTCAAGCAAAATAATACCCATTAGTCTTGTTAGTCTTGTTACCCGTGTCTATAGGATCATTGCCAAGGTTCTTGCTACCAGGTTGAAAAGAGTCCTGCCTTCGATGATCTCAAAAGCACAAGGGGCATTTATTTCGAGTAGGCAAATTTTGGACCAAACCCTTATTGCAAATGAGGCTATTGAGGATTATTGAGGGAGAAAGATAGAGGTCATCATCTTTAAAATAGATTTTGAGGAGGCTTATGATCACATAGACTGAGATTTCCTGGATAAGATCTTGGCTAAAAAAGGTTTTGGGTACAAATGGAGATCGTGGGTTTCGGGGTGTATTCACTCTGTTAAGTATTCGATCCTCATTAATGGCTGCCCTAAGGGTAGTATCCTAGCTACTCATGGTCTTAGGCAAGGTGATTCGTTATCGCATTTCCTCTTTCTTTTGGTGGTTGACGTTCTGAGTAGGATGATTTCAAAAGGGGTGGAGGGGGGGTATCATTAAAGGATTAAGGTTGGTAAGGAGAGTGTTTCTTTATCCCACCTTCAATTCGCTGATTATACCATATTCTTCTGCTTTGGAAAAGAGGAGAGGGCAAAATCCTCTTAAGGTGAATTGGGCAAAATCCTCAATTTGTGGAATTAACATTGATGCTCAAGAGGTGCTGGAAGTTTCTTCTAGGTTCAACTGCAAGATGGAAACTCTTCCGATTTTGTATCTTGGGCTTCCTTTGGGAGGTCATCCGAATTCTATTTCTTTTTGGCAACCAGTATTGGATAAGATTGGTAAAAAACTAGACAGATGGAAGCGTTTTAACCTTTCGCGAGGAGGAAGATTGACGTTATGTTCCTCGGTTCTTTCAAACATTCCATTATATTATTTCTCCCTTTTTGTAATGCCTTCTCGGGTAAGTATTGAGCTGGAGCGTATGTTGCGGGATTTTTTCTGGGAAGGAAAGGAAGGAGGTAAGATCAATCATTTAGTCCGATGGAATTTGGTTTCTAAGTCTCAAAAAGATGGTGGCTTAGGAATTGGTGCTCTAAAGCATCGAAACCTTGCATTGATTGCTAAATGGGGGTGGCGCTTTACGAATGAGCCTCATGCTTTTTGGAGGAAAGTAATCATCAGTATTCATGGTAGTTCTTCATTTGAATGGCACACGGCAGGTAAGCATGTTGCTAGTCTTAGAAGCCCTTGGATGAATATTTCTAAAGTTTGGAAGAAGTTTGAAGCTTTTGCAAGTTTCAAATTGGGTAATGGTCGGCGAACTTTTTTCTGGCATGATATTTGGTGTGGAGAGGTTTCTCTTAAGTCTCGTTTTCCAAGACTGTTTACTATTTCCTCGTCACCTAATGGTTCAGTCTCGGAATTTTGGGATTGTCAACATAATTCTTGGTATTTTGTTTCTCGAAGATTTCTTAAGGATGAAGAAATTGCGGATTTACAATCTTTGTTAGGTGTTTTGGACTCTTTGGTGGTTGGTTCATCTGATGATGCTCGTGTTTGGTCTCTTGAAAAAGAGGAGAGGGAGAAGAAGAGAAAGAGAGATGAACAAAAACTTTGAGATCGTTGGAGGAGCTCGTTTGGTGTTAGTGGTCCGCGTAACAGAGATGGGCGAGGGCTGTTGGAGGAGGTGCTCTTGCATCCTCCCTTTAGGGAGAAAGGAAATGTTATGTGGCAAACTTGTTTTTTTGCTGTTTTGTGGGGCGTTTGGCTTGAGAGAAATAATAGAATTTTTAGGGAGAAAGAGAGATCGGGTGAGGAAGTTTGGGAGGTTGTTAGGTTTAATACTTCCTTGTGGGCGTCGGTCACGAGACCCTTTTGTAATTATGATCTTGGCATGGTGCTTTTGGATTGGAGTCCCTTTTTGTAATTTTTTCGGACTCCGTCTTCATTAGGGCTCGTTTTTTTTGTATGCCCTTGTATTCTTTCATTTGTTCAATGAAAGTTCGGTTTCTTACCCAAAAAAAAAAAACAAAAATGTTTGCCCAACTGATTAATGTGATCCTTATTCTCACTTTTATGAGCCATGTTTGCAAAGGTTCTTACATTTTAATTTTTTTTAAATTTTCTCTTCGGTTTTGTACTATGCCTTGAACTATCTCAAAGCGCTTTGACCTCAGCCTCTCTTAGTGCTGCTTCTGTCTTTCTGAACGTATGTAGCACAAAGTTTCCTTTCCTTCACCAACACCTCTTCTCTGTTTCATGAGAAACTAGTGGAAAAAAGTTAGATTATCAAAGTTGTATGTTCCCTTTAAATGCTGAAGTCTCTAAAATGTCCAAGTGTATTCAATAGCATAAATTTCTCCTTTCTTGTTTTGTTTAGAAACATGAAGTAAAAAAAAATGATAGGAAAGCTAATTTATTTTCCTGTATTATGTTCTTTTGATCTCTACCCGATCTGGTACTTATCGTATGAATTGTAGGACTCTTGCATTAAACTGCGGTACATTCTTCTCTATTTTGTTTTTTTTGGCAACTACCTGTTGACATATATATTCTCCAACTTGATAGGAATACCGGTGAATTCATGATGTCAAGATATAGAGAAGTTGCTGATATTGTCCTTAGGTACCTGGAACACCGGGATCGTCTTGTACGCTTGAGCATAACTTCATTATTACCTCGAATTGCCCATTTTTTACGTGATAGATTTGTGACAAACTATTTAACGGTTAGTTAATTTTGCCTGCATCTGTGATACTGTCTTATAGCTTCACTGCTTACCAAATTGTTTTGGAGCTTATTTGCTAAGTTATTCATAATATGACGTACAATTTGTAGATATGCATGAATCATATTCTCACTGTTTTGAGAACACCAGCTGAGCGTGCCAGTGGGTTCATTGCCCTTGGGGAGATGGCTGGTGCTTTAGATGGGGAACTCGCCCTCTATTTGCCGACTATTACCAATCACTTACGTGATGCAGTATGTCACCAACTATTTTGCTAGCATTTTTGTACCCTATATGCCAGTTATTTATTTCTAGTAATATGTATTTTTGGTTAGCTAGTTTGACGGTTTGCAAAATTTATCAAATATCTTAATATTCAGATTGCTCCACGTCGTGGTAGACCCTCACTTGAGGCTTTGGCTTGTGTTGGAAGCATTGCAAAAGCCATGGGGTCTGCTATGGAATCTCATGTTCGGGGTCTCTTGGATGTTATGTTCTCAGCTGGTCTTTCCCCTACACTTGTAGAATCCCTGGAGCAAATTACCATAAGGTATATATGTTTCTTTCACCAACTTTTTTCCTTGTATACTGTTGTTTGATATTCTGTAAAAAAATCTCATGCTTGCTTGCATCTGCTTTGATTTGTTTCAGTATTCCATCTTTGCTTCCCAGTATTCAAGAGCGGCTTTTGGATTGCATTTCTGTGGTTTTATCAAAATCACATTCTTCTCAGGGTAGGCCTGCTGCAGTGGTGGGGCGGGGAAATGTGATGACAATTCCTCAACAAGTTTCAGATCTTTGTGGTTCATCTCTTGTGCAGCTTGCATTGCAAACACTTGCTCGTTTTAACTTTAAGGTTCATTGTGTACAGTTGAAACTAATTCTATGTACGAAATTTCTTTAGTCTAACAATTTTGTTTATTTGGTTTAGGGTCATGACCTTCTTGAGTTTGCACGGGAATCAGTCGTTGTGTATCTGGATGATGAAGATGGAGCAACACGTAAAGATGCTGCACTATGTTGTTGCAAATTAGTTGCAAATTCCTTTTCTGTCATGACATGCACACAGTTTGGTACTAGTAGGTCTAGTCGAACTGGTGGGAAACGTCGCCGCCTTGTTGAGGAGGTATATTATTTTGTAAAAATGAATTTTCTTAAAAAAATTTATTTGGTTGTGGTTGAATTATTATTATTATTATTTGTTTGCTATATCCGTACACTCTCTCTTCTCCCTTTGCTCCTCAGTGTTAAACTAGCTATGTAGGCTGATGGGTTAACTCAGTAATTTTTTTTAGAGAGACAACTATAATTTCATCGATGGGATCAAATTACAAAGGAGGGCAGATTGCCCATGGTTAACTCAGTAATTTTTTTAACTTTGATTTTGTGTAATATTACCTTGGATTATTTTTATTTATTTTCTTAAAGGGTAGCTATTGTAATTTAATCCTCTTTCTCCTAGCACTAACCTATTTATAAAGAGGGCTTCCCTTTTGTACTGAAATTAATAATATAACTCCTTTGTACTAAATCCTAAAACTAAAGTTTGTCGAAGACTATTTCTCATTGTCTCCCAAGCTTTTTTGAAGTCTTAAAATAATTAGTTGGAGAGGTAACTGTATTCGTTTGTGGTGGATGTTTAGACTGGCATTGGCGATATATCCGTTATTCTGGCTTTCTTTGTTTATACTTGATTTCTCAGGTGGAAAATGTCTCCATAGCACACTTTTATCTTTGTGGGGCGCTCCTGTCAAACTTTCCTTCCGTCGCCTTCATTCTGATGAATAGATCAGTGATTCTTTTCCCACCTAAATACCTTAAAAATTGTTAACCTCCATCTGGGTGTAGGGGATTTTTTGATTGTGGACCTAGACCTCTTTGGAACCTGCTCTAACTCTTTGTTTAACTATTTGGCATCTCCCATATTCTGTCTCCTCGCTCATTACTTTTTAAGCTCTGGATGTTGAAATTTTTGAATTAAAATTAGAGTTTTTGGTTGGCTTGTGGGTCTTGACAAGATTAATACTGGTGATTCTGGCCTGGATCATATTGCTTCTAAGCTTAATTGTACATTGGAAAAATTGCCAATGCGTTATCTAGGCCTGCCACTAGGGGGATATTTCAAATGTGCAGAATTTTGGCTTCCGATCATGGAAAAAGAGTGGAAAAGCTAGAAAGGTGGAACAACTTCCATCCAATATTTTAAAAGGCTAAAGGTAGCCTTGTGACTCTTCAAGGCTTTTCCTTTTGAAGAGGTGAGACACAAGCTTCAAGGCTGTTTGAGGCATAGTCTTCATTTAAATTAAAAACAATATACAAATCCTAAATTGGTGTGAATAAGTATTGGTAAACATAATACTTATATAAAAGTAAAAAAAAAAGTCACCCTCGTGAATTGCCACTTAAACATAAATTCTAAAAGGATATCTTTAACATCAATACTAATATAATTGACTTATTTTATAAATTTTTATCTTCAATATTTTTAAAGCCTAAGTGGTAAAAGTAATTATAGTTCAAATTGTTACAACTTCAGACCTTTATATTTTTAAAGAATGTGGCAAATTAGTACTACTCTTCTAACCATTATATGAGGCATAGAGACTATAAGTTTTAGTGCGTTTTTGGTAAAAGGCATAACCCTCTTTTGTGAGAGGTGTAAGCCTCTTATGGTCCTAAGAAGACGTAAGTCTTGAGGTTAAAATTTAGAGTCTTGCCTCAATGAGAGCCTTAAGGCGTGAGCCTCAATAGCCTGTTAAAACCTTTTTTTTTTTGGGGGGGGGGGGGATAAGAAACAAAGATTTGGCTGCATTCACAAAAAAAAAAAGAGAAAGGAACAGCCTAAGGGCCGGAGGATGAGAAAGCCCTCTCCCAAAAAAAAAAAACTACTTCCACCTTTATTAAGGAGAGAGACTCACCTTGTGTATTTTGGTATTATCTAACATCTCAATCTACTATTTGTTCTTATTTCTTATGAGAAAGGTTTGTCCAGAGATATGATAGAAAAGTGAAGGAATTTCTCATGGGAAGGAAGTAAGAATGGAAGGATAAAGCATCTTGTTGGGTGGAATTTTAGTCTCTAAACCTTTAGGAAGAGGCTTAGGAATTGATAGCCTGAAATTTAAAAATTTTGCCCTTTTTGCAAAATGGGGATGGAGATTCTTCAAAGAGCCTAACGAATTGTGGAAAAAAGTGATTGCAAGAATCCATGTAGTAGGTTCATTTGGGTGGCACATGAATGACAATAGATATGGCAGCGGTAGAAGTCCCAAACTTTGTTCTTTTAACTAAATGGCTTTGGCTCTATGAAAAGGAGAAGTTTGCGTTGTGGAGAGTGGTGGTCAATATTAAATTTGGGGATTCTTTCCTTAAGAGGGAAGGATATAGCAAAGCGGCTAGATTTTTATGGGAAAGCAACAAGTTTAAAGTGGGAAAGGGTTACGAGATTTTATTTTGGAGTGATAGGTGGTTGGCTGATTGTCTTCTTAAACAACTGATCCGTAGTGTGTTTGGAGTTTTGTTGGCTCAAGATAAGACGGTGAGGGAGATGTTGAATGACTCTAGTAGGGACCTTAGATTGCGAAGGGGTTGTTTTGATAGAGGTGGAGTGGTCCAACCTTTTTGCGCTTTTGGGGAGGCTATGTATTCGCTAAGGGAGGATGTCTTGCTTTGGAAGTTGGAAGGGACCTTAGATTGCGAAGGGGTTGTTTTGATAGAGGTGGAGGAGTGGTCCAACCTTTTTGCGCTTTTGGGGAGGCTATGTATTTGCTAAGGGAGGACGTCTTGCTTTGGAAGTTGGAAGGTTCTAGTTTGTTCTTGGGTAGGTCGGCTTTAGTATCTCTACAAAGGGTGCTCGAGGAAAATATGTGCATTTGGATTTGGGACGGTAAAATTCCAAAGAGTGTCTTCTCCATGTGTAGAAGCGAGGAAACCCTTTTCCACATTTTACTCCATTGTGAGTTTGCAGCAAGTGTGGATTTTTTTTTGAGAGATTTTTTGTTTTCAGTTGGCAGGGGAGTAAACCAAAGCTGGTGGAAAACTGGCTATCTGAAGTTCTCTCAAGATGGTTCTTAAAGGACAAAGCTAGAGTGTTATGGATGAATACAGCCAGAGCTATTCCTTGGCTCCTTTGGAAGGAAAGAAGTCTTTTTGTTTTATAGGGTATAGTACCTCTACTTGGAGTGCCTAGCACGTGTTTCTGTACTGTTCTATTGACACCATGTCTTTAGATTGGAATGTATTTTCGTAACTTCCTTAGGGAAAAAGGATGCCTTATCTCTTTGTTCCCTAGGTTGTTTTGTTGGCTGTGGCTTTTGAATGAAGTTCTGTTTGTTTATTATAAAAAAAAAGATGAGAAATAAAACACTGGATTGGTGGGGTGAAGGCCTGGAGAATATAGTTGGAAATAAATTATTTAATTTTTTTTATGGGAAGGACCAACAATAGGATGGAGCTTTTAACTTAGCTAAGTTCCTTCATTTCTCACGGCGTTCTTTGTCTATCTCTTTTTGTATTTTTGTATATTTTTTTCTATAAGAAACGAAGAAATTATACTCCTTTTGTAATTAACGCAAAACTGGGGGCTTTTCTTTTCTTAAGATATCTTAAAGTGGAATTCTTTTTGTATGTGTAACTTTTCAGTAGTTCAATGAAAGTTTGGTTTCCTTCTCAAAAAAAATGTAACTTGTTTCTTCTCCAACATGGAAGTTAGTTTTATATGTTTGAAATTATATGGTTTAGCTTTGGCTGGGCTAAGGACTAGTGGGAAATTTGGGAAACTACTCACATTTCTAATGTTGCTTTGGAACTTGACAGATCACGGGAAGATGTGGTGTGATTAACACATTCCATTATGCCCTCCTTTTGGTTCATAATTCAAAACTGTTTTGAAATTATCCCTTTTTTATTATCAATATTGGGATTTCTTGTAAGTTGTTTGTAAATTCCTCACTTCTGTTTTGGCCCTTTTTTGGATTTTCCATAAAATATGTTGTTCTAGAACCCGTGCACTCCACTGTGTTTTTTGTATCTAATATCAGTCTTTTTACAGCTTGTGGAAAGGCTCCTCATCGCAGCTGTTGCAGATGCTGACGTTACTGTTCGCAATTCCATCTTTGTCTCTCTGCATGGAAATAGGGGTTTTGATGATTTTATTGCACAGGCTGATAGTCTGAGTGCAGTCTTTGCTGCACTTAATGATGAGGTTATTCATTAGCTGTTAATTCTAGTTTGTGAATGTCAAGTTTAGTTTGATTTGGTTGATTAGTATGCTGGGTGCAAGGATAAAATTTTCAGGGTAGTGCTGGATTCTAAACTTTTTTTGAATATTACTTGTTAAGTGTGAGAATTTGATTTAATGATGTAGGATTTTGATGTTCGAGAGTATGCCATATCTGTTGCTGGGAGATTATCTGAAAAGAATCCTGCATATGTTCTTCCAGCTCTTCGTCGCCATCTTATACAATTGTTGACCTATTTGGACCAGAGGTAATAGCAGGTTTTTGTCGTAGATGGTTAAATCTACAATTTTATATTGACAATGAATATTATAACTTATAGAAATTTGATTGAATGTCAAGGCATCAGTTAAATTTTTTAAGGTTAGCAGTGCAGATAATAAATGCCGAGAAGAGAGTGCAAAGTTGCTGGGTTGTTTGATACGCAATTGTGAACGACTAATTCTTCCTTACATTGCTCCAGTTCACAAGGTTTAGTAAATCAGACATCACTCATGAACTTCTGTGTCTCTCTTTCTTGTGAACACTCTCACTCTGTCTACATGAACTCTCTCTCTCATCAGTATGTTGGATACTTTTTGTAGGCACTTGTGGCAAGGCTTAGCGAGGGCACTGGGGTGAATGCCAATAATGGCATTATCACAGGAGTTCTTGTTACTGTTGGAGATCTTGCTAGAGTGGTATGTCATCTTTTACCTTTCTCAACAATTAACATTCCAAATAATTACTCAGTTTTACAAATTATATCGTGTGGTTAGTGTCCTTTTGCTTTGCTTCTCCTATCCCTTTTGAACGTGCTTACTTCGATTGGGTGGACACCCTTCCCTCATTCACTTAGTGTTGAGTGACATTCCTATCTATTTTTTCTCCCTAAGAGCTCCTTATTTGGTTTGCAATTCCTTTGAAAAGCCTATGAGGCACTTTCTTTGGGAAGAGATTGGTGAGGGGAAGAGTGTGCATTTGGTGAGTTGGGAGTTGGTGGGGAAGTTGTCGAGTCTTAGGAGGCTAGATTGGGGGAATTTAAGGATTTGCAACAAAGCTCTATTGGCTAAATGACTTCGGCGGTTCCCTTTCGAGTCTAACACCATTTGGCTATGATCATTGTGAGTAAATATGGTCCTCATCCTTTCAAGTGGTTGTCAGGTGGGGTTAGGCACGTACATAAATCCTTGGAAAGACATTTCCATTGAGCTCGGTTCTTTCTTTTCTCTTGTCTAGCACTCTGTAGGGGATGAGAAGGAAATGTGTGGGAGAATAGGTGGGTGGGGGATAGACCTTCACACTATGTTTCTTCAATTATACCATTTGTCTTCTATGAAAAATCATTTTGTGGTTGACATTCTGGATCCTTTTGGGAGCTCTCCTTCTCGTTTGGCTTTTTTTGTCCTTTAGCCGATAGGGAAACAATGGTGGTCTTGACTCTCTATTCTTTGATTGGTGAGGCTGTTCTTCGACGGGGGAGAAAGGATTTTCATTTTTGGAGTTCCAACTCCATTGAGGGTTTTTCTTGTCATTTGTTCTTTCCGTGCTTATTGAATCCCTTTTGGATTGTTGAGTCGATTTTTTCTGCTTTGTGGAAGGTGAAAGTTCCAAAGAAGGTGGTTCATGTTTGGCATGTCATTATGGAAAAGTCAATACTTTAGATCGGCTTTTGAGAAAGATGCCTACTCTAATCAGAATGTTTTTTGCATATTCTTTAGAGTTGTGGCTTTGCTCAACTTGTCTGAAGTTTTCCTTTTTTTTGAGGTGTTAGTGAGGTTTTTCATTGAAAAAAAATGAAAAGAGACTAATGCTTAGAGGATATGAACTCCAAGGGAGTAAGGATAGAACAAAAAAGAAAGCAATTGTAAAAATAGAAAAATTACGAGGGAAATATAAAAGCATTCCAATATCTATCTTGTAATATTTTTTTTTGGAAAAGGAAACCACATTTTTCATTGAAAAATGAAAAGAGACTAATGCTCAAAATACAATGATACAAAAAAAAAAAGAAAAAAAAAATTAAAGAACGAAGAGGGTAAAAGCGAGCACAAAATAAATAAATAATGAAATTAGGATGGAAAAATGAAAGCATCCCAATTAAGGCAAATATCTTGAATAGAATAGCCTGAAAAGAGCTTGGACAATGAACACCATGACGAAGCTTTGAGGCAAGCAGAATCGAAACAATCTATCCAAGGGAGAGATATATCATGGAAAACTCTCTAACTCTCTGATTCCTTTCAAACCAAATTTCCGATAATACGGCTTTTACAACATTAGACCACAACAATTTAGAAGTAGACTTAAGGGTTGGACCAATTAAAAATTGCAGCACGTTTCCTTTGAATGACTGATCGAAAACCCACTGAAGCTTGAAAGTAGACAATCTTTCCCCAACATTGATAAGAATAATCGCAATCAAAGAATAAATGTTGCAAAGACTCGCTAGCGTTCAAGCATAATAAGCAGATAGAAGGAGATAAAGCATGTGATGGGAGCCTCCTTTGAAGAACCTTCGAGCTATTTAAAGAACCAAAAATCATGACCCAACAAAGAATATTAATTTGCTTGGGACATTTAGTTTTCCATAGAGCTTTAAACACTTCCTTATGCATAGATGACGAAGCTGTCAAGTGATTAAAAAGGGATTTAACTTAAAACAAACCCGATTCTCAAGTGATCAAATGTGGGAATCTGAAAATTCAGACAAATTAGTACCATTTAAGCTTTCCAATAACGGCTGGAAATAAAAAATTTCTTCCTCTCTAAGAAGCTGACGGAAGGAGATATTCCATGAGAGAGTCGCACCATCCCAATGATCATTCACAGAGGCATTTGGAAGCAATTCGAAAGAGTCTTGGATATTTTAAGGATAAAGGAAGATCTCCAACCCAAGAGTCATGCCAGAAAACTTAGAGTTATTGTAATGGATAGCAATTTAAGGTTTGTTATTTGCAAATATAGCAACTTTTAAAAAATGGCAAATATGGCAAATCTATCATTTATCGGTGATATAGAATAGTCTATCAGCAATAATTACTATTGTGATTAAAGTCTATCTTTAATAGATTTTTATATAACTGATATAGACTTTAATTTTGTTATATTTGCAAATAGTTTTGGCAAATATATCACACGGATAGACATGAGACATCTATGACTTCAATCACAATGCATGTAATCTATCAATGATAGACTACTATCATTGATATAGAATAGTCTATTAGCAATAATTACACATGTGATTAAAGTTCTATCGTTGACATACTTCTATCATTGGTAGACTTCAATTTTTCTATATTTGCAAATAATTTTATATTCTGCTATACTTGCAATTATTTTAGTCTATTTTGTTATTTGTGAAAACAACCCTTAATTTTTTATTATTTTTTAGATGAACAACCCTTAAACTTATAGCACTAAATTATCGACCTAAGCATAACTCTACTCATCTAATTGAGATATAAAAGTTAGAAACTATAGCACCAAATTGGAAAGTTTGAGTTCTCAAAAAAAAAAAAAAAAAAAATTGAAAGTTTGAGTCCATAATCATGCTATATTTAATGAGATTTTGTGGTGGGTGGCAAATAAGAATTATATAATTGCAAATATAGCACAATGTAAAAATAATGCAAATATAGGAAAATCTATCCGAGTATATTACTGATAGACACTGATAGTGGTTAATTAGAATCTATTTGATAGACTTCGATTATCAGAGTGTATCGACGATAGACTCTGATTAACCAGAATCTATCAGTCTACTGATAGATTCCGATTATTCATAGTCTATCAGTGTCTATCGCTGATAGACTCCGATCAATCGAAATGTATCTAACTATCACGGATAGACTTTGATAATCACTGATAGATTTCGATTAATCGGAGTCTATCAGCGATAGACACTGATAGACTCTAAATAATCAGAATCTATCAGTGATAGACATAGATAGAATCTGACAACAACTTTTTGGTCTTATACAATTAATTTTGCTATATATGCAATTTGTTTGCAACTGTGTTATATTTGTTATTAATTTGGTTCAATTTGTCATCTATGCAACTGTCCCATATTTAATCTTTTTTTTATTTATTTAAGAGAGTGACAAAAGCATTGCTTAGGTATGTTCCTCATATCTTTCCATTTTTATGTGCCTAATTTTCTACATGTTTTTGTTTCATTTCCAAACATGATTAGCGACTGAAAGCCGCCCCAAGCGTAGTGCAAGACCTTCCCATTCCTTATCGGCTTTTTCCACAAGAAAAATCAACCTAATTAGCATATTCTCCACTCAGTTTACAACTCAACTCATGTCTTATTTTTTTTAAAAAAAAAAAAAAAAAAAAAAAAAAAAAAAAAAAAAAAAAAAAAAAACTCAACTCATGTCTTATTTGTGCCAAAAAAAAAAAAGTGTCTTATTCAAAGCTAGAGCATTGTAATTTTACATATTCAATTTTACAACAGCGGTACAAGAACTGCATAACTCAACTGACATAAAATTTGTACTCTCGAACAAAAAGTTAGACTTTCAAATCCCCCATCCCATATAAAAGTTAGACTTTCAAATCCCCCATCCCATATAATTTTCAAAAAAAAAAAAAAAATTGCAATAGCCACAAAATTTTGGGTTTATTATATATATATATATTGACAATATGGAGGTGGGGGATTCAAACCACAGACCTCGTAGTTATTAGTACATATTTATGTCAGTTGAGCTATGCTCTTGTTGACAATTTTGGGTTTATATATATGATAATTGGTGTATAAAAACTTATAAATATCGTGGCTCGTGGTTTTTTTTTTTTTTTTTTAAATATCCTGGCTCGTGGTTTGTTTGTACAATTACTTTTATATGATATTTCAATTAAAATGAATTATTTATTAGATCATTAAAATTGAAAATTGAATGATATTTATTTTTATTAAAAAATAATAAAATTCAGTCATTTAAATGACTGAATTTTACTGATAATCATAACCTTTTAATATCAATAATACCCAACTTAAAAAAATGGTCATGGTATAACCAATATTTCTTTTTTTTTAAAAAAAAAAAAAAAAAAAAAAAAAAAAAAAAAAAAAAAAAAAAAACCAATATTTCTAATCAAAACTTGACATGAATTAATATTGTTTAATTTTCTAATCAGTCTTTAATATGATCAAAGTTAATGAAACATTGTTGAAATCAAGGGTAATTTGAACAAAGTATTCTTAATTAATTAAAGACGCAACTTCTTATAGATAGAAAGAGTTTTAAGTTTTGAGTGTTTTTCTTACCTTTATACCAAATTCTTCTTCTTCTTCTTCAAAACTTTTAATTGGAAAATTGTTTAGACACTTTTGTTTGTTTTTTTTTTTTTTTTTTTTTTTTTTTGAAGGATTTGGACATTTTTTTTACGTGAAGATAACTTAATTGATTAATATATTATACATCTTAGTAATTCTAGATGTTTGAATCCTCACCCCCACATTATTTTTTTAATACATCATTTACTAATTCAACTTGTCACATTTCAATAGTGTCCATAATTAATCCATGTGATTTTTTTTTAAACACCATGTGAAAAATTGTTCAGTCGACACTCTATTCATATAATATCTCAAAATATAGATAGTATGTGATTTTTTTCATTATGTCATTCATGATTAATATTATTAAAATAATTAATAAAGTATAGGAAAAAAATTAATAATTCAAGCCCATTTGATAACCATTTTGTTTTTTGTTTTTGAAAATTATGCTTATTTTCTCATAATTTTCTGACTATGGTTTTCATGTCTTTGTTAATATATATCGAACACATTTGAATTTCTATCCAAATTCGATCCAAAACTTGAAAACTATTTTTTTTAGTTTTCAAAAATCGACTTGGTTTTTTAAAACATGGAAAGAAGATAGATGAAAAAAAAAACAAAAAATACAAAAGGAAGTTTTTGAAAACTACTTTTTTTAGTTTTCAAAAATCGGCTTGGTTTTTTAAAACATGGAAAGAAGATAGATGGAAAAAAATAAAAGGAAGTTTTTGAAAACTATTTTTTTTAGTTTTCAAAAATCGGCTTGGTTTTTTTAAAACATGAAAAAAAAAATCCTACAGATTGGAGTAGTATAAAGCTTAAGGTTAAATTATCAAAAATACCTCTAAACTATAGGTTGGTTTTAATTATAACTCTAAACTTTCAGAAGTTTTATTTTATCCCTTGAAGTTTAAAGTTTGTTTCAAAACGACCCTTGTAGACATTTTCCATTAAATTTATTAATAAAAAATGATGTGTTTACATGTGTTTTTATTATTTTTTTCACATATACTAAAATGAAACTTCTGAAAATTGAGCGACATATAATTGAAACCAACCTCACAATTTATGAGTATTTTTTATAATTTAACCTAAGCTTAATTTTCAAAAACCAAATGATTATCATTTTCGTCCATCTCAGTTGTTTTAGTTGCGTGTATGCACTACTTTTGATCAATCTACAAAGCAAACAAAACTCTTTAAATTCCTTGCACAATATTTCCACAACTTCATGCCTATAAATATCAACCACATCCCATCCCCTTTTCTCCACACCAAAACCTAAAACATAATGGATCTTCTCAAGCTCTCCCTCTCCCTCTTCTGTGTCTTGAGCTTCACCACACTTCCCTCTGCCCTCGCTCAAGACTCACCTCAGGACTTCGTCAATGCCCACAACGCAGCCCGCGCCCAAGTCGGCGTCGGCCCCGTGCAATGGGACGAAAGGGTGGCAAGCTTCGCTCGACAGTATGCCAACCAACGCATCAACGACTGTCGATTGATGCACTCCGGTGGCCCGTATGGGGAGAATATCGCATGGGGTAGCCCCGACTTGTCGGGCACCGCGGCGGTTCGGATGTGGGTCGACGAGAAGCAATTCTACGATCATGGCACCAACACATGTGCTGCTGGCAAGGTGTGCGGCCATTACACACAGGTGGTGTGGAGAAACTCGGTGAGAATTGGATGTGCAAAAGTGAGATGCACCAACGGCCGTGGTACTTTCATCACTTGCAACTATGATCCCAGAGGCAATTTCATAGGGCAGAGGCCATATTGATAATGAGTATTAAGAGAGCATGCCAATGAGTTACTAAATAAAAACAATTTCACAGGTGTGATCGACTGTGGATCGTGCTATTATGAATGTTTATATATAGTATCATGTTATCGTTAGTAATGAAATAATGAAAGTAGAAGTCAAAATGAGCAGAGCTCGACTGGCATCCAAGTTTATGTACTATCGACTTTGAGGTTGGAGGTTTGGTTGATCTCCTGCTTCAATAATAATGAAAATGGAAAGATATTGTATTTTTATGTGATGAGTGTAATTAGTTTTAAAGATGTTAAAATAAGGGATAGATTTTGATATTGTATTTTTATGTGATGAGTGTAATTAGTTTTAAAGATGTTAAAATAAGGGATAGATTTTGATGTTATGATCCAAACAAAAAATTAATTAAGGTCTCGTTTTGATAATCATTTTGTTTTATGTTTTTGAAAATCTACTTCTATATCCAAAAGTTTCTTTGTTTTGTTATCTATCTTTTTTCCATATTTTTGAAAACTAACTCAAGTTTTAAAAATTTTAAAATATATATATATATATATATATATATATATATATATAGTTTTTCAAAAACTTGTGTTTTGTTTTTGAAATTTGACTAAAAGTTCAGATATGTTCTTGACAAAGATGAAAATTAAATCGTGGTAAGAAAAAATGAGAAGAAAATTAGAAGAGTTTGGGTTGATAAGAATAACAACACATACATATTAATTTTATATGACGTATTTAATTTTAATTATGAAGTCTACTTGGGGAAGACCTAACTCCCAAGTCTTTTCAAGATACTTTATGATATATATTTTTATTAGTGGATATATTAAAAACTTTTGAAATCTTTGCTTTGGCGGCTAACATTAAAAATCTCACACTAAATTCTTTAAACTTCCTTCATTTTGTGTTTTCTTTTTGAAAATTATATATTTTTTTCTTCCAATTATTTTATCATGATTTTCATCTTTATAAAGATACATTTGAATTCATAGTCAAATTCCAAAAACAAAAATTAATATTTTAGGTCACGTTTGATAACTATTTGTTTTTTTGTTTTTAAAAATTAAACTTGTTTTCTCATATTTTCCTTATAATAGTTTTTCGTTTTTGTTGAAGGTGCAATTGAATTTCTGGCCAAATTCCAAAAACACAAACAAGTTTTTAGTTTTCAAAACTTGACTTGGTTTTTCAAAATATGGGAAAAAAGTAGATAACAAAACCAAAAAACTTATAGATGGAATGAGTGTTTTTAAGCTTAATAATTTTCAAAAACCAAAAGTCAAGGCTCCGTTTGATAACCATTTGGTTTTTGAAAATTAAGCTTAAAAACGCTATATTGTTATTCAAGACTCGAGAGTTTTTTTTTATATATATTATTTTGTTCTATAGAAGATATTATTGACATTTTTTAGGTTAAAATATCATTTTGGTTGTCAGTGTATTTTAGGTCTCATTCAATTTTGGTCGGTGTACTTTTAAATGTCCAAATTTAGTCCATATACTTTCAATAAATCTTAAAATTAGTACTTATTGGTAGTTTGAAGTAAATTTGTATTAAATTTGATAAAAAAAAATGATAATAATTCCCATTTAAGAAAAGACACGATGTGAATATGTTTCCAAAATTTATAGAGGAAGGGTAATAGAGACAAAAAAAAAAGAAAAGTTAACAATATACTAACAATATATACTAATTTTAAGATTTACTTAAAGTACACTAGAACTAAATTTAGACATTTGTAAACACAAGGACGAAAATCAAACAAATTCCAAAATAATGGACCAAAATGATATTTTTTTAACTTTTTAAATATAAATATATAAAAATGAAAATGAAACTTGAAATAATTATTTCATAATAATTATAGTTTTTCTTATAGAATTAATTATTAAAAAATAACCTACTAACATTTAAAAATATCATATGTCTAATTTTATTTCCTTGAAAAGTATATTTTTCTATATATTAAATCAATGTAATAACTTTTTTTATCATATATAAATATACCTATAAAAGTTTTATAAGAAAACGAAAACAACTTCTAAAAAAAACGAAAACAAAAAGTATTAAAAAAAGAAAAAGATAACAGTTTTTTTTTTTTTTTTTTTTTTTTTTTTTGTAATATGTTTTTAATCACTACATATGTGGTAGTTTCAAAAAAAAAAAATTAATCACTACATATGTCGTGAGGTGTATAAGCATTTTATTTTTTTTTTTTTAAAAAAAAAAGCGAAGTTAAGCGCAAAAGAACACAAAAACTTAAGCTTCATAACCATTTAAGCCCCGACCATTTGGTTTTGGTTTTTGAAAATTAAGCTTATAATCACTATTCCTGCCTATAAGATTCTTTGTTTTGCTATATACCTTCTTCCCATGTTTTAAAAAATCAAGTCAAACTTTGAAAACTAAAAAAAATAGTTTTCAAAAACTTGTTTTTGTTTTTGAAATTTGGTTAAGGATTCAAATGTGTCCTTCATAAAGATGAAAACCATCCTAAGAACAATTGGGAGAAAACAAGCATAATTTTCAAAAACCAAATGATTATCAAACGGGGTCTAAACTTAAAAAAAAAAACTCATTTTGGTCCTTGCTATATTACTTCTCAATCTTAAATAATCCATTTTGTCCAAGTTTATCTTTAACTTATTTAATTTGAAATCATGCTCATATTAACATGTTAATACATATATCTAAAGCTACGTCTTTTATTTGTTAAAATTGAAATAAAAGTGAGGACTAAAATAATTATTGTTTGAATGTGTAGGGACTAAAATATACATTTTAAGATTTATCAAAGACCAAAATAGAACAGACTTGGAAGTTTGAGGACTAAATTAGATATTTTAAAAGTACAGGGACCAAAACAAAGGACTGAAATAATGAGATTTAAACCGTTTTAAAATTAGGGACTAGAAATCAAACTCAAATCTCATGGCCCAATAAATTTGCGGTACACACTTACACTTCCACTAGAATTCAAATACAAGTAACTTATCGTATAAAAATTTTCTTACTTTGAACCAATGATAGAGACATCGACTATATTTAGTAAGAGGATCGATGAATAAAAAAAAAAAAAAAAACAGGAGATAAATAAAAGAGAATAAAGATAACAATAAAAACAAACTAAATTGAAATCGAGAGGAAGACACTTGCCAATGTAGTTTAATGTCGATTTGAGCATAACTCAACTAATCAAGAATTACATATTTCTCTTTTGGTTCAACGACATATGAGGATGAGAGGATGAATATCTAACTTCTTGATCGACGATATGTTTAATTAGTTGAGTTATGCCCAAGTTAACCTGATTATTTGTCTCTTTAAAAAGTGAAAAAAAAAAAAAAACCAAATATAAAATAAAGCCATAGTTTTTAGTTTCAAGTCCATCTCTAGCTTGTTTGTTGAAAGAAAGAAACGTACATTACAAAAAACCACCCTTGAACGGTAGGAGTTGTTACCATCAAATCTTGAACTTCCAATTTGATTAAACATTCCTAAACTTTTGAAAATTGTTGCGATTAACCTTTCAATATTGCAAAATGCGTAAAACACTCATGAACTAAAGCAATATTCAATGAAGTCCAAAACTTTGACATAATATGTTTGTTTTCTTAAATTGGTAACTTAAAATCGATATGATTTTTTAAAAAAATCAATATTATCCTTTTCAAATTTTATAGAATTAAAAAAACCAAGTTGAATTATAACAATTCTATGGTCGGAGTTTGTATATTTTACAATATTTCAAGGACTTAATTGTAATAATTTCATAATTTACAAGGAAGATTCAGTTCGACTCGATTACTGCACAAAATCGGAGTGAACCACAAGTAGTGCATAATTGAACCGCTCTGAACTGCTGATTGGTTGATTTATCAAGCTCAACTGTTGTTGGACTGAAGATGAATACTGGGAGTTGGGTTTAAAGTTTAATTTGAACACAACTTCAAAAATGCTAGCACGGAACTCAAACCATGCAGATTGTTTACGCTTTGTGGTAATATATTTGGTTTGTTATAGGTAATTTTGGACTACTTCAAGGTGCAAGGAGCGGATGAGGACAACTCAACACGAGCCTGAAAACAGGACAAGAAGATGGACTCCGAAGGTGAAACATGCCAGAGGGTCGGGCCAAGGCCGAAGGGATCGGGCCTTGGCCCAACCCCTCTTCGACCTCAGCCTTGGACTGAGACCGACCATCGACCCGCTTGCGTGGATCGAGTTCGTCCACCTCCGTTTGATCCATAGAGCCCCTGGATGCCCCTGTGTTCCACCTGGTTCAGCCCGAATCGTCTTCGAAAACCTAGAAACCCTAAGGCAGGAAAAAATATTTTAACCGGATCCCGAACTCTATCATCTGATTCTCCTCTTGCTCTTGCTCTTTTGCTTCCCATCGTTCTGCTTGCTGACTTAAGCATCGGAGGCGGTGTGACAAGCACCACACCAGTGTGCAAGTTTTACTGTCTTTGCAACCCACGTCTTCTCCCATCTCAAACAAATTTACCGTTGATGGCACGTGAAGGTCAGGTGAGTTATGCCTGTCCAAATTTGACCATCAACATGGTTGATAATATATATTTATCGATTGGCTCATGCTACAATCGGTTCCTAATTCCAAAACTGAATTTAACCGATTTTTATTAAATTTAGATCGAAATCGTCAAACCGAACCGGTCTGAACCCAAACCCTTGGTTTTTTGATCGGTTTTTTCGATTTTTCCTTCCACCCCTCAGACAATTTGAAATTTTGAGGGCATGGCCGTAAAATTCTATAATTCAGAGGTGTTTTTTTGCAACTTTTCAAAAAAAAAAAAAAAAAAAAACTAATAATCGAAGGTTTCCAGAGCGCTTGGACCTGGACGGGGGCTGCCATGCGAGCAGACAAATTAACAAAGCCTTCATTATCACGCTCGAGAGAAGAGCTCTCACTGTGATATGCTTCTGGTTTCAATGATTCTGAAGATTTAGGGCTCAGAAAAGCCGAAGATGAGTTAGCAAGATTTTAGTTCAAGAAAAGCTTCTTCTGGGGTTTAGGGTTTTTGTGGCCTGATGGCAACTTCAGGCCAGTCGCTCCGCTCCTCCTCCGCTGCCACCACCGGAGGCAACTTCGACTCTCTCAATCGTATCCTCTCCGACCTCTGTACTCGCGGTCATCCCAAGGTACGTTCCGTGCTCTTTCTTCTCCGTTTATTGTTTTGTTTGTTATCAGACTTCACAGAAACTCTTCAGAGAGCTAAAAATGTGTAATTTTTGATATTCGGGTGAGAATCGACAGTAAGTGATTTAGTTTTGTTCTCGTAAGTTGATTTTCTTGCTCTCGAACTCTGTTTTGTGCTTTGCTGAGCTCGATGGAGGAAGTTTTTATCAACTTGAGCAAGGTTGATGGAGGAGATCGATGGAAAATGAAGTTTAGGTTTTGGACTAACTGGCGTCAATAGTAGAAGTGTTCTTCTGCAGGAGCAGTGTGGAGTGGATACTTGAGTGTTCTTCTGTTTAGGATGGGTATTATAATGTGATTCACGGCCGTAATTCAGTCAATATTTTATTTGGTTTTGGCATTTCGTCGTTCATTTGCATATATTGAATTGCTTTTAAGGTATTTGATAATTTTGTGAATCTGTACATGCTTTCAACTATTAATTCTTTGTTGAATACTGAATGATGGATAATTTACTAATTTGCTCCTTCAATTCTGTTGGATCTTTCTTGGATTAACCATCATTTGTTTATAGGAGGGGGCTCCATTAGCATTAAAGAAACACATCGAAGAAGCAGCTCGTGATCTTAATGGGGAAGCATTTTCTCGGTTTATGGATCAATTATATGACCGCATTTCTACTCTTTTAGAAAGTAATGACGTAGCTGAAAATTTGGGGGCTTTAAGGGCAATTGATGAGTTGATTGATGTGGCTCTGGGGGAAAATGCTTCAAAAGTTTCAAAGTTTTCGAATTATATTAGGAGTGTATTTGAGGTGAAGCGTGATCCAGAAATTTTGGTCCTTGCTAGCCGAGTTTTGGGTCATCTAGCTAGAGCAGGTGGAGCAATGACCGCAGATGAAGTTGAACGCCAGGTATGTGTATTTTTTTTTTTTACTGATGTATTTAGTTGGTAGAATTTAGAAGTAAATGCTGAATTGTCTTCCATTCTTAGGTAAAAACTGCTTTGCACTGGTTGCGTGGGGAAAGGATTGAGTATCGTCGCTTTGCTGCTGTCTTAATTCTGAAGGTAAATTCAAAATTTTGATTGTAGTAATGGTGTAGTCTAAGAGAATAAAAGGAGAATTTTCTTCCAGAATCACGATCAATTAAATCTTATTATGAATCAAAAGTTATGAATACAATATGGTAATTCTTTATATTGGAAAACTAATCCTAATCCTAATTAGACAAGGAAACTAATTTTTTTTTTTTTTTAAAATTTATTTTTATAATAACCCTAGCTTTCATTGAGAAAAAAAAATGAAAGAATACAAGGGCATACAAAAAAAACCAGCCCACAAAAAGACCCCCCTTAAAGGAAAGGTCGTCAGTAAAAAATAATAGAACCTAAAGAGTAATTACAAAAAGCCTTAGAAACCGAGGCCCAGAGAGAAACATAGAATTTAGTGAGAGCCCATACATCGGAAGGACTCCTCTCAAGACCACGAAACACCCTGTTATTCCTCTCACCCCAAAGACTCCATAAAACAGCACACACCCCAACTAACCATAAAAACCTCCCCTTATCGCGGAACGACGGATGGAGGAGGAACTCCTGGATCATCTCCCAATAGTCTCTGAAGTGACAAGGAAACTAATCTTAATCCTAACTAACCAAGGAAACTAATTTCAATCCGAATTAATCAAGGCAACTAATTCTAATCCTAATTAATCAATGATTTAACCAAGATATCCTAATTTACCCTAATCCTACTACATCAAGAAATTAGCAAAATTTGATTAACTTTCTAATTGGATCTATTTATGAACCCAAATGCAGTATATGTTATTTTTCTAGTATGAATCAATGTTTTAAAAGGCTAAAAGCGGCCTTGAGGTGTAAGCCTCATTTTTAATTGAAAACATTATGTAAATCCTAAATTTGTGTGATTGAGTATTGCTAAACATAATATAATAGTTATAGAAGTATAAAAAAAATCACCTCTGTCAATTGCCGCTTAATTAAAAATTCTAAAAGGATATTTTTAACATCCCTACTATTATCATTGATAGGATTGACTTATTCTAGAAATTTGTATTCAATGTTTTATTTTTAAAGTCTAGGTAGTCAAAGTAGTAATAGTTCAAATTGTCACAACTCAAACAAAAATGGAGGAAATCAATATTATTCCTTTAATGATTACATGAGGCCTAGAGACTTTAAGCATCAATGCGTAACCATAGAGGTGTTAGCCTCTTATGGTCCAAAGGAGGCGTAATTCTTGAGGCTAAAAGTTAGAGCCCTTGAGGTGAGCCTCAAGACGTAAGCCTCAAAAACCTTTTAAAACATTGGTAGGAATTTTAGATTCTTAGAGATTATTCTCTTTATAGGTGGAGTGTGAATGTTTAAATGAGGAAAACTGAAGTAGAGTTTATTTTTGATAGTGTTTCTAGCGAGAAATATCTTTTTGGACTCTGATCTTGTGAAAAGATCAACATTAGAACTTTTTTCTTTGAAAACTATTGTAGGAAATGGCTGAAAATGCTTCAACAGTCTTCAATGTGCATGTACCAGAATTTGTCGATGCCATTTGGGTTGCTTTGAGGGATCCACAACTGGCTGTTCGTGAGCGGGCTGTGGAGGCATTACGAGCTTGCCTTCGTGTTATTGAAAAGCGTGAGACACGTTGGCGTGTGCAATGGTCAGTTATAGAAAACATAGTAGGTGATTATTAAATGTTATGATAATTTTTTTGCTTGATATAATAAATATTATAATATACTGTTTTTATTATAATATAAATAAGTAAAAGAAATTAGAAAGTTATAAGACGATAAACGATGTAGCATAATATGTGTGGTTTGCTTTGTAATTTTGTTTTAGGTGGTAGTGAGTTAACTTAGTTGATTTGTTAGCTTAAATTCTCTATAAATAGAGGGTTAATCCTTGTATTTGATACTTTTTGATGAATAGTAGACACCCTCTTGGAGGATTCTTAGAGTTTAGACTCTTTTAATGTTCTGGTTGCGTCAATAAATAATTCTGTTATCCTCAGACTTCACAACGAGCTTGACAGCAAGGCTCCTTTTCCATTAATTCCCTTACTTTATACTCGGAGGCTTCAAGGTTTTCACCAAACCCTCAACTTCATGATGCAATCTGGAGGGACAATTAACCAAAGAAAATCTAATTCTTTCTTTGGGAGCCAAGTCACCAGGCCATCAACACAGACAAGCTTTATAACCTTTTTTTTTTTTTTTAATGAAAAACCAACTTTCATTGAGAAAAAATGAAAGAATACACAGGCATACAAAAAACAAGCCCACAAAAAGGAGTCCAACTAGAGAAAGGGACCCCAATCAAGCAAAATACAACTTAATGGATAATTACAGAACATTTTAGAGACCGAAGCCCAAAGAGAAACATGATAACGAGTGAGGGACCACATATCCTCAGGATCCCTCTCTCTCCCCCTAAACACTCTATTGTTTCTCTCACCCCAAAGATTCCACAATAAAGCACACATCCCCCCGAGCCACAAGAATCTCGCTCTCTCCTGAAAAGGCGGATGGAGGAGGAACTCCTCGATCAACTCTCTGTGGTCAGCAAAAGATAACCTGACCAAACCGATCCCACGCAGCACGCCTGAAAAAATATGATCCAGATCAAAACCTGGATCAAAACCTGACCAAACCGATCCCACGCAGCACGCGCAAAGGCACAACTCCATAGAATATGATCCAGATCTTCCTCCGCCTTCCGACACAGAATACAGCAAAACGGACCAACCAAAGAAGGCATCCTTTTCAACAGACGATCGTAGGTATTAACCCTGCCATGGATAACTTGCCACATAAAAAACCTAATCTTCTTCGGGACTTTAACCTTCCACACACCTGAAAAAATGGACTCACTTTGGGGAGAAGGGAGCAAAAGCCAACGGAAAAGAGAACTACAAGAGAACCTGCCATAAGGACTAGGGCTCCAACAACGAAAATCCCTCCTCCCCACCCTGAAATCAAACTCCTCAATCAAAGATATAAGGGACACAACATCCGTCGTTTCCCCATTGGACAGCGGACGACTGAAGCCAAAAGAAAACGAAGGAGAGCTCCCTGAATGAAACAAAACATCAGCCACTGAACGGTTTTTCATGGAAGATAAATAGAACAAACAAGGGAAGGATAGACAGAGGGGTCTATCCCCCAACCATCTGTCTTCCCAGAAATACGTATCTTTCCCATCCCCCACCAAACAATGAACAAGGCTAGAAAAGGTAGGAATCTCGAGGGCTATGTCTTTCCATGGATTTCTGAAAGTGTCTTTACCCCCACCCATCAACCATTCATTAGGATGAGGACCGTATTTGCTCACAATGATCCTATGCCAAAGGGAAGAAGACTCTAGGGGGAACCGCCAGAGCCATTTAGCTAACAGGGCTAGCTTTATAACCATATGTCTTATGCGACACTAGTGCATCCTTTGCAACCACATGTTCAGAATCTCAAAGCCACATTTTCCTCTTTTATAGCTTCGTTGAAGTTTTCTAGAATGCTATCTTGTCAAATTTTTCTTGGTTAGATTTTCATGGAAGTTGCCTACCTTGATCAGACTGTTTTGCTGTATCCTCTATTGGATGGTGGAGGAAGACCTTGATCAAATCTTATGGAGCTACAGTTTTGCTAGTTGGTTTTGAACAAGTTTTTCGTTTTGTTTGGATTGTAGTTTGCCAGACACAGGAGTATCAAGGAGATGATCGAGAAGTTCCTTCCCCATGCTTTTCGGGAGGAAGGAAATTTCTTATGGCAGGTTGAGATTTGTGCTATTGTTTGGGGTTATGGGATGATTATTTTTTCTCAATGAAAGCTCGGTTATTCATCAAAAAAAAAAAAAAAAAAGGAGGGAAAAGTAAAGCAAAAAAGATATGAAGGAAGAAAAATTGCATTGCATCAAGGCTAATGACAAATAATGGGAAAACAATAAAAAGCTTGGAGAGAGAATACCAAGAAGAAGCCTTCATTCTAGCAGAATCAAAATGATTAAACTAAGGAAGATGCTTGACTTTGAAGATTTACTGAAATCTGAAACCTTCCCAACCAAGAAGCTTAGATGGAGACAAAATTCGGGAAGCAACCTTCCTTATTAAAAGAAGAATAAAAAAACTTAGAAAATTGAGGGCTTAGAAGAATTTTCTTTGAATAGACTAGAACTTGGAAAATGTGGCTAAAAAATTCTCTCTAGAAACCTTTACAGAAGGTTCAAAAGGAAATGAACGGATAAGAGAAGCTTCTAAGTGGCTGAATTGAACAGATAAGAGAAACTTCTTCAGAGTTTCTATTTCGATTTATAATATTTTGGAGAAGCTCATGAGGGACTTTTTATAGGAAAGGGGTTGAGGTTGGAAAAAGAGCTCACTTAGTGAGTTGGGAAACAATGGGAAAACCTGTGAGCTTGGGGGTTTAGAGTTGGGTAACTTGAGAACTCATAACAACGCCTTGCTTGCTTAGTGGCTTTGGTGATTTTGCCTTGAATCCAATTCTCTTTGGGTTAGGATCATCGTGAGTAAATACGAGTATCATCCTTTCAAGTAGCTATCGGGTGGAATTAAATGCACCTTCAGGAATCCTTGGAAAGACATTTCTCTGGAGCTCCCCTCCTTCTTTTCCTTAGTTCTGTGCATAGTGGGTGATGGAAGGGCCATTTACTTCTGGCAGGACACGTGGGTGGGGTATTGCCCCCTTTGCTCCTTGTTTCTACGTTTATATCTTTTATCTAACATGAAAAACCGTACTATGGCTGATATCCTTGGCTCTGCGGGGAGCTCCCCTTCATTCTCCTTTGGCTTTCTTCGTCCGTTATCTGATAGAGAAACCATGGACATTCTGGCCCTCCTTTCTTTGTTAGAGGGGGTAAGTTTGAGACCGGGTAGGAGGGGTGTTCGCTTTTGGAGTCCTAACCCTTTGGGGTTATCTTGCAATTCGTTCTTTCAATCTCTATTAAATCCCTCTCTTGGTAGAGAGTTGGTTTTCTCGTGTTTGTGGAAGGTTAAAGTTCCAAAGAAAGTTATGTTCTTCGTTTGGTAAGTCATCTTGGGTTGAGTTGACACTTTTGTGAAGCTGTCGAGAGTGATGCCCCATGTGGTTGGCCATTTTTGTTGCATTCTCTGTCGAAAGGCAGAGGAAGATCTTGATCATTTGTTATGGGATTGTGATTTTGCTCGCTCTGTCTAGAGGGTGAGGAGCCTCAAAGAAGAGGCAGAGGAGCCTCTTCTTTGAGGTTTTCGGGTTTCAGATTGTTGGCCAGCGTCGCTTTAGGGAGATGATCGAGGAGTTCCTCCTCAATCTAGAAGAGAAGGTTTTTGTGGCATGCTGGTGTTTGCGCTATTCTTTGGGGTTTGTGGGGGGAGAGGAACAATTGAATTTTTAGAGGGACCGAGAGACATCGTTGTGAGGTTTGGGCTAATATTACATTTTCTGTTTCTCTATGGGCCTCAATTTTTAAGACTTTTTTGTAATTATCTGTTAGGTCTTATTTTGATCATTTGGAAACCCTTTATGTAGTTGGTTTCCCTTGATTTGGGGCTTGGCTTTTTGGATGCCCTTGTATTCTTTCATTTATTCTCAATGAAAGCTTGGTTCTTTATTAAAAAAAAAAGAAGGCTCAAAAGACTCCAAAATCAAAAACCTCTCCTTAATTAAGTTGATAGACAAGATTCCTTTCTGAATTAATGCAAATGTTTCAGGTAGGGGATCCAACTTCTGAAGCAATAACGTCCCCGGGAGGATTTTCAAAGGTCATATGGACAGACACCAAAGAATCAATTAACTTCCTATTTAAATTCTATTTAAAATGAGGTTTATGCCTTGCCTCAATTGAGAAAAAGCCTCAAGGCCACCTTAAGCGTTTTAAAACATTGCTTCCAAGAGCATTCTTTCCATTCCAACCACAATTTCTATACTTGATTCAGAAGAACTCTTAAGTTTTAATATATCCCTTTACAAGCCAGAAGGGGATTTGCCATTTAAAGGACTAGTCCACCATGCACAAATTTTCTCCATAAATACTAGGGATGATAGATCTCCTAAGATTTGAGTAATTACCCAAAATTGATAAGTTTCTTTCTTTGCTATTGGCTAGACCAAGCCTCCTTGTTGACATGGGAGCTTTACTTTCATCCAAGATATCAAGTAAGATCCTCCATCCAACCATCATGGGTTGCCCTAGTGGTAAATAAGGGTCCTGAGGAAAAAATAAAAGGGCTTAAAGGGAATGAGTTCAATCCATGATGGCCACCTACCTAGGATTTAATATCCTATGTGTTTCCTGACAACCAAATGTAGTAGGGTCAGGAGGTTGTCCTGTTAGATTTGTCGATGTGCGCGTAAGCTTGCTCAGACACTCACGGATATTAAAAAAAAAAGTAAGATCCTCCATCGAAAGCTACAACTTCCCAAAAGAAATCCTTGAAAGTTTCCTCAAGATGAGAGGTCATCAATGAAGGAATCTTGAAAAGCAAAAGAAAGATAACTTGTAGAGCTGACTTGAGAAAGTAGATTGGATAAAGGTTAAGTAATATCCCTTGGATATGAAAGACCCTTTCCACTTTTCTGGTTTTGCTTAGGTTCTTTCCATGGTAGGATGCCAAAATGATTTCAACTTTGGTTTCCATCCAAGGGAGGCCCAAATAATTTGGTGACTTGAGAAAGTAGATTGGATAAAGGTTAAGTAATATCCCTTGGATATGAAAGACCCTTTCCACTTTTCTGGTTTTGCTTAGGTTCTTTCCATGGTAGGATGCCAAAATGATTTCAACTTTGGTTTCCATCCAAGGGAGGCCCAAATAATTTGGAGACCAACTCCAGTCCCAATAAAACATCCATTAGTAGAAGCTAAAGAGAGAGAAAAAGAAGGATCCTCATCGAGAGGAGAATTTTAAAGTGATTAACATCTAGAAAGAATGGACCTTATGGAAATTCCAGTTTCCAATGGAAAATTTACATGGTCCAAGGGGATCATAGTTTGCAATCTTTGTTAGATTGGTGCTTCATTTCTAAAGCATGGGATCAACTTTTTGATACTACAAGGGCTTCAAAAAAGTTGTGAGAAAGAATTAGGAATTATCCTCGATTTGAACAATCTCCATGCTCGATAATAAAGCGAAAGTGGGTCCTCTTTCTAATTAAGACATAGCGATTCGTGCTACTGCCAAGGGAGATCTTTTTGATCTATATTTGAAGGAAGAAAGAAATATGATTTAGAAATTAGAATTTCGAGTAACCGCCGCATCACCATTAATATCCATTGGTCAATAGTTTCTAAAGAGGATAACACGGCTCTTATTGCACCATTTACTGAAGATGAAATTTGGACAACACTTAAAGTTATTGGTAAAAATAAGGCACTTGGTTCGGACAACTTTACTACAAAATTTTACTTGAAATTTTGGGACTTTTTTAAAGATGATTTCCTGAAGTTATTCAAGGAATTTCATTGCAAATGGTCATTTGAATTCAACCCTCAAGGAGAATTTTATTTGTTTAATCCAGAGGAAGGAACTTGTTACAACTATTAAAGACTTTCGACCGATTAGTTTGACATCCTCTTTTTATAAAATACTTGTCAAGGTTCTAGCAGAAAGGCTGAGAAAAGTTATGCCTTCTATTATTTCAATCATCCAAAGTGCATTTAGTGAAGAGAGACAAATACTTAATCCAATCCTTATGAAGCAGTTGAGTTTTTGCTGGCATGTGTGTGCTCTTATGGAACTTGGGGGAGAGAAATAAAGGATTTTTAGGGGGATAGTTAGAAGGTCGGGGGAAGTGTGGTCCCTTACTAGATTCCATGTTTCCTTTTGGGCTTCGGTCACAAAATTATTTTGTAATTATCCTTTAGGTATCATTATGCCTAATTGGAGTCCTTTCCTGTAATCGGACTCCCTTTTGTGGGCTTGTTTTTTTTTTGAACAAGATACGAAACTTTTCATTGATGAAATGAAAAGAGACTATTGCTCAGGATACAAACTCCCAAAGGAGTGAAAAGAAAGCGAAGCTAAAGAGAAAACTAACAATAACAACAAAAATAACAGGGAAAAAATAAAAGAATGCCAATTAAAACAAATATCCTGTGAAGAGAAAGCTACAAAAGATTTAGAAAGAGTGCACCAAGAAGAAGCCTTTAAGCAAGCTGATTCTAGACGAGCTAAAGAATGCCACGCTTTATCTTCAAAAATCCTCTGATTTCTTTCCAACCAAATTTCTGATATCAAAGCTTTAACACCATTAATCCATAATAATCTCGGTCTTAAAGAAAAAGAAGGACCAATAAGCAGTTGAAGCACAATCTCTTTTACGGAATTTGAAAAAACCCACTGCAAATTGTAAATAGCAAAGAAGTTTGACCAACAAAGTTGTGAATAAGCACACTCAAAGAACAGATGCAGTCTCCTGCCTTCAAACAAAGAGGACAAATCGAAGGAAATAAGCTGAAGAACGACAATTTTCTTTGAAGAACATCAGAAGCATACAAACTACCAATCAAAATAATCCACATCAAAATATTTATTCGTTTAGGGCTTTTAGATTTCCAAATGGCCCAAAACAAATCCGATTGAATGGGGAAACTCGAACCAAGTTGATGAGACAAAGAGCTAACGGTAAACTGACCAGAATTTTCAAGAGACCAAACATGAGCATCATCAGATGAACCAACCACCAAAGAGTCCAAAACACCTAACAAAGATTGTAAATCCGCAAATTCTTCAACCTTTAGAAATCTTCGAGAAACAATATACCAAGAATTATGATGACAATCCCAAAATTCCGAGACCGAAAATTCTGTTTTTTTTTTTGTGGGCTTGTTTTTTTGTATGTCTTTGTATTCTTTCATTTTTTCTCAATGAAAGCTGGTTCTTTATCAAAAAATAAAAAAAATGAAGCATTTGAGTTTTATCGTTCAAGGAAGAGGCAAGGTTGGATTTTAAAGCTTGACATTGAAAAAGCTTTTGATTGTGTAGATTGGGTTTTTTTTTTTTTTTGGAAGAGTCATTAAAGTTAAAAGAAGTTTCATGGAAAGTGGATTAATTGGATACTTGGGTGTGTAAAGGATCCTAAATTCTCTGTTTTTATTAATGGTCGCCCTTGTGGGCATATTGTAACCACTCATGGACCCACCCTCTCCTTTCTTATTCTTACTTGTGGGAGAAGTATTAAGTGCTCTAGTGGAAAATATTCATGAAAAAGCTCTTTATGAAGGTTTTGTTGTGGAAATGGATAAAATTCTTGTTTCTATTCTTAAGTTTGCAGATGACACCTTGCTGTTTTGCAAATATAATGAATGCTATGTTTGATGTTTTATCTCAAACTATTGCCTTATTTGAATGAAGCTGGAGTTTGAAGGTGAATTGGGGAAAATCGAAAATGAGGTGGCTCTTATGGCTGAAAAATTGAATTCTAAGGTGGAAAATCTTCCTTTTAATTACCTTGGACCATCCGTTGGAGGTCATCCTAAATTGCCAGCTTTTTGGCAACCAGTTGTATATAGAATCCTTAAACATTTTAATCTTTCATGTAGAGGAATGATGACTCTTTGTAATTAAGTGTTGTCTAGTATTCCCATATATATATATATATATTTATTTTTTGATATCCGTGAGTGTCCGGGCCAGCTTACGCGCACCTCGACTAATCTCACGGGACAACCGCCTGACCCTACTACATTTGGTTGCCAAGGAAACTCGTAGGATATTAAATATCCTAGGTAGGTGGCCACCATGGATTGAACCCATTCCCTTTAAGCCCTTTATTTTTTCTAAGGTCCTTCTTGACCATTGGGGCCAACCCATGATGGTTTAGTATTCCCGTATATTATTTGTCTCTTTTCCTAATGCCGCAAAAGTAAGTTTGAATCTCAAGAGATTGTTGCGTAATTTCTTTTGGGGAGAATGTGATGGTGGCAAATACACTCACTTGGTTAGATGGAATTTAACTTCAAAGCCTCAATCTGATGGTGGTCTTGAGTTACGAGCCTTGAAACATCGAAATGAAGCTTTGTTAGTAAAATGTGGTTGGAGATTTATGGTTGAACCTCATTCTTTTTGGAGAAAAGTAGTTAAAAGTATTCATGGTGGTTTTATCAGCAATTGGCACATTGCTGGATGCCGGTAAATTTAGTTATAGTCTTTGGAGCCCTTGGATGAGCATTTCCAAGATCTGGAGACGGGTTGATTCATTTGTAGCTTTCAAACTGGGTTGGGGACATCAGATTTCTTTTTGGAAGGATAATTGGGCTCGAGGTGCTTCTTTAATGGATATTTTTCTACAACTTTATTCTCTCTCATCATCTCCTAATGCGTTGATAACTGATTTATGAGATTTAAATACTTCTTCATGGAATATTGTTTTTAGAAGACTTTTGAAAGAAGATGAGATTGCTGCCTTTGTCTCCTTAATGCGTAGTATTTCTTCTTTTCAAGTTGGTAGTTCAAGTGATTCTAGAGTTTGGACTTTGGAACCTTCAGGGGTATTTTCAGTAATGTCTTTGACGAGAAAGTTGACTTCTTCCTCACCTTTACCTAAAGAATGGTTTCGACCAATTTGGAAAATGAAAAGTCCAAAGAAAGTTAACATAATTTTTTGGATATTACTTAATGGCAACCTTGATACATCAGAGATCTTGCAACGGAAATTGCCTTTTTTACTCATATGCCTTCTATTTACAAGAATTATTTTACTATATTTGTTGTCTGTGGGGGAAAATTATTCTGTTATGAGGTTATATTATGTTACTTAGCAGTTCTGATGGTTTTTTATGTGCTTGTATCTTGCATGCATGCGGGTCTTGACTACCAGTTTCATGTAATTAACTAACTTGCATCTTCTTGTGAGTGTGCATCAGCTGAAGGTGCTTCTCTTCCCTGATACTCTATTTGATCAAAGAAATTTTATATGTTTTGCTTTCATCTGATAGGTACTATCGAATGTTTGAAGCCACACAAGATGGATTGGGTAAAAATGCTCCTGTTCACAGTATACATGGTTCCTTACTTGCGGTTGGCGAGCTTTTGAGGTTAGTGTAGATGGTATATTTTGGGTGCATGAATTGTGGTAGTGCCGTTTTTCCTTAGTATTCGATTATTATTATTTTACTATTATTTTTGTTCTTTTTAAACAAGAAACCGAACTTTTCTTTGAATAAATAAAAAGATACTAATGCTCAAAGGATACAAACCCCAAGAGGGAGTGAAAAATGAAACAAAAAAGAGATAAAAAGTACGAAGAATCGCCACGAAAAGAGAGAGTTTGAAAAGAATCTAATTTGTCACAATCTTGAGACATGAACTAAACTTCAAACTTTGAAAAACCACCTAACTGAGAGAGAGGAAGCTGAAAGATTCATTGAGAGGCTTAAGAGCCCCTAAAGACAAACATGAAAGAAAGCTGCAGAAAGAACACGAAAAGACACCAATATTCATTGAGAAGCTATGAGGACCTAAAGAACAAGAAAACAACAAACATAACCATCTAGAGAGTAATGTGTAATGTCTTGAATCTCTTGATTTTTTCACATAATATCTTACTATTTTCCTTTGTTTAGTTGTGAATAAATTTTCAAACATAAGCGTGTTTATTATATGTGGGTAGTGGTGAAAATCAAGTCACCTCTTTTTCTTTAGCCCTTTTGCTGCTTCTTGTTGGTCTTCTCTTTTCAAAATATTTGAGTTTCATTGGGTGTTTGATAATGATGCATGTTGGAGCGTCCATCAATTATTATATTGGCTAGTTTTATCTTCACTTGGTCATCTTCTTTGGGTTAATGCTTTCAAAGCTTTAACCAAAGATTTTTGAAGACGAGATTAAAGTTTGGATGGAAAGATTTGACATCACTATTTTCAAGGCCTCTCATTAGTGATTAGTGTGCTCACTCTAATTTGTTTGCTCACTATTCTCCTAATAATATTAATATGCATGTATTCTTTCACTTTCTTTGGGAGTTGATTTCCTTGGTACATTTTTGTATCTTTTCATTATTTCAATAAGAAGTTCACATTGAAATCCTAACCCCACTATATGTTTTTCTTATAGTTCGTTCTTTGAATCCATCCGTGGTCAGTGGTTCTGTTTTTTCATTTCTTTTCACCGAAAGAATGTTCAATTCATTGTTTGGTGAGTCATCCACAAAAGAGTTAACATTTTAGATTGGTTTTTGAGAAAGATGTCTACTTTGATGGGGTTGTTTTGTTGCATCCTTTGTTGGAGGGTGGAGGAAGATTTTGATCATATTCTTGATGATCTTTGTATGTCTTATTCCGAAAAAGGATAGGGTGGTTAGAGCTAAGGATTTCAGACCCATTAGTCATTTTTTTTGGGATGAAAAACCGAGCTTTCATTGAGAAAAAAAATGAAAGAATACAAGGACATCCAAAAAACCAAGCCCCAAAAAAGAAATCCAACTACAGGAAGGGTTTCCAGTCAAGCAAAATAATACCCATTAGTCTTGTTAGTCTTGTTACCCGTGTCTATAGGATCATTGCCAAGGTTCTTGCTACCAGGTTGAAAAGAGTCCTGCCTTCGATGATCTCAAAAGCACAAGGGGCATTTATTTCGAGTAGGCAAATTTTGGACCAAACCCTTATTGCAAATGAGGCTATTGAGGATTATTGAGGGAGAAAGATAGAGGTCATCATCTTTAAAATAGATTTTGAGGAGGCTTATGATCACATAGACTGAGATTTCCTGGATAAGATCTTGGCTAAAAAAGGTTTTGGGTACAAATGGAGATCGTGGGTTTCGGGGTGTATTCACTCTGTTAAGTATTCGATCCTCATTAATGGCTGCCCTAAGGGTAGTATCCTAGCTACTCATGGTCTTAGGCAAGGTGATTCGTTATCGCATTTCCTCTTTCTTTTGGTGGTTGACGTTCTGAGTAGGATGATTTCAAAAGGGGTGGAGGGGGGGTATCATTAAAGGATTAAGGTTGGTAAGGAGAGTGTTTCTTTATCCCACCTTCAATTCGCTGATTATACCATATTCTTCTGCTTTGGAAAAGAGGAGAGGGCAAAATCCTCTTAAGGTGAATTGGGCAAAATCCTCAATTTGTGGAATTAACATTGATGCTCAAGAGGTGCTGGAAGTTTCTTCTAGGTTCAACTGCAAGATGGAAACTCTTCCGATTTTGTATCTTGGGCTTCCTTTGGGAGGTCATCCGAATTCTATTTCTTTTTGGCAACCAGTATTGGATAAGATTGGTAAAAAACTAGACAGATGGAAGCGTTTTAACCTTTCGCGAGGAGGAAGATTGACGTTATGTTCCTCGGTTCTTTCAAACATTCCATTATATTATTTCTCCCTTTTTGTAATGCCTTCTCGGGTAAGTATTGAGCTGGAGCGTATGTTGCGGGATTTTTTCTGGGAAGGAAAGGAAGGAGGTAAGATCAATCATTTAGTCCGATGGAATTTGGTTTCTAAGTCTCAAAAAGATGGTGGCTTAGGAATTGGTGCTCTAAAGCATCGAAACCTTGCATTGATTGCTAAATGGGGGTGGCGCTTTACGAATGAGCCTCATGCTTTTTGGAGGAAAGTAATCATCAGTATTCATGGTAGTTCTTCATTTGAATGGCACACGGCAGGTAAGCATGTTGCTAGTCTTAGAAGCCCTTGGATGAATATTTCTAAAGTTTGGAAGAAGTTTGAAGCTTTTGCAAGTTTCAAATTGGGTAATGGTCGGCGAACTTTTTTCTGGCATGATATTTGGTGTGGAGAGGTTTCTCTTAAGTCTCGTTTTCCAAGACTGTTTACTATTTCCTCGTCACCTAATGGTTCAGTCTCGGAATTTTGGGATTGTCAACATAATTCTTGGTATTTTGTTTCTCGAAGATTTCTTAAGGATGAAGAAATTGCGGATTTACAATCTTTGTTAGGTGTTTTGGACTCTTTGGTGGTTGGTTCATCTGATGATGCTCGTGTTTGGTCTCTTGAAAAAGAGGAGAGGGAGAAGAAGAGAAAGAGAGATGAACAAAAACTTTGAGATCGTTGGAGGAGCTCGTTTGGTGTTAGTGGTCCGCGTAACAGAGATGGGCGAGGGCTGTTGGAGGAGGTGCTCTTGCATCCTCCCTTTAGGGAGAAAGGAAATGTTATGTGGCAAACTTGTTTTTTTGCTGTTTTGTGGGGCGTTTGGCTTGAGAGAAATAATAGAATTTTTAGGGAGAAAGAGAGATCGGGTGAGGAAGTTTGGGAGGTTGTTAGGTTTAATACTTCCTTGTGGGCGTCGGTCACGAGACCCTTTTGTAATTATGATCTTGGCATGGTGCTTTTGGATTGGAGTCCCTTTTTGTAATTTTTTCGGACTCCGTCTTCATTAGGGCTCGTTTTTTTTGTATGCCCTTGTATTCTTTCATTTGTTCAATGAAAGTTCGGTTTCTTACCCAAAAAAAAAAAAACAAAAATGTTTGCCCAACTGATTAATGTGATCCTTATTCTCACTTTTATGAGCCATGTTTGCAAAGGTTCTTACATTTTAATTTTTTTTAAATTTTCTCTTCGGTTTTGTACTATGCCTTGAACTATCTCAAAGCGCTTTGACCTCAGCCTCTCTTAGTGCTGCTTCTGTCTTTCTGAACGTATGTAGCACAAAGTTTCCTTTCCTTCACCAACACCTCTTCTCTGTTTCATGAGAAACTAGTGGAAAAAAGTTAGATTATCAAAGTTGTATGTTCCCTTTAAATGCTGAAGTCTCTAAAATGTCCAAGTGTATTCAATAGCATAAATTTCTCCTTTCTTGTTTTGTTTAGAAACATGAAGTAAAAAAAAATGATAGGAAAGCTAATTTATTTTCCTGTATTATGTTCTTTTGATCTCTACCCGATCTGGTACTTATCGTATGAATTGTAGGACTCTTGCATTAAACTGCGGTACATTCTTCTCTATTTTGTTTTTTTTGGCAACTACCTGTTGACATATATATTCTCCAACTTGATAGGAATACCGGTGAATTCATGATGTCAAGATATAGAGAAGTTGCTGATATTGTCCTTAGGTACCTGGAACACCGGGATCGTCTTGTACGCTTGAGCATAACTTCATTATTACCTCGAATTGCCCATTTTTTACGTGATAGATTTGTGACAAACTATTTAACGGTTAGTTAATTTTGCCTGCATCTGTGATACTGTCTTATAGCTTCACTGCTTACCAAATTGTTTTGGAGCTTATTTGCTAAGTTATTCATAATATGACGTACAATTTGTAGATATGCATGAATCATATTCTCACTGTTTTGAGAACACCAGCTGAGCGTGCCAGTGGGTTCATTGCCCTTGGGGAGATGGCTGGTGCTTTAGATGGGGAACTCGCCCTCTATTTGCCGACTATTACCAATCACTTACGTGATGCAGTATGTCACCAACTATTTTGCTAGCATTTTTGTACCCTATATGCCAGTTATTTATTTCTAGTAATATGTATTTTTGGTTAGCTAGTTTGACGGTTTGCAAAATTTATCAAATATCTTAATATTCAGATTGCTCCACGTCGTGGTAGACCCTCACTTGAGGCTTTGGCTTGTGTTGGAAGCATTGCAAAAGCCATGGGGTCTGCTATGGAATCTCATGTTCGGGGTCTCTTGGATGTTATGTTCTCAGCTGGTCTTTCCCCTACACTTGTAGAATCCCTGGAGCAAATTACCATAAGGTATATATGTTTCTTTCACCAACTTTTTTCCTTGTATACTGTTGTTTGATATTCTGTAAAAAAATCTCATGCTTGCTTGCATCTGCTTTGATTTGTTTCAGTATTCCATCTTTGCTTCCCAGTATTCAAGAGCGGCTTTTGGATTGCATTTCTGTGGTTTTATCAAAATCACATTCTTCTCAGGGTAGGCCTGCTGCAGTGGTGGGGCGGGGAAATGTGATGACAATTCCTCAACAAGTTTCAGATCTTTGTGGTTCATCTCTTGTGCAGCTTGCATTGCAAACACTTGCTCGTTTTAACTTTAAGGTTCATTGTGTACAGTTGAAACTAATTCTATGTACGAAATTTCTTTAGTCTAACAATTTTGTTTATTTGGTTTAGGGTCATGACCTTCTTGAGTTTGCACGGGAATCAGTCGTTGTGTATCTGGATGATGAAGATGGAGCAACACGTAAAGATGCTGCACTATGTTGTTGCAAATTAGTTGCAAATTCCTTTTCTGTCATGACATGCACACAGTTTGGTACTAGTAGGTCTAGTCGAACTGGTGGGAAACGTCGCCGCCTTGTTGAGGAGGTATATTATTTTGTAAAAATGAATTTTCTTAAAAAAATTTATTTGGTTGTGGTTGAATTATTATTATTATTATTTGTTTGCTATATCCGTACACTCTCTCTTCTCCCTTTGCTCCTCAGTGTTAAACTAGCTATGTAGGCTGATGGGTTAACTCAGTAATTTTTTTTAGAGAGACAACTATAATTTCATCGATGGGATCAAATTACAAAGGAGGGCAGATTGCCCATGGTTAACTCAGTAATTTTTTTAACTTTGATTTTGTGTAATATTACCTTGGATTATTTTTATTTATTTTCTTAAAGGGTAGCTATTGTAATTTAATCCTCTTTCTCCTAGCACTAACCTATTTATAAAGAGGGCTTCCCTTTTGTACTGAAATTAATAATATAACTCCTTTGTACTAAATCCTAAAACTAAAGTTTGTCGAAGACTATTTCTCATTGTCTCCCAAGCTTTTTTGAAGTCTTAAAATAATTAGTTGGAGAGGTAACTGTATTCGTTTGTGGTGGATGTTTAGACTGGCATTGGCGATATATCCGTTATTCTGGCTTTCTTTGTTTATACTTGATTTCTCAGGTGGAAAATGTCTCCATAGCACACTTTTATCTTTGTGGGGCGCTCCTGTCAAACTTTCCTTCCGTCGCCTTCATTCTGATGAATAGATCAGTGATTCTTTTCCCACCTAAATACCTTAAAAATTGTTAACCTCCATCTGGGTGTAGGGGATTTTTTGATTGTGGACCTAGACCTCTTTGGAACCTGCTCTAACTCTTTGTTTAACTATTTGGCATCTCCCATATTCTGTCTCCTCGCTCATTACTTTTTAAGCTCTGGATGTTGAAATTTTTGAATTAAAATTAGAGTTTTTGGTTGGCTTGTGGGTCTTGACAAGATTAATACTGGTGATTCTGGCCTGGATCATATTGCTTCTAAGCTTAATTGTACATTGGAAAAATTGCCAATGCGTTATCTAGGCCTGCCACTAGGGGGATATTTCAAATGTGCAGAATTTTGGCTTCCGATCATGGAAAAAGAGTGGAAAAGCTAGAAAGGTGGAACAACTTCCATCCAATATTTTAAAAGGCTAAAGGTAGCCTTGTGACTCTTCAAGGCTTTTCCTTTTGAAGAGGTGAGACACAAGCTTCAAGGCTGTTTGAGGCATAGTCTTCATTTAAATTAAAAACAATATACAAATCCTAAATTGGTGTGAATAAGTATTGGTAAACATAATACTTATATAAAAGTAAAAAAAAAAGTCACCCTCGTGAATTGCCACTTAAACATAAATTCTAAAAGGATATCTTTAACATCAATACTAATATAATTGACTTATTTTATAAATTTTTATCTTCAATATTTTTAAAGCCTAAGTGGTAAAAGTAATTATAGTTCAAATTGTTACAACTTCAGACCTTTATATTTTTAAAGAATGTGGCAAATTAGTACTACTCTTCTAACCATTATATGAGGCATAGAGACTATAAGTTTTAGTGCGTTTTTGGTAAAAGGCATAACCCTCTTTTGTGAGAGGTGTAAGCCTCTTATGGTCCTAAGAAGACGTAAGTCTTGAGGTTAAAATTTAGAGTCTTGCCTCAATGAGAGCCTTAAGGCGTGAGCCTCAATAGCCTGTTAAAACCTTTTTTTTTTTGGGGGGGGGGGGGATAAGAAACAAAGATTTGGCTGCATTCACAAAAAAAAAAAGAGAAAGGAACAGCCTAAGGGCCGGAGGATGAGAAAGCCCTCTCCCAAAAAAAAAAAACTACTTCCACCTTTATTAAGGAGAGAGACTCACCTTGTGTATTTTGGTATTATCTAACATCTCAATCTACTATTTGTTCTTATTTCTTATGAGAAAGGTTTGTCCAGAGATATGATAGAAAAGTGAAGGAATTTCTCATGGGAAGGAAGTAAGAATGGAAGGATAAAGCATCTTGTTGGGTGGAATTTTAGTCTCTAAACCTTTAGGAAGAGGCTTAGGAATTGATAGCCTGAAATTTAAAAATTTTGCCCTTTTTGCAAAATGGGGATGGAGATTCTTCAAAGAGCCTAACGAATTGTGGAAAAAAGTGATTGCAAGAATCCATGTAGTAGGTTCATTTGGGTGGCACATGAATGACAATAGATATGGCAGCGGTAGAAGTCCCAAACTTTGTTCTTTTAACTAAATGGCTTTGGCTCTATGAAAAGGAGAAGTTTGCGTTGTGGAGAGTGGTGGTCAATATTAAATTTGGGGATTCTTTCCTTAAGAGGGAAGGATATAGCAAAGCGGCTAGATTTTTATGGGAAAGCAACAAGTTTAAAGTGGGAAAGGGTTACGAGATTTTATTTTGGAGTGATAGGTGGTTGGCTGATTGTCTTCTTAAACAACTGATCCGTAGTGTGTTTGGAGTTTTGTTGGCTCAAGATAAGACGGTGAGGGAGATGTTGAATGACTCTAGTAGGGACCTTAGATTGCGAAGGGGTTGTTTTGATAGAGGTGGAGTGGTCCAACCTTTTTGCGCTTTTGGGGAGGCTATGTATTCGCTAAGGGAGGATGTCTTGCTTTGGAAGTTGGAAGGGACCTTAGATTGCGAAGGGGTTGTTTTGATAGAGGTGGAGGAGTGGTCCAACCTTTTTGCGCTTTTGGGGAGGCTATGTATTTGCTAAGGGAGGACGTCTTGCTTTGGAAGTTGGAAGGTTCTAGTTTGTTCTTGGGTAGGTCGGCTTTAGTATCTCTACAAAGGGTGCTCGAGGAAAATATGTGCATTTGGATTTGGGACGGTAAAATTCCAAAGAGTGTCTTCTCCATGTGTAGAAGCGAGGAAACCCTTTTCCACATTTTACTCCATTGTGAGTTTGCAGCAAGTGTGGATTTTTTTTTGAGAGATTTTTTGTTTTCAGTTGGCAGGGGAGTAAACCAAAGCTGGTGGAAAACTGGCTATCTGAAGTTCTCTCAAGATGGTTCTTAAAGGACAAAGCTAGAGTGTTATGGATGAATACAGCCAGAGCTATTCCTTGGCTCCTTTGGAAGGAAAGAAGTCTTTTTGTTTTATAGGGTATAGTACCTCTACTTGGAGTGCCTAGCACGTGTTTCTGTACTGTTCTATTGACACCATGTCTTTAGATTGGAATGTATTTTCGTAACTTCCTTAGGGAAAAAGGATGCCTTATCTCTTTGTTCCCTAGGTTGTTTTGTTGGCTGTGGCTTTTGAATGAAGTTCTGTTTGTTTATTATAAAAAAAAAGATGAGAAATAAAACACTGGATTGGTGGGGTGAAGGCCTGGAGAATATAGTTGGAAATAAATTATTTAATTTTTTTTATGGGAAGGACCAACAATAGGATGGAGCTTTTAACTTAGCTAAGTTCCTTCATTTCTCACGGCGTTCTTTGTCTATCTCTTTTTGTATTTTTGTATATTTTTTTCTATAAGAAACGAAGAAATTATACTCCTTTTGTAATTAACGCAAAACTGGGGGCTTTTCTTTTCTTAAGATATCTTAAAGTGGAATTCTTTTTGTATGTGTAACTTTTCAGTAGTTCAATGAAAGTTTGGTTTCCTTCTCAAAAAAAATGTAACTTGTTTCTTCTCCAACATGGAAGTTAGTTTTATATGTTTGAAATTATATGGTTTAGCTTTGGCTGGGCTAAGGACTAGTGGGAAATTTGGGAAACTACTCACATTTCTAATGTTGCTTTGGAACTTGACAGATCACGGGAAGATGTGGTGTGATTAACACATTCCATTATGCCCTCCTTTTGGTTCATAATTCAAAACTGTTTTGAAATTATCCCTTTTTTATTATCAATATTGGGATTTCTTGTAAGTTGTTTGTAAATTCCTCACTTCTGTTTTGGCCCTTTTTTGGATTTTCCATAAAATATGTTGTTCTAGAACCCGTGCACTCCACTGTGTTTTTTGTATCTAATATCAGTCTTTTTACAGCTTGTGGAAAGGCTCCTCATCGCAGCTGTTGCAGATGCTGACGTTACTGTTCGCAATTCCATCTTTGTCTCTCTGCATGGAAATAGGGGTTTTGATGATTTTATTGCACAGGCTGATAGTCTGAGTGCAGTCTTTGCTGCACTTAATGATGAGGTTATTCATTAGCTGTTAATTCTAGTTTGTGAATGTCAAGTTTAGTTTGATTTGGTTGATTAGTATGCTGGGTGCAAGGATAAAATTTTCAGGGTAGTGCTGGATTCTAAACTTTTTTTGAATATTACTTGTTAAGTGTGAGAATTTGATTTAATGATGTAGGATTTTGATGTTCGAGAGTATGCCATATCTGTTGCTGGGAGATTATCTGAAAAGAATCCTGCATATGTTCTTCCAGCTCTTCGTCGCCATCTTATACAATTGTTGACCTATTTGGACCAGAGGTAATAGCAGGTTTTTGTCGTAGATGGTTAAATCTACAATTTTATATTGACAATGAATATTATAACTTATAGAAATTTGATTGAATGTCAAGGCATCAGTTAAATTTTTTAAGGTTAGCAGTGCAGATAATAAATGCCGAGAAGAGAGTGCAAAGTTGCTGGGTTGTTTGATACGCAATTGTGAACGACTAATTCTTCCTTACATTGCTCCAGTTCACAAGGTTTAGTAAATCAGACATCACTCATGAACTTCTGTGTCTCTCTTTCTTGTGAACACTCTCACTCTGTCTACATGAACTCTCTCTCTCATCAGTATGTTGGATACTTTTTGTAGGCACTTGTGGCAAGGCTTAGCGAGGGCACTGGGGTGAATGCCAATAATGGCATTATCACAGGAGTTCTTGTTACTGTTGGAGATCTTGCTAGAGTGGTATGTCATCTTTTACCTTTCTCAACAATTAACATTCCAAATAATTACTCAGTTTTACAAATTATATCGTGTGGTTAGTGTCCTTTTGCTTTGCTTCTCCTATCCCTTTTGAACGTGCTTACTTCGATTGGGTGGACACCCTTCCCTCATTCACTTAGTGTTGAGTGACATTCCTATCTATTTTTTCTCCCTAAGAGCTCCTTATTTGGTTTGCAATTCCTTTGAAAAGCCTATGAGGCACTTTCTTTGGGAAGAGATTGGTGAGGGGAAGAGTGTGCATTTGGTGAGTTGGGAGTTGGTGGGGAAGTTGTCGAGTCTTAGGAGGCTAGATTGGGGGAATTTAAGGATTTGCAACAAAGCTCTATTGGCTAAATGACTTCGGCGGTTCCCTTTCGAGTCTAACACCATTTGGCTATGATCATTGTGAGTAAATATGGTCCTCATCCTTTCAAGTGGTTGTCAGGTGGGGTTAGGCACGTACATAAATCCTTGGAAAGACATTTCCATTGAGCTCGGTTCTTTCTTTTCTCTTGTCTAGCACTCTGTAGGGGATGAGAAGGAAATGTGTGGGAGAATAGGTGGGTGGGGGATAGACCTTCACACTATGTTTCTTCAATTATACCATTTGTCTTCTATGAAAAATCATTTTGTGGTTGACATTCTGGATCCTTTTGGGAGCTCTCCTTCTCGTTTGGCTTTTTTTGTCCTTTAGCCGATAGGGAAACAATGGTGGTCTTGACTCTCTATTCTTTGATTGGTGAGGCTGTTCTTCGACGGGGGAGAAAGGATTTTCATTTTTGGAGTTCCAACTCCATTGAGGGTTTTTCTTGTCATTTGTTCTTTCCGTGCTTATTGAATCCCTTTTGGATTGTTGAGTCGATTTTTTCTGCTTTGTGGAAGGTGAAAGTTCCAAAGAAGGTGGTTCATGTTTGGCATGTCATTATGGAAAAGTCAATACTTTAGATCGGCTTTTGAGAAAGATGCCTACTCTAATCAGAATGTTTTTTGCATATTCTTTAGAGTTGTGGCTTTGCTCAACTTGTCTGAAGTTTTCCTTTTTTTTGAGGTGTTAGTGAGGTTTTTCATTGAAAAAAAATGAAAAGAGACTAATGCTTAGAGGATATGAACTCCAAGGGAGTAAGGATAGAACAAAAAAGAAAGCAATTGTAAAAATAGAAAAATTACGAGGGAAATATAAAAGCATTCCAATATCTATCTTGTAATATTTTTTTTTGGAAAAGGAAACCACATTTTTCATTGAAAAATGAAAAGAGACTAATGCTCAAAATACAATGATACAAAAAAAAAAAAGAAAAAAAAAAATTAAAGAACGAAGAGGGTAAAAGCGAGCACAAAATAAATAAATAATGAAATTAGGATGGAAAAATGAAAGCATCCCAATTAAGGCAAATATCTTGAATAGAATAGCCTGAAAAGAGCTTGGACAATGAACACCATGACGAAGCTTTGAGGCAAGCAGAATCGAAACAATCTATCCAAGGGAGAGATATATCATGGAAAACTCTCTAACTCTCTGATTCCTTTCAAACCAAATTTCCGATAATACGGCTTTTACAACATTAGACCACAACAATTTAGAAGTAGACTTAAGGGTTGGACCAATTAAAAATTGCAGCACGTTTCCTTTGAATGACTGATCGAAAACCCACTGAAGCTTGAAAGTAGACAATCTTTCCCCAACATTGATAAGAATAATCGCAATCAAAGAATAAATGTTGCAAAGACTCGCTAGCGTTCAAGCATAATAAGCAGATAGAAGGAGATAAAGCATGTGATGGGAGCCTCCTTTGAAGAACCTTCGAGCTATTTAAAGAACCAAAAATCATGACCCAACAAAGAATATTAATTTGCTTGGGACATTTAGTTTTCCATAGAGCTTTAAACACTTCCTTATGCATAGATGACGAAGCTGTCAAGTGATTAAAAAGGGATTTAACTTAAAACAAACCCGATTCTCAAGTGATCAAATGTGGGAATCTGAAAATTCAGACAAATTAGTACCATTTAAGCTTTCCAATAACGGCTGGAAATAAAAAATTTCTTCCTCTCTAAGAAGCTGACGGAAGGAGATATTCCATGAGAGAGTCGCACCATCCCAATGATCATTCACAGAGGCATTTGGAAGCAATTCGAAAGAGTCTTGGATATTTTAAGGATAAAGGAAGATCTCCAACCCAAGAGTCATGCCAGAAAACTATTCGAGAGCCATTTCCAAGTTTGAATATAGCCAAACTCTCTCCTTGCTTCCATACCTTAGAAATATTAATTCAAGGACTTTGAAGACTCAGTCCTACCTTACGAGAAGTGTGCCAATTACAAAAGTTCTGCGCATGAATACTTTTAACAACTTTGCAACATAATGAATCTGGTTCTTTCTTATATCTCCAACCCCATTTAGCAAGAACGGCCAAATTCCTATTTTTCAAGCCTCCTATACCAAGACCTCCATATAAGAGAGGTTTAGAGACTAGCTCCCAACGGACCAAGTGATTTATCTTGGAACCATTGCTGCCTTTCCGTAAAAAGGATTTCATTAACCGCTCCACTTCCATAACAACTTTTGGCGCCATAAGAAATGAACACATATAATATAACAGAATGCTTGATAAAACCGAGTTGCATAAAGTCAATCTCCCACCTCTAGATAAATTAAACCGCCTCCATCTATTGAGTTTCTTTTGAATCTTATCAATAATCAACAACCAAAATGAGATCTTTTTTGGATAACCGCCTAATGGAAGGCCAAGATACAAGAATGGAAGAGATTCCACTTTACAATTCTACCGAGAAGAGGTAGCCTAAATCTTATCATCATCAATATTAATGCCACATAAAGCAGATTTTTCCCAATTAACTTTTTGCCCAGAACACCATTCAAAAAGGCCAATGGTAGAAATGAGAGAATCAAGCATAGCATCACCATACTTACAAAATAGAAGAGTATCATCTACCAATTGAAGAATTGAAATATGTACCTTATCCTTTCCAACAATGAAACCCTCATAAACACCTTTCTCATGGATATCTTTGATGAGAGCAACAACACTTCACTTACTATAAGAAATAGGAAAGGAGAGAGAGGATCTCCTTGTCTAAGACCTCTAGAAGCACAAATTCTCCCTCTCAGCCGACCATTAATGAAAATAAAATTTTTTTGTTCCCTTACACACCTATTTACCCATTCAATCCATTTACCACAAAAACCCTTAAGCATAAGGAAATGCTCAAGATCCAGTTTCAAAAGCTTTCTATCAACTCTATCCACTCTATCAAAAGCTTTCTCAAGATCCAGTTTCAAAATCCACCCCTTTTTTTTTGGTTCGATATTCCTCCACTACTTCATTGGCAATGAGAACTAAATCAAGAATCTGTCTTCCACTAATAAAATCACTTTAAGATTGAGAAATAATATGGGGCATGACTTTTCTCATTCTTTCGACAAGAACTTTTGCAATTACCTTATAAACTGAGGTGGTAAGACTTATAGGCCTAAAGTCTTTTATTTGAACAGCAACTCCTTTCTTTTGAATCAAACAAATAAAGTTCTCCTTCGTACACGCATTGAGACGACCATTGATAAAAAAACTCCTCAAATAACCGCATATAATATGATTTCAAATGAAGCCAATATTTTATTAAGAATTCCATTGTAAAACCATCTGGGCCTGTCGGTGCTTGTAATATCTATCTTCTAATTAAAAATCAGCCAAAGATTTAGATGGAGAACACCAGGAAGAAGCAGGTGCTTGCTTTGAAAAGTCGGTTGATTTCTTTTTCAATTTAGAGAAGAAACAACCCTATTTTTAGTGACAGACGTTGAATATGGGTTATTTCTTGAACTTGTTTTCTTTATCGCTTTTTCTTGGTGTAAATTTACATGTCCTTTCGAAAGTCATAGCATATCTCATCTTATAGATCGTTGGAGATGATTTTGGAAGGCCTTTTCCTTCCTTTCCTTCCTTTCCTTTTGTAAATTTCATTCTATCAATGAAATCATGTTTATCAACCCTCCCTCCCCCCACCCATTTGCTAGGAAGTTCTGGTACAAGCTTTTGAATTCTTTTGGCTGGTATTTGGTTTCTCTTGGAAATGTCAAAGTCCTACTTAGCCCTGTGCTGTTGGGACACCCATTCAAGAACAAAAAGGCCTTGCTGTGGTTGAATGTTACCATGGCCTTCTTTTTGATCCTTTAGAAAGAACATAACAAAAAAAGTTTTTTTGTGAAACAGAAAGCTCCTTCGATTTGTTCTTTGATCTAGCTATCTACTATGCTATCTCTCGGTGTAAATTGTCCAATCATTACATATATGCTTCCCTTTTAGTTAATTGGGAAAGCCTTTTGTAATCACCATGGATTTGTTAGAACTATTTACTATTATACTACCCTTCTAATACTATTCCTCAATTATAACATACTAGTACTCACAGGATTATCCATCCTTATTTGTACATCAATGAAATTGTTCCTCCCCCCATGTTGCAATAGTTATTTTCCTTATTTCTTCTATGGTTGTTGACAGGGTGGTTTTGCAATGAGACAATACCTCCCTGAACTCATGCCGTTGATTGTTGAAGCCCTGTTGGATGGAGCTGCTGTTGCGAAACGTGAAGTGGCTGTTTCTACCCTTGGCCAAGTTGTTCAGAGCACAGGGTATACGACCTTTTCATAATGCCTTTAATGTCTATGGGTTCTCAGGTTTACTCTAGGGTGTTCCTTAAGATAAATATTTGAACCTCACCTAAATTTTAGGGTGCAAATTAGTCTTACTTAATGATTCTAGATTCTGATAAACCCAATCAAACCAACTAATATTTTCATTGGATTAATTTAGGTTCTTTGGGTAATTTATTTTTAAAATTTATAAAAAAACAATATTGGAGTTATGCTACTTTTAAGTATCTATTGCCTTTTTTCCCACCTTGAATTTGAAGTAGTTCTCCTCTTGCTTCTCTAGATTGAGAGGAACAACAAAATATTTAATGAGCAGTAATTTTTTTTTGGAAAAAGTACATTTTTGGTACTTGAGATTTGAGTTTTGTTGCATTTGGGAACTCAACAATTTTACTCTTGAGGTTTACATTTGGTAACATTTTGGTCCCTTCGTGAGTTTTTTCATTAATTGGTTAATTGAATGCTGACATGATAAAAAATATAATTTATTTATGGGAAAAAAATCATTTTTTAACCCTAAACTTTGGGGGTTGTATCAATTTTAACCTCGAACTTTCAATTTCATCAAATTGAACCCTAAACTTAACAAGTTGTATCAATTTTAACCTTGAACTTTCAATTTCATCAAATTAAACCTCAAACTTATTAGATCATATCGATTTTAACCCCAAACTTGCATAAGTGTTGCAATGTATACCTTCGGTTAACTTTCCGTTTGAACCACATACGTAATTGATTATTTCTTCATTTGTTTCTTAATTCACATTACATCTGAATTGGTTTCTTATAAATAAAATATTGGAGAAACTTTATTTTAGATGACTTTTTCTTGTTGTTGAGAACTTTGTGAGGGTTTTTTTTTTGCTGCAATCTAAGATTATGAAACCAAAGAAACTTTGGGGTTTTTTATCTTCGAATATTTGCTGGTTTTTCTTGTTGCTAAAAACTTTGTGGGATTTTTTTTCTTCTTTTACTGTTTTTTTTTTCTTGCGAATTAGAAGAATGTACAAATGTAGGAAACAAAAATAAAGAAATTTCGAGTTTTTTTATTTCTCATATTTGCTGGATTTTTCTTGTTGTCAATAATTTTGTGATTTTTTTTTTGGGAATTTTGTAAAGTATATTCTCTTTTAGCATCAATGTTTCACTACCTTTTTGTCTAAAAAAGGGATCCTGAGGTGAGCTTTTCTTTTATTTTTGAAAATTAAATTGTAATAGCTGGTCCTTTTTCCTTTATACCTTTTGTCCTGCATGCTATCCTCTCCTACACATGTAAACTGTTCTCTTCAAAGAAATAAATATATCTATTTTTATTGAGAGAAGTCTTGAATGATATTCTCTTTCATTTGCTTAGTCATTTACCCCTGATGATGACAGAAGAATAAATATCTTTCACCATCTTGATAGGTATGTTATAACTCCGTACAATGAGTACCCATTGTTGCTTGGCTTACTGTTAAAATTGCTGAATGGCGAGCTTGCTTGGTCCACTAGACGTGAAGTACTAAAGGTAGCTTACTTTAGAACCAGATGAAGTTTATACCATTAACATGCTCAATTCTAAATTGGTCTTTCTTCTTCAGGTTCTGGGAATAATGGGTGCTCTGGATCCTCATGTGCATAAAAGGAACCAGCTAAGCTTGCCAGGGTCACATGGAGATGTACCACGTGCAGCAAGTGATTCTGGTCAACATATTCAATCGGTGGATGAACTGCCTATGGAGCTGTGGCCCTCATTTGCGACATCTGAGGATTATTATTCCACGGTACTCTGTTTAATGAAGTTTAATACATAGATAACTAGCCCTAAGGGTTTGTTAAAGTGGCAATTGAACATGTGATTCAACCAAGTGGCACAGATTCAAATTCCTTTGAGCACAGAAGCAAAGACACTTTAGTTTGGCTAGCATGTGTCGGACACTTGGACACTTGGACACTTGGACACTCCGACACTTGTTAGCACAATCGATATGTGGCAAACACTAGTTGTAGGTTCATTTCGAACCCTTGTTAAGTATACTAAATACTAAATAGACGCAATGCTTAAATGACAAAAATAATAATTTTTAAGAGTAAAATACATTAAATTCATTTTTTCAAGTATAAAAGTGCATATATTTTGAATTTCCTTGTATAAAATGGATATATATTTTAAAAAATGTATATTTTTCTAAACGTGTCCGTGCCGTGTCCGTATCCTAGATTTAAAAAAAATGACGTTTCACTATGTCCGCGTCGTGTTGTATCCGTGTCTCGTGTCCGTATCTGTGCATCTTAGCCTTTAAGCCTAAGGCCACTAGCTGAGGATATATGTTCCACTAGGTTTCCAAATTATGAGATATTTGAATTGAAAATAAGACATAAATTAAGGGAAATGAAAACGCTAGATGCTTCCGGTTTACACACTTGTTTATTAGCCTATATTCAAATTTCCAGGTGGCAATCAATTCACTCTTAAGAATACTTCGGGATCCTTCCCTTGCGAGTTATCATCTTAAGGTGGTTGGATCGCTTATGTTCATATTCAAGGTATGCCAATGAAGCATTTCTCTCTCTATCTCTCTATTTAGTTGATGTTAGCAATTGAGTTAGCTCCATTATCTCTAATTTTTCAAAATTTTCTTTGTACAACTATAGTCTATGGGCCTCGGTTCTGTTCCATACTTACCCAAGGTCAGTTTATCTGTTGATGTATTTAATTGATTTGGAATTGTCTTCACGTGTCTAAATTCTTCCCTCTCCTCGACTTCAGGTCTTGCCCGATCTGTTCCACACTGTCAGTACATGTGATGATAATTTGAAGGACTTCATAACGTGGAAACTTGGAACTTTAGTGTCTATTGTTCGCCAGGTTTTTAACAAACTGTAGTGTATTGGCATTTCATCCATGCTATAAATGATATTGGTTATCCAAGAACATTCCAAAGCTCATCATGCTTGTGCTTGTGCAGCACATTCGAAAATATTTACCGGAATTGCTTTCTCTCATATCAGAATTGTGGTCATCCTTCAGTTTTCCCTCTACCAGTCGTCCTCCGCTTGGCTATCCAGTGAGCATGTTTGATCTACATCTTTTTCATTTTATTTTTATTGTGGGTTGGTGGTTCTTGTTAATGAACCATGCCATTTAGTTTCATTCTCCGTGCTTTATACCATTAAATGGCTTTTGGCTGATATTGTATTTTAATTTGTTTGTTTAGGTTCTTCACTTAGTGGAACAACTTTGCTTAGCTCTCAATGATGAGTTCAGAATGATTCTCCACATTATTCTTCCTTGTTGCATTCAAGTACTAAGTGATGCTGAACGGTGTAATGATTATACCTATGTTCCTGATATTCTGCACGCTCTTGAAGTTTTTGGTGGTTAGTACTCTTCGTATTTGGAGCTACAGTTCTTTATTATTATTATTATTTTCTCTCAGTTATGTAGCTTTCAGTGTGAAGTTTCTGGTGGTTAATCCTGTTTTTATCTTGATAGTATCTTTTTTCTTCCATGTTCTTGTTGTATTAGCACAATTTGTGGATGGAGATTAAAGAGGTATCTATCATATGATTAAATAGGAACCTTTCCGTAATTATTAGAAATATGGAAAACTGAAATAGGTTACAGTATATGGCTTCTTGGTAGTGTACAAACCACAATAATTCTTTTTGTAATTATAGCCTCATGATTTTGTATGATGGAAAGATTCTCTTGTATCTCTTGTAGGGTGTTCTCTTTTTTGAGCAATTCAAGTTCTTACTCCCTGATTAGAAAAAAAGAAGAAATAGGTTACTAGTTGACCTGTACAACATAACAATGGCATTCATTGGGTGGACCAGTGATGTGTCAAAATTCATTTTTTTTTGGGAAAATACACTTTTAGTCCCTGAGGTTTGGGTTAGGTTTCATTTTGGTCCCTGAGTTTTCAAGCTCAACAATTTAGCCCCCGAGTTTTGGTTTTAGTTTCATTTTGGTCATTCCATCCAATTTTCCGTTAATAATTAATGGAATGCTGTTGTTTTTTAAGTTTTTTAAAATATAAATATAATTAAATAATAAAAATATTATTACTTTATAATTTTTTCCCTCTCTCACTCCTCCTTTTCTTCTTTCCTTCTTCACCACCTTCTTCTTCATCCTCGACATCACCACCAACCGCCGACAGCCACCGCTCGCCGGCGGCTGACAAACGTTTTTCTTTTCTTTTTTTTTTTCCTCTTCTCTTTCTTTCTTCTTTTCTTCCTCTTTCTCTTCACATTCTTTTTTTTTTAGAAAAAAAACAGAGAATTTGAGCGTCGTGGTTCAGTTCGTGGATAGTTCGCGTCGGAGAAAAAGATCTGAGCGGCGTGGGTTAGTTTGTGCCGGAGAAGAAGATCTGAGCGGTGTGGGTTAGTTTGTGCCGGAGAAGAAGATCTGAGCGGTGTGGGTCACGAAACGCGCATGGGTCAGTTCGTGCCGGAGAAGAAGATCTGAGCGGCGTGGGTCACGAAACGACGTGGGTCAGTTCGCGCCGGAGAAGATCTGAGCGGCGTGGGTCTGACGTTCAAGGCTGCCCCATCTTTCTCTCTAACACGGTCCATCTCTAACACCCCGTCTGGCGTGGGTTTGACGTTTAGCAGCAGTCGGTCGCCGGCCAGATTGAGGTGGGGTTGACGAGTTTATTTGCGTGAGAAAGAAGACCCGTGAAGAAGATCTACGGTCTGGAGGTTTCTTTGTGCGGGAAAGAAGGAGGAGAAGAAAACGAAGAGAAATAAAAGAAGAAGAAGAAAGGAAGGAGAAAGTAGGTAAAGGAAAAAAAAGAAAGGAAGAAAGAGGGGAAGAAAAGAAGAAAGAAAATAGACGAAAAAAAAAAAAAAATCTTGCCGGCGGCGGTGGCAGTTTGCTGGCATCCGGTGGCCGCCAGCAAGGTTGATGGTGGGGATGGTTGAAGAAGAAGAAAGAGGTTGGTGGTGTGGTGTTGAAGAAAAAGAAAGAATAAAAAAAAATAAAAATATATTAAAAATTAATATTTTATTATTTTTATTTTAAAAAATGAAAAAAATAAATAAAAAATAGGTGCCATGTCAGCAATCCGTTAATATTTAACGGAAAAATGAATGGAGGGACCAAACTGAAACTAAAACCAAACCTCATGGGCTAAATTGTTGAGTTTGAAAACTCAGGGACCAAAATGAAACCTAATCCAAACCTCAGGGACTAAAAGTGTATTTTTCCCATTTTTTTTAATTGAAATATCGAACCTACATTGAGTAAAAATGAAAAATACAAGGACATACCAAAATAAAGCCCAAAAAAAAAGGAGCCAACCTATGAAAAAATGAAAGAATACAGTTTTATCTTCAATTCCTCTTTATTACCTGTCAAATTTTTTAATGCCTCCTAAAGTTAGTTTATTGATGGAGAGATTGATGAGGTCTTTCCTTTGGGAAGGAAAGGAGGGAGGTAAAACTAATCACCTTCTGAGATGGAATTTGGTTACTCAAGCTCAATCAGAAGGAGGGTTAGGAGGGTTGGGCATTGGAGATTTGAAATATAGAAGCTTTACCCTCATTGCTAAATGGGGTTGGGGAGATTCATGCACGAGACAGATTCCCTTTGGCGAAAAATGGTTTTAAATATTCATGGCTCTAATGTAAACAACTGGCACACATCTAGTTAATTTGCAATAAGTCTTCATAGTCCTTGGATTAGTATTTCCAAGGTATGGAAGCAAGTGAACTCGTTGGCTGTTTTTAAATTGGGCAATGACATAATTCTATTTTGGCATGACATTTGGGTTAACGAATCTCCTCTAAAAATTTATTTCCCTCGGTTGTTTTTGATTTTTAACAAATTTTTGATCATTGGGATGGTATTGCTTATCTTGGAATATCATTTTTCGTTGGTGGTTAAAGGAAGAGGAAATCTTAGACCTTCAATTGCTTTTGGCTAGCTTCTATCCGATTCGTGTTGCTATTAATTCTGATTCCAGAAGCTGGTCGTTAGAGCCATCGATTATTTTTCCTATGAAAATTGTTATCAAGACATTTGGCCTCCTCCAGTTCTCACATGGATAAAGAAGTTTTTACTGCAATTTGGAAGCCCAAGAGTCTGAAGCGGGCTAATATTCTCATATGGATTATGTTAAATGGCATTTTGAATTGTTATGACGTTCTTCGAAGGAAACTTTCGTCACATTATATTTTTCCATTAGCTTGTTCTTTTTATTTATCAAATGCATATGTTCTGCAACTTATCTTCTTTGATTGCATTTACTCTAAGACAATACTGGTTTAAGTTATTTTCGATCTTCAATTTTCATTAGGTGCTCTCTAACACTTTCAAGGACAATATTTTTTAGTTGTTAATTGAGTCGTCTGTCTCCTAAAAAATTAAGTTGTGGTCAAATGTCGTTAAAACTCTTCTTTCTGAATTATGGTTTGAAAGAAATCAAAGATCTTTCATAACAAGCATCTTTTTTGGGTAGATCGGTTTAGTTCGGCCCGTCTTAAAGCTTCTTCCTAATGTTTTCCTTCTAAGCATTATGCCAATTATTTTATTCAAGATTTATGTCTTAACTAGAATGCTTTTATTTTTTCATTGTAATTTTTCTACTTGTTTTTTTGGTTTTCTATTTTTATTCCTCCTATTGTGGAGTTTGTATTTTTGTAATTTTAGTCTCTTTTCATTATAACAATGAATAGTTTCGTTTCTGATTCAAATTACAAATTAACTTCAGAAGCCCAAAGAGAAACATGGAATCTTACAAATGACTAAACATCACTTGAAGACCTCTCAAACTCTCTAATAATTCTATTATTCTTCTCATTGCAAAGATCTCACATGCTTGTAAATCGTATTAACTCTTCCGTGGATAACTTGTCAAATAAAGAATCTAATCTTCTTAGGAATTTTCACTTGCCAAAGAGTAGAGAAGATAGACTCACTACGAGTGGAAGAATTGAGCAACCATTGAAAAAAGAAGCTACTCGAGAAACCCTTGGAAGGGTTGAGACTCCAACTATGAATATCCCTCCTCCCCTCCCTATCGGTCAAAGAGCGAAGGAAACCCAAAGAATGAGAAAGAGAGCCCCTAGAGACATTAATAAGCTCGAAAATCATGTGGTTTTTCATGGAGGAGAACCGATAGAGATTAGGAAATCTAGAGTAGAGGGAACTGTTCCCCACCCAATTGTACTCCCAAAAATAAGACTCCCTCCCATCTCCCACCACACACCAAACCAGACTAGAAAAAATCGGGAGCTTGTAGATAATTTCTTTTCACGGGTTTTTTTGACATGCCTTTAACCCCACCTGAAAGCCACTCATAGGGATGATAGCCATACTAACGATAATCTAGTGCGTTTTGATCATACTAGGTAGATTTAGAACTTTAGGGTCACAAATTAAGTTTATGGGAACTCTTGGCTTTAACCAATTATTAGGTTCATTTGGACATATAGAGTTAATATCCGTTTGTAAATGGATTCTGATTCTTTCAACCATAGATTGTATATTGATATGGTCAGTTTTGTTATATTACTATGAATCTAAATTATTGATATTTTTTTGATAAATCTTTTAGTTCATCATAAGGTTATATTTTTTTAAAAAAATTATGTTATAGTTGCCCTTTGATAGAAATAAGTAAACTTTTTTTCATTCCATTATGATTTCAAATAATGTGTTGTGAACTAGAATAATTTTTGTATTTCTCTTTATGTTTTATGCTATGTTATTCTATTGGTTCATGTCGTTGGTTATTTCTTATTAATGCAACCTGTCATGCTTTTTGTTTTTTGATGAGAAACTATGATTCCTCCATTTTGTTGATGATTTGAAATTACAAAGAAGGAATCCAATGTGCCAAAGAAATTACAAAGAAATTACAATAGACACTTCCATCGGCAATTAGAATGTGACCTGTCATGATCTAACCTGTAATTCACGTTGTAGGCACTTTGGACGAACATATGCATCTTCTTCTTCCTGCACTTATTCGTTTGTTCAAGGTGGATGCTCCAGCAGACATGAGATGTGCTGCAATCAGAACTTTGACAAGATTGATCCCCCGTGTGCAGGTTGATGATTGATCCCCCTTGTGCATGTACAAGTATTCTCTTTTATACACTAGAAGAAGTTTTACTTCTATTATTTTATTATTATTATTTTTTACATTTTTTATGTTAGAAACAAAAGGAGAGAGATAAGAGCGTTTTTGAGCCTGGACAGATATTTTATTATGTATCTTCTTTTTAGTTTCGGGATTGACTGAGGTCTAATATCACTAGCTGGTGATATTTGAACAAAGTCATGCAATGGTGATATTTGAACAAAGTCATGGAAGTATGCTTTTTTAAATGGAGAGATTTTATGGTAATGTTCTTTGTTTTGGTCTACGGTTTAATTTGAGCTAGCCCTCTCTCTTTCTATACAAACTTTTGCTTACAATTGAGGTGCTTCATAAGAAAATAATTTAAAGATTTTTCATAATAAAATTCATCTACCATAGCAATTAGTAAAAGAAGAAACATCTTTAACATTTTTTTCTCCAAATGAAAGTCAGATTCTTAAATAATTTTTTCTTTTTTGTCTCAGTTAATTTTTCTGTAATCTTTTTGTCAGGTAGCTGGTCACATATCTTCTCTTGTGCATCACCTAAAGCTTGTCTTGGATGGGTCAGTCTCTCTCCCCCTTCCTTCTTTGTATATATAAGTGCATACATAAAAAAAAAATATTCAAATTATCAGCTTTGTAAGAAAAGGAACCTTTGATTGCCACATGTTATTCATTTATTACTAGAGAAAGCAACGAAAATGGGTGGACAGGGAGCTACTTAAACAAACCAAATGAATAAATAAATATAAGAAAACCTAAGAAGCACGAACACGGAACACTTCTAAAATGACGAAGTGTCAGGGACACTTGTCCGACACCGACACGCCTCCGACACGTGTCTGACACGCCACCTGGCGTGTCTGATTTTTTTTAAAATTTTTTATTATTTTCTGACACGGCTCCGACGAGATTTTTTTTTTCTTTTTTTTTTTTGTCACTGTTTTTATCCATAGTTATGTTTTTATCCTAGTAGTTTTTTTCTGTTTTTATCCTTCTCTGCAACCTTTGTGTTTTTTTTTCTATTTTTATCCATAGTTCTGTTTTTTACTTGTTTTAATGTTTAAATATAGAGGAAATTTACATAAAAGTATTAAATATTCATAATATGTCAAAATATGCACACATATATATGTTTTTTTTTTAAAAAAATTAACGTGTCCCCAACGTGTCGTGCCCTACTATTTTGGAAATTGACGTGTCGCCGTGTCCGTGTCGCGTGTCAGTGTCTGTGCTTCTTAGAAGGAAACTTCCTAAGACAGGAAGTTTGATGACACTGGCCTAGATATTTAATTCCACGTCAACATCTACCCCCTTGTTAAGGTTTTGGCTTATAGATTAAGAAAGGTCTTCCCAAAGAGCATCTCAGAGGTGCATGGTGCCTTTATTTTAGGAAGGCATATCCTAGATCAAGCTCTTATAGCTAATGAGACCAATGAGGACTATAAAATAGGAAGGTGTTATCTTCATGATTGATTTTGACAAGACTTATAATCATGTGAGTTGAGATTTTCTAGATAAGGTCTTTGTAAACGAGGTTTTGGCTTTAATTGGAAATCTTGGATTTGGAGCTATATAAGGACAGTCAAGTATTCCTTTCTTATTAATGGTAGAGGTTAGATTCTTGTTCAGGAGGATTGCAACAAGGTGATTGGGAATCGTATGCTCTTGTTCCACTTGCAGTATGCTGACGAGGCAATCTTTTTCTGTCAGTAAAGGAAGAGTCTTTTGTGTTAAGTTTGGTGCAGCTTTGCAGTTGGATGGGAGGATTAATTTTTGGCTGCCCTGAATAGTTGAATTATTTTTAGGCTCTTGTAATATTTGGACTTCTGTTCTTTTCTTTTTTTGGGTGCTTTGTTTTCTTCAGGAGTTTGCATCTTTGATCACTTTTCTTTCTTTTCATCTACCAATAGAAAGTTTGTTTCTTCTATTAAAAAAAGGGTCTACATCATCTTAATGACTATTTATGTTTTGCAGTAATATTTGCCTGATACTTTGGAACAATCATGAATCTAATTATATTTTCTTTTGGTGGGCTTGGTTTTTGGATGCCCCTTTATTCTTTCATTTTCTCTCAATGAAAGTTAATCTCTTATAAAAAAAAAAATTATAATTGCAGATTTGTGCCCTTTGTTCACTCATTTTTCTTCTAAATTTCTTAAATTCTTTATTTGATTATTAAATTTTACGTGTACAGGAAGAATGATGAGCTCCAAAAATATGCTGTTGATGCACTTTGTTGCCTAGCCCAGTCCCTTGGGGAAGATTTCACTGTTTTTATTCCATCAATACACAAGCTTCTATTGAAACATCGCTTGCGGGTTTCCTACTCTCCTTGCAACATTTAATCTATGAATAATATCTATTTAATTGTATTTGAAGCATGATAAGTAAATGTTACTTTTTATCAGCATAAAGAATTTGAGGAAATTGAGGGACGTTTGCGAAGACGAGAGCCGCTGATCTTGGGGAGCACAACTGCTCAACGCTTGAGTCGGCAATCTCCAGTGGAAGTCATCAGTGATCCTCTAAATGATGTTGACATTGACCCTTATGAAGATAAATCTGATGTGCATAAACAGTTCAGAGGTCACCAGGTATTTGTCACGTGATTTTCATCTATTTTGTTGTTTTGGTATATAATGTAACTGATCTCCTGCAAAAAAGAAATCATCTTGTAATGTGCATTTCTCTAGTTAGTTATCTCTATGCAAACTCAAGAATTTATGACAACTGAAATAAAACATCTATTCTACGTATGCCTTAGAATATGATTAGAAATGTACAGTCGATGTGAGAATAAGAGATACTCAAAATAAAGTTGTGAAATGGAAGGTTTTGTTGATTTAATGCAATATTCGGAGAAAGCTTGCTTTCTCTGATAAAGGAGATTTTTGGTATTTGTAGATTATTGATTTAGTATAGTCATCAAGGTTAGAGTGTCGAATGAATCTGTCTCCAATTAAGGGATTTACATTGCCCTGGAGAACATTGTAAAGCTGATTGTTTGCTAATTCCTTTTATGGCTGATAAAGCTCTTCTCATCTCAAGATGGACGATGAGAGGGTTGTTAGATTATAAGTTGGAACTAGAAGTGGCTCTCGAGATGTATTAATGATGTAGCCGTATACTTGTAATAACCCTTAGTCTTTTATTTTACTAAGTCATGTGCCAACCACATGCCTTGTAACTACTTTATTTAGGATCCTTGCCTATTTAAGGGCAAGTGATTATCAATAAAGGGATATCATTTGTTATTATTCTAAAACAAGTCTACGGCTCCACCAAATTTGGTATCAGAGCGTTTGATTTTGGGCGCTTCCTCGATGGCATCCAAGAAGGTCTCAACCAGTGCGGGTGGAGACTCAACATCGATGGGCAAAGAGGCGGAGAATATCACCGTCCTCTCACCACAAGAATTGACTGTACGCTTGCTGTCAGTCGAGGATGATGTGCGTGAGATTAGGAAAATCTTAGAGATGATGTGCATCAAAATGGGCTGCAAAACTGGACAGCAACCCTCGGAGATTCAAGAAACTGTGAACTTGGGGAAAAAACCGCAAGAATTTTTTAGAGAAGGTGGCAGAACAAGCAATTGGCAAGAAGGACAAAATTTGGAGGGGAAACCATTCCAAGAAGTGATAACAGCTACAAGAATTCTCCAAGAACAGCATATAGGATTTCAAGAACTCAATCACAACCCTTTATTTAGAAGACAAACAGAATGGGGTGGAGATATTTCAAGTGAGGAAGAATATGAAGAGATTCAAAGAGAGGAACGAAGAAATTTTAGACACCATCAACATCAAGAGAATGACTTCAAAATGAAAATAGATTTGCCTCCAAGAATGATCCAAGAAGTAGATTTTCCTCCAAGAATCTATCATGAATACCGAACAATGCTCCAAGAATTCAACAATAATCCCTTGTATAGAAGACAACAAGACGGGACGGATTCATCGAGAAATAAAGACCTTGGAAAGATGGGAAACAAGGAGGAACCAAGCGGTAACCTAATGGGGCAAGCTGCCATCGAGAGAACTTATCAAGAACAAGATAAAACATCTCGGGAATTGGAAGAAAGGATGGGACAGCAACAAGAAAGACAAACAATGGAGCAAAGAATAGTTCATGAAACACATTTAGCTCCAAGAAAGTATCAAATAATGCATCAAGACTTCCACATCAATCCATTACATAATTGGCAGCAAGAATTCTTCGAGTGGAAGCCTTTAGAAATGCAAGAACACAAGGTAAAATATCATCAAGAAAGGCAAGAAAGGCAAATTTTTGTTCAAAGAACAATCCAAGAATGGGATACAGTCCAAAAATGGAATTTTTGGCCGTTTATTACGTAACTCGAGGTCGAGTTCTTTTTAGGAAGGGGATGTTTGATGTAGCCGTATACTTGTAATAACCCTTAGTCTTTTATTTTACTAAGTCATGTGCCAACCACATACCTTGTAGCTACTTTAGTTAGGATCCTTGCCTATTTAAGGGCAAGTGATTATCAATAAAGGGATATCATTTGTTATTATTCTAAAACAAGTCTACGGCTCCACCAATTAAAGTTTACAAGAAGCCTAATGTTTATTGTTGGGTTTCAAAATTCGCAAGGAGAAATTTATTAGGCTGCTTCATTTCAATATTAGATTTAGTATGGTTCTTTAAAGGCTTCTTATTTCTATATCCTCAATCTCTTGGTTTGCATAGAAGATTATTCTATTGTTGGCATCAGTCAAGTTTCTTCAAGAATTTCTCCAGATTGGCATCTCTCTATCGTATCCTCCCCAGCTGATATTCCTATATTTATTGTAGTCTTCCTCCCTCAGATTTCCTTTCGGGTTGCTCAAAGGAGTTGGAGAGGCTTCGAGTAGAAAGGTCTCAAGTTAATCCTTTTCTTGTCAAGCAGCGGGTCCAGTTGTTAGATTATAAGTTGGAACTGGAAGTAGCTCTCGAGATCTATTTACCTAAGGAGGGATCAAAGGCTGTTAGTTCAAAGAATTTGCTTTCTTATAAATAATTGTCAGTTATTTGGAGTATTTTGAACTAACAGCTTTCAGAGACTGTTAGTTCAAAGAATCAGCTTTCTTAGAATTAGTTGTTGGTTATTTGGAGTTTTGATGTCCCTTATTTTGTTGGGATGTCCTTGGATCTTTTTATTGATGGTTATTGGTTTTTATATATTCTTATGTAGCCTGGAATTATTGATGGTTACTAATTTCTATATGCTCATACTTTGCTTTGTTATTTTTTTTTCCCTCAGGTGTTTGTATCGTGAGAGGAGTGGCTTGATGTTATTCTCAAGTTTAATGCGAGGCCTATATATAGGGAATAATGTCTCCTTAATTAATTTAGTATAACATAGAAAATGGGAAACAATACAATGATTCTCATTCCGCAATCTTATTTATGTGAACCAAGTGCTTGGTTGATTGGTCGTATTGGTGACTGGGGGGCCATAATCAGTCTAGTTACTTTACATCGATATTTTTGGATAAGTATTGTGAAACTGATCAGATCTAAAAGAATGTACATTTGCAAAGGAGACAAAATCTTAAAAAATAGAAAAGGAAGTAAAAGAATGAAAACCAAAATTTACTTGAAAGTCTCGTAAGTCGTAATTAGTTTTATGAGAAAAGAAATAGATACATGTCACTATAACAACTAACTTAGCCATCCATCACGATGTGAAGAAAAAAATAAAATAAAAATAAAATAAAACCTTTATGCCTTCCCTAAAACCATATCCTAAATATTGTGACAGTCCTTTCTTTTTAGATGCAATGGTAATACAAATTGTAAGTTTATTTTGCCCTCTTTATATGCATTCAAGACTTCAGACCTTTGGTTTCATGTTGTAACTCCAAATTGTACATATCTTTTGAAATAACAGTTTTTTGTGTAGGTTAATGATGGCCGATTGCGCACTGCTGGAGAGGCTTCCCAGCGAAGTACTAAGGAAGATTGGGCTGAATGGATGAGGCATTTCAGTATCGAGCTTCTTAAGGAATCACCATCTCCTGCACTACGGACCTGTGCAAGACTAGCACAGTTGCAGGTTAGTTATCACATTCACTTGCATATATATCTTCAAAAAATATATTCTGATTGTAAGTTATTGGCAGCCCTTTGTCGGGCGTGAGTTATTTGCGGCTGGTTTTGTTAGCTGTTGGGCACAACTAAATGAGACAAGTCAGAAGCAGTTAGTCCGGAGCTTGGAGATGGCATTTTCCTCCCCTAATATCCCTCCTGAAATTTTGGCAACGCTTCTTAACCTGGTTTGTTTCTTAAGCATGATTTATTGTTTAATTAATGTATTTAAATTTTGTGGGTACGAATACTTCACTTATATGATAACGTTAGTTAACGGCTTTTTTTAGTGGAAAAAATTAGTTAACAGCTTTTTACAATGTTGTAACAACAAACTAGTTACGTAGGAAGGCAGAAAAAGATCTTGATCACTTGTTATGGGATTGTGAGTTTGCTCGCTCTGTCTAGAGCCCCTCTTCTTTGAGGCCTTCGAGTTTCAGTTTGTGAGCCATCGTCGTTGTAGGGATATGATCAAGGAATTCCTCCTCCATTCGCCGTTTCGGGAGAAAGGAAAGTTCCTTTGGCATGCTGGCATTTGTGCTATTTTGTGGCGATTATGGGGGCAAAGGAACAATAGAATTTTTAGAGGGATCGAGAGACATTCTTGTGAGGTTTGGAATAATATTAGGTTTCATGTCTCTTTATGGGCCTCGGTTGGCAAGGCTTTTTGTAATTACCCTCTTGGTCTTATTTTGATTAATTGGAAACCCTTCATTTAGTTGGGTTCCTCTTTTGGGCTTGGTTTTTTTGGATGCCCTTCTATTCTTTCATTTTTTTCTCGATGAAAGCTCGGTTCTTTATAAAAAAAAAAAAAAAACTAGTTATGTAGGAAAATGGGGGTGGAGATTCCGTCATTGAACTTTCACCTTTATGGAGAAAGGTGGTCGCTAGTATTTATGGGACTGATTTCTTTGATTGGCATTCAATTTGCGAGAATAAATTTTCTCTTAGATGCCCATGGAATATTATTTCTAAGAAAGGCGTGTCGGGTGAGGAGGTTTGGGAGTGTGTTAGGTTCAGTGCTTCGCTTTAGGGGCAAATTCCTCTTTTTTGGGTTTTTTTTTTTGGTACGCCCTTGTATTCTTTCATTTAATCAAGGAAAGTTCAGTTTTATATATATAGTTATTTAATTTATATAGTTATTTAATTTAGTTTGGCCCGTTTTATTCAGTTTGTTTAAAAGTCAAACCAAACCGAAAATCTTGGTTTTTTAAAAGACTAAACAGAGATAACCAAATTTTTTTAAAAAACCAAACCAAGCCGATCAGTTTATCTCGGTTTGGCTTGGTTCCTTGATTGAGTTCGGTTCTTGCACATCCCTAATACAAAGGGTTCCTCCATGATGTTGTGTCCACTTGGTTGTGTTTTGTACAAGAATGCCTTGGAGAACTGCACATGTTTTGGAGATACAACTTTGCTTCCTCAACTTTAGATGCATTTTGGAATCTTTCAATATTTCCTTAGGTTATAATAGTTCCTATCGCGGAATTGCTAAGGAAGTTTTTTTTGTTAGAAAACCAGTAAGGAGGTATTGTTTTACCACTCGGGGGTGTTTTGTGAGGATCAACCTATGCAACTATTTTTTACTTTAAAAAAAAAATTATGAGAAATTGAGTTTTCATTAAGCAAAATGAAAGAGAGAACAAGGGCATACAAAAAACGAGCCTTGAGAAGAAAAAACAAGCCTAAGAATCGAGGGCCCACAACCTACCTACAAAAAAAAAATCCCACCCCAAAAGAATGAGCCCAAAAGAGTAATTACAAAAAGGCCGACAAACCGACGCCCATAACGAAGTATTAAATCTAATCAACTTCCAAATCTCCTCCCTTGAACTCTCGATCCCTCTAAAAATACGTCTATTTCTTTCAAGTCAAATGATCCACAAAGTAGGCTAGAAGCATGCCTGCCATAAAATCTTCCCTTTATCACGAAAAGGAGAGTTAGGGAGAACTTCCTCAATCATGGACCCACATTCCCTACCTTGGTTTAGAGAGAGTGATTCCAAAGAACACACCATTCCTGCAAAGAACACACCATTGAGGGCGCAACAAATATAGAAACGATTCCAAAGAGAGAGTGCGAACAAGCAATCTCCAAGCAAATGGTTTAGAGTCTCCTCCTTATTCCTGCAAAGAACACACCATTGAGGGCGCAACACCAAAGAGGAGAGAGTCTTTGAAGACCATCCTGCGTGATCACCCTGCCATGTAAAACTTGCCAAGCAAAAAATCTCACCTTAGGAATTTTAACTTTCCAGAGAGAAGAGGAAGCAGGAGTACCCTGGGGAGAAGGGGAAGCGCATATGATTTGGAAATAAGAGCGGCAAGAAAAGCCTTCAGAGGGTTTAGGAATGTAGATACGAGAGTCTCTCCTCCCAAGATGGATGATCCGATCAGAAAGAATGGAAAGAAGACTAGCAAGGTCGGTTGTCTCACGATCGGTAAGGGGACGACTGAGGCCCAAGGAAAGGGATGAGGAGGGGTCAAGGGAAGGCAAAATAGAGGTTGCTGAGTGCAACTTCTTATCAGACAGGTTATAAAGTTGAGGAAAAAGGGAACACAAAGGTTTTTCCCCCACCCAGAAATCCTCCCAAAAGTAAGTTTTTGAACCATCCCCAATAGAGCACGAGATATGATTAGAGAACAAAGGAAAGCCCGAAGCAATCGCAGTCTAGAGGTTTTTGCTAGAACCCTTAAGCTTATGACCAGAAACCCATTTGAAAGGATGTGGTCCATACTTGCTCATAATAACCCTATGCCACAAAGAGCCTTGCTCAAAGAAGAAACGCCACAACCACTTCACTAGAAGAGCCTCGTTACGCAGTCTAAGATTTCCAATACCCAATCCTCCAACCTTAGCTGACTTGGAGACAACTTCCCACTGGACAAGGTGGACTCCCCCTCCCTCCTCCACCCCTTCCCACAAAATATTTCTCATTAATCTTTCAATATTCTTACTAACCGAGACCGGGAGAGGAAGTATATGGGGATTCCACTTAGAACCGATTGAATCAAAGTAAGCTTCCCTCCTTCAGAGAAAAAGACCTTTTTCCAGGTAAAGAGACGTTTCTGAATTTTTTCCACCACAGTTGGAGCTGTTACTTCTTAATCTTAATAGTTGGAGCTCTTTTCTTTAGTTCTTCACTTCTTTGGTTTGACTATGTTTTTTCTTGTTGTATATTCTTACATTTGCTCATATACACACACATATATACATATATGTATATGTATACATATACAATAACTTTTGTATTCATCAACAAATAACTAATGACATTTGTACTGATGTTTTGAATGCAGCAAGATCAAACATCTTCCACTTAAACTCAATCTATTTTTATTGTTTGTAATGTGGAATCTGTTGGAAATTATTGCAGGCAGAGTTTATGGAACATGATGAGAAGCCTCTACCTATTGACATTCGTCTTCTTGGTGCTCTTGCAGAGAAGGTAAACTCTTTGTTTCCATCTTTCCTTTATCTGAAGTTATATCCCAGATGTGTCTGGAGAGGAAGAAATAGACAATTTATTGTGAGAATTTTTACAGTGTCGTGCATTTGCTAAAGCTCTGCATTACAAAGAAATGGAATTTGAGGGTGCGAGGTCCAAGAAGATGGATGCTAATCCTGTTGCTGTAGTAGAAGCACTTATTCATATAAACAATCAGTTGCACCAGCATGAGGTTAACCTTTTTTTTTATCATCAATTTATTTTCTTCCAAGCATATAATTTTAGCCAATATTTCTTGTTGTTTGACTGCTTACTTTCAATCCTTCTGTCTATTATGAAATATTCATTGTCGTTTTAGATCTATGTTTGCTTTCTCTAGGCTGCTGTTGGAATATTGACATATGCTCAACAACATCTGGGAGTTCAGCTGAAAGAATCTTGGTAATTTAGAAAGTTCAGTTTTTCTTTTTGCTTTTTCATATCTTGATTTTGAGTATGTTTTTGTTTGAATTATTTGTGGAGTTATACCAAATTTCATTTCGGTTCTTAGAAGGAATACTACTTAATTCAAGTTTTTGATTAATCTGATGAAATTAAAAGTTTAAAGTTCAATTTTTCTAGTATAGCTTATTCAAAAATTAAAAATGTTACTTTTAGTTTTAATGGATTGTAACTTTATAATCATGTAATTTTAATTAAATAATTGATTATCTTAACTTTAATACTTATAAATCTTGTCGATTAAAACCAATGTATTTATCAATATTTTGACTTAGTTGAGTAAAATAAAATAATTTATATATTTACTAATGAGGGTGGGTGATAATGGAACTAAAAATGATGACCACCTACCTAGGATTTAATACCTACGTGTTTCCTGACAACCAAATGTAGTAAGGTCAGACGGTTGTCCCGTGAGATTAGTGACATTAGTCAAGGTCCGCCTAAGCTGGCTTGGACACTCACAGACATTAAAATAAAAAAGAACTAAAAAAAATGTAAATGGATTGTATTGATGTTTTGGGGTAGTTTTAGAGGGCCTATGGTGATGATAATAGAGCATTCCCATAACATAGGAAGTTGCAATGCTTTTGTCTCTCTCTCGTACACAGGGTGGTCTCGATGACTCATTCCATGGGAAGTATCCTGCTTTCAGACAACCGCTTTGTATATTTTTTATTTTTTCTTTTAATGGAAGTGTTGGAATTCAGAGCTCTTGGGATTGGTCAAAAGAGAAGCGTTGAAGATTTTTATTCATCACCAATTGCCAGTCCCGTGAAAGATACCCCGTCTGGAAGGCAAACAAAAGGAATGAGAAGGTTTAATAAGTTAATTAAAGATTTTGTCCTTTGGAATTACCTTTATCCCACAAAATGGAATTAGCTGTTTGATATTTCAAGGGTTTCAAGTTAGGCTCGTTCCTTTTCTGATCACTTTCATTTATTGCTTTGAAGCTAGAAGTTTTGTCGTTGAAGTATGGTTTGCAGATCATGAAGTATGAAGAAAAAGTAAGGAGAAAAGCCTTGTTTCGGAATTTGCTCAGTATGTTGCGAAGTCAAATTTTTTTGGCTTATGAGCTTGATCTTTGGTCTTCTGTGAAAGATGATTTACTGGAATTATTTTTGGTTGAAGGAAGGAGTTTGATCCAGAATGTAATGCAATGGTTTCAAGCTGGTGTTGAGTTTTCAGGTTTCTTCCATAGTTTTTTAGCCTGAAAAAGAGGAATTTTCTGATTTCAGAACTAAGCTCTAGCCTCTATAGATGGGCAGTCTCTTTTGCCATTTGGTAAGATTGAAGCAGAATACTTGATTTTCTCACCATTTTATATCAGAATCTTCCGGGGGTTCTTTCGGATATAAAATGGTGAAAAAATCAAGTATTCTTCTTCAATCTTTCGGGGGTTCTTTCGATGGAATCTTCCATGGATTCTATCGATGGAAGAATATATGAACTTTAGACTCCCCCCTTTCTGCATCCTCTTTCCTCCGTCATCTTTTCTTAGAAACCCTACCCTAGTCGTTAGATTCTTCATCTCTTTGGCGTTCTCTTCTTCTGGTGTCTCTTCTTTCGATATGAATTCTTCCGTCGTCAATTTCTTTGGCGTCTTCTGTTGACTTTGGTGTTTCTTCGACAAGCTACTTGGTTTGTGTTCGGTCATTTGTTGTTGGGTTTGGGTTTGTCTTGCGTTTTCGTCTGCTTATTGCTCTTTTATTTTTGGTTGTTGGTTGCGTCCCTTCTACGTTCATGGGTTTCAGTGTTGCTCGTTCATTTTTGGGTTTGCTTTCTCTGTCTTTCATTTTCTCCTTCACTCGTCTCTGTTTGTGGATTATGTGGTTCGCTGTACGTCGGTTTCTGTGTTGGTGGTGTGTGATTTTTTTCCTCATCTTCGTTTGTGGGTTTGTGTGGGTTTTTTGATTCATGGGTTTTGCTGTTGGTCGTGTGGTTTTTTGGTTTGTGGATCATCTGCTTGTTATTCGTTGGTCTCTTTGGATTGTGGTATCTGTGGGACATTCTGTTTTGGGTTGTGGATCTATGGAGGAGATGAGTTGTTGTATCCGTAATACACATTTTTCGTTTATAGGGTGAAAAAGACGAGTGTTTTATGGAAGGTATGAATAAGATCAAAAGATTCACCTTTCCTTATCCCTCTTAGGTTGGCTTGAAAACTTCTTGGTTAAGCTATTGCCGAATCCAATACGCTCATCTTTTCACGAGAAATTTAGGGAGAATTTTGGGACCATTCATTTGTCTAAATTTAGATGATCCCAGTCCCCAGGGTTGGTATTTTGAATGTGTTGTTTCTTATGGAGGAAGAAAGAATGTTCATCCATACTAGTTTCGATAAGAAAGGTTGCATTGTTCTCTAGGTGACGGTAAGTGATTTTCTCTCAAAATATTGAAAATTGAAGTACTCCGAGTTGGCTTTCTGTACTCAAATTAGGAATGTTGATGCGTCACAGGAAGATGTGGTGAAATCCCCTGAGATTTTTTCTTTTTGGGTAAGGAGCGAAAGAAAAGGGGTGGTTTTGAATCTCAATTCCATTTTGGTGGTTTCTAGGATGTTTGCTCATTATTCTTGGAGGGATGTTCAAATCACTTAAGAAAATTATTTTCAGTCTAGAATTTCAATTAATCCATTTATAGATGGCAAGACGTTGATAAAGATTGATGAGGGTTTTTCTAATTTGAACTTTTATGGAAAATGGAGTCGTTTTGGTGACCTTCATCTAAAAATTGAATGTTGATCTGATAAGAAACATTGTCATCCATAATTATAAAGGGTTATGGTGGATGGTTCTCTATAAAAAATTTACCTTATATATCTCTTTGATGTTTCTTGTCAAAAAAAATATAAAAAATTTACCTTTGATTTACTGGAAACAACCATTCAACCATTCTTTGAAGCTATTGGGCAACATTTTGGTGGATTAATTAATATTTCCTTCCAAACCCTTAACTTTATTTGATTTCTCAATAGCCGTAATTGAGGTTGAGGAAAATATTTGTGGTTTCATCCTGCAGAGATTGGTGTCAAGGATGCAATCCCTCTGTTTTGGCGATATAACTTCTCTGGACTTTTTAAGTAAGATTCGTATGAATCTTGGAAACTTTTCCCTTAAAGATATCAAATACAATGGATTTAAAGAGGGTTAATCAGATCATGGAAGATGAAAGGTTTTTTTTACCAAACGAAGATGATTTGATGATGGTCATTGAGGACTCAAAGGTCTCTTCGATGTACGATGAGAATTTTAATTTGAATGGTTTTGATATGTTAAAAGACATTACGTTGGATGGACATGCAGAAGTTGATTCTCCCGGTTCTAATGGGGGTACTATGGTGTCTCATTTACACTCGAAGTCAAGTTCTATAAAAGCTTACCCTTTGCATTATGCTCAAAGAAAAGTGTTTCTCTTTATCATTGATTATTCAGAGTCTAGTTTAGATTCTTTAGAGGAATCTTGTGTTCGTCTTTTGACTCAATCCACAAATTCATTGGAGTCACCTACTAAAGGTTCTAAGATGCAAGAATCTTTATACCTTGCAATGGGTTTAGTCAATCACAAGTTTTTGTTCCTGGTTCAAACATTCACCAAAGTGGTAACAAGTCTCTCTTCACCTAAGAAGAATCCTTCTTGTTTTGATTCTGATTGGGAATCAGATGTTAGTATGAGTAGTGTGGAATCAGTTTTTCGTATTTTGGAATCAGAGTTGGTCGATCAGTTTGAAGACGATTTGTTTGTAGAAGCTTTTGAAATTTTATATGAAGATAATGAACAAGGTATTAATGTTCTTAAGGGAGTACTTTCTCAATGGTTTCGACTCAAATCTCAGCTAAATTTTCTTCTCTTATTAAGATATGTGGACTACAGTTGCGGGCGATTCCTAATTTGTCTCCGGTAGTTAAAGCTCTTTAGTGTTGTTCTCCTTGGCTAAGTATTGAATTTCAGGGTTTAGTCTCTATAAGTTGGGCGCTTTCAGATTTCATCGGTGCTGTTTTTCAATAGCGGCTGTCTTTTTTTTTTTTTTTTGGAGATCCTTCCTTTCCTCCCTTCCATCAATTGGTTATTTTAGCCGGTTGCGAAGTAGTTTTTTTTTTTTTTTTGGTTTTACTTCTATTTTGTTTTCTTTGTAGGGCAGAGTTTGTGTTGGGTGTTATCTCAGTTTTTTGTTAGTGGTTTTCAATGTTTCAGTTTTCTTCTTTAGTAGTTTGGTGGTTCCGTTTCTTCTCTGAGTTTGGTTGATTTGCTGTTTGTATTTCTGGTTGGTTTTTTCAGTTGTAGCTGCTTGTCTTTTGTCCGTCTCCTAGATCTCCTATTCTTAGCTTTCTGTATGTTCTCTCTTCTAGTTGCCCTTTTTCTTTTCATTTTATCAATGAAGCTTTGTTTCTTGTTATAAATTTTTTTTTAAAAAAACTTCCAGGGGTTTTTTCTTTAAGAGCTTTTTCATGGTTCTATCTCTCTTCTTTGTGGGGTTTGAAGTCTCAAGATTGGCTTGAGTCTCAGATCATTGCAAATTCCTTTTGGTTTCTTTGGGTGCATTTATGTTCTATTTGTTATCCGTTTGTTCTCCTTTCAGCTTCTTGTGGAGTTTGTATCTTTTGAGCATTAGTTTCTTTTCATTTATTCAATAAAATGTTTCATTTCTTGTTAAGAAAAATGAAATAGTGTTGGGATGGGATTTCCCGTCATTTCTCTATTATTTGGAACTCATTTACTTGCATTCTCTTTTAATCTTAAACGTTGTAATTGAAAAATACTAGCTTTAAATTTGGTGGATGCGAAAGGAACAGTAATTTCCTTACTTGCTATTTTTAAGGTATGAGAAACTGCAACGCTGGGAAGATGCTCTTAAGGCATATACTGCCAAGGCTTCACAAGCATCAAATCCACATCTTGTATTAGATGCCATGTTAGGTTTGTGATTTGTTAACATCTCATTTCTTATAATTATGTCTTTTTCTGTTTCCCTGTTACAAAGGTATGTATTCTCTTTTAACTGTTATCATGGTCATGGAGCAATAAGTTGATTGATTCTGCATATCATTTGCGAGAATGGTGGGGCAGTTTTGTTCAAAATAAATTCTGCTACCGAATCAGGAAGATATACATTGATTAACTAGTTATATATGCTCTTGAAACTTGGTATTGAGTTGTACCTGTGGTTTTGTAAAGAACATTCAACTAAAATAAATTTTTGGAATAAATATTTTTCTTCAATAGTTTTATACGCCCAGCCTTGAGGATGGTCGAGCCAGTGATTATTTCTTTTTTGGTATGTAGTCAGATATATTTTTGACAAGATGTAATAGAACTTATAACGAACATTTTGACTTGAATATTTTGGTGCTCAAAGCTTTTGAGGGAGTTGTACCTGTAGGGTTTTTTTTAAAAAAACAAATTGAATAACTGGACTTTAAATGATAAGAAATGAAAGAATACAAGGGCATTTAAAAATAAAGCCCCTACTAGAGATAAACTATAACAAAAAGGGGTCCCATCAAGCAAACCAAGATCTAAAGGATAGTTACAAAAAACTTTAAACACCGAAATCCTAAGAGAAGCATGGAACCTAACAAGGGACCACACGTACGTCTTAGATTTCTTAACCCCGCTTAAGATTCTATTGTTCCTCTCGTCTCAAAGGCCCCTCTAAGTTGAGTGAACCTCCACATGCTAGAAGAAACACCTCTTTTCATTAAAGGGCAGTTAAAGAAGGAGCTCCTTGACCATAGAACTACAACATTTAGCCGATTTAAATGGAAACCAAATGCCTCAAAGAAATAGCTCAAAACTAGGAAAGCATAATCGCAACTCTTTGAAAGGTAGTCAAGATCCTCAACCACACCCCTAAAAAGGATACAACTTTTCAGCCCAATTAGGCAAGATGACTTCCACAAAACACAATCCAAAATATTAACTCTTATATCAAGGACCAACCAACAAAGAATTTAACCTTCTTAGAAATTTTAACCTTCCACAATAAAGAAAAGGTAGTAGAACTGGAAGGAGAGGGGTTCACTAAGCACTGGAGAGAGCTGAAAGAAAAACCCTTTGAGCAGGCTAGGACCCCAAAGGCGATAATCCCCTCCCCATGGGCAAACATAAAACTCTCCAGTCAAGGTGATGCTGGGTTTTCTTGAGTTTGTTGGGGGTTTATGTTGTTATCTACAATCCTCACATTATCTGAAGCTTGTTCATAGGTGTTAAGTTGGTTCATCTGGTGAGCAAGTTGTCCAACTGCGTGCTGGATTTCATTCAATCCTTTCTTGCTTTTTTCCATCAAAGATTCAACCAATTGCAAGCCTCAATTCAAGGCTTGAAGTGTAGGGGAGGAGGCTTCTGCATCCATAGGGAGAAGTTGATCTGTGTCATGCCCTCGGATGCCCAAGATTTTACTCAAATTGAACTTGGATATGTTTGCTTTGATACCAACGTGATATACCCAAGTTTGTTGTGTTTTATTAGAAATGATAATTAGCCTTTAGCTTACAATAGCAGCTGTATTTATACACAAAGAAAGGGCCAAATAAAAGAATTACTAGAAAGAGATATAACCAAACTTAAAAAGAAGGGCCAAATAAAAGATAAAATAAAGGGAAAGCCCAAAATATCCCTACATCAGTTTTTTAATGGAAAAAGCATTGTAGAAGATTCTTTTTTTATAATAAACCGAGCTTTTATTGAGAAAAAAATGAATGAATACAAGGGCATTCAAAAAACCAAACCCTAAAGGGAATGAGGATCAGGTTCCTTGCTCGCCTATTCTTGTTGAAGATAGTTCTAAGGAAAGTGGTTGTTCCACAGCTTTTAACCCTTAGCATCTTTAAGTGCATGATTTCTTAGATTACTTTGATCAAGTTGACATTACTCTTATTTCTATCAAACACAATGACAACTATACAATTCCAATTTCAAAAGGATTAGAAGTTTTTAGATTTGCTACCATTCTTTGGCTCTTTGGTTTACTGCTTTTGAGTTTTGGGTTTAGTTATTATGTTTATGGTTTTTTTCTAAGGTTGTTTGGGAGGAGTTATTCCGTTCCTCTTTTGGTTATTCTGGTTAGCTTATGGGTGTTCTTTGGTATGCTTTTAGTTTATTTATTTTGGGGGTTTCTGTTCTAGCCCATTTTATTTGGTTGGTTATTGGTTTTTTTTTTCCTTCTCCTTTTAGGAGGTTGCTTCCTTGAACATCTTGTATCTTTTCCTCTATCACTGAAAAATTGTTTCTGCTTGAAAAAGGAAATACTTACAAATTGAAGAAAATTACGAGTATTACTACAAGGGTCAAAACTCCACTCTCTCTCTAGTCTCTATTGCAGAGCTTTAATGTTGAGGTTCCTTTTAAACTAAATTAATCTTAGTAAGATCAAAATAACAAGAATCTAGCAGCCTCAGACTATGAATTGGGATGAAGTTGTCCAAATATGGGAGCGGGACCAAAAGTGGTAACTACCTAGCCACTGATTTTTGTAGGAGCACCTCTTAATCCTTGCAGAAGGTCCAAAAAAAAAGAACCACTGAAATTGCAAAGCTGGTGAGAAATAAATTTTTTATTAAAAGACCCTCCACCAATTGGACCAAAAGTGGTAACTACCTGGCAACAAATAGCAACTCGCGCATCTTCACAGATAAGGAACAAGACCTTGAATCATTTCTCACATCTATTATCTACTTATCCCTTAATTGTTGTAAATTGTACCCCTTTTTTAACTTCATTTGATCAATGAAATGTTACTATTTATCCCCAAAAGAAGAAAAAAAGATATTCTCCACCCTAGTCCACTCTTTCTGAAAAAAAGAAAAAAAGAAAAAAAAAAATCCTTGTATAATTTTTGGTCCATTTCCATTCTTCTAATTCTCTTGTCTTTTCGTTAAACAGAAATGAAAATCAACGAGACTCTTTTTTTTAAATAGTGTTTATCTTATAATTATGATAAACATATGGCGTCATTGCTGGAGGTTATTTTAAAATATATTATGGATGTATAACAGGGCGGATGAGATGCCTTGCAGCATTGGCACGATGGGAAGAGCTTAATAACCTATGCAAGGAGTATTGGACCCCTGCCGAGCCTGCTGCTCGGCTCGAAATGGCTCCAATGGTTAGTGTTTGACATTGACCTAAAGAATGTTAGAATCGTTACAGTTCTTGCTTATCTGTTTCTGAGGGTGCACCAGGCTGCAAGTGCTGCATGGAACATGGGAGAGTGGGATCAAATGGCAGAATATGTTTCTCGGTTAGATGACGGTGATGAAACCAGACTTCGTAGCTTGGGTAACACTGCTGCTAGTGGTGATGGAAGCAGCAGTGGAACTTTCTATAGGGCTGTCTTATTAGTTCGCAAAGGAAAGGTACTGTTAATTAGAGATCTATATTTTATGCTATCTTGTACTTGTGTTCAACCTTTGCATCCTTTTCAAGGGGTTGTTGACGCCAGTGTTTCTGTTTCAGTATGATGAAGCACGTGAGTATGTTGACAGAGCTAGAAGGTGTTTAGCAACAGAACTTGCTGCTTTGGTTAGTAACTGCCTAACACCACATACATACACCCCAACCAAAAAATTTGTATCCTATTTTATATTTTATTATTTAGTATAATGAGTCAAATTTTAATTGATGTTATTTTTTTTTTGAACAAGTAACAGAACTTTTCATTAATGATTGAAAGCTAAATAGAGTACAAAAGTGCCAACTGCCAAGTCTTTAAATTGTAGACGGAGAAAGCAAAAATAAAAGGAACAAAAAGACAGTAGAAAACATCCTACAAAAAAGCCTTTGAGTTTGAACAAATATTGGAGAATGAATAGCCTTTAAAAATTTGAGATAAGGAACATCAACAAGAAGACTTGATCTTCCCAGTCGGAACTTATCTTCAAAGATTCTTTGGTTTCTTTGAAACCAATTATCCGAGGATGCATTAATTCAAAGAAACGTGACTTTTGATGGAAGAAAGGGACCACAAAAGAGATGCTGACTATTTGAGCTTGAATCTTTCTTTACCGAATAACAAGTGCATATCAAATTGATCAAGGATTCAAAAAACCAGCTGATATTAAATTGATCAAAAAGACCGCACTGACAGCGAAATGAATAAGGATTGTGAAATAAGAGATGATTCTGATCTTCTAAGTTTTTCATACACAAGGGACAAATTGAGGTAGATAATGTCATAGAGTAAAATCCATATGAAGAAGCTTAGGGCCTGTTTGGTAGGCAATCCGGATCCTGTTTTATGTTTTCAGATTCACTGAATTCAGTGAATATGCGTTTGGTAGACGTGTTTCTGAAAACTGTTTTCGGATTCTGTGATCCAAATAGTGAAAATTCTGAAAACAACTTTTTTATGTTTTCGTTGTATCCAGATTTTGAATTTCAAAATTTTAAATGCAGAATTAATTTAAAAAAGATAAAAACTTTAATAAATATAGTATTTCATATTATAAACTCAATTTATTTTTGTAAAATTAAAATTTGTATAATATAATGTATTATACATTATATGATATTTTAAAATAATAATAATAATAAATTTATAATACATAACATTTTTATAAATTAATTAATAATATTTTATATTCAACATAGTATTTAGTTGATAACTACAAATAATTTATCGTTTATAAATATATTGTCAAACACATTCTGAACCATTATTTAAATTCAGATCCAATTTCTGAATCTGCTACCAAACACATATCTGAAAACATGAAATACAACTCTGTTTTCATTGAATCCCTTGTTTTCAAATTCCTGTTTTCAGATCACCAACCAAACGGACCTTTATTTTCTAGGACTCTAGGATTTCCAAACTGCCTTAACTAATGAAGAAGACAATGGTTTGTGAGCATTTGAAACACGAACCTTACAGATCACTTGAGGAATGAAGCAACCTGACTTTTTTGTCAACTTGAGAGCTTATTGCATGCTAATAAAAGCACTAAATCACAAGTGTCAATCTCATCATGTCTTAGATTTCTTCTCAAAGTAATATTCCAAGAATGGTTATGAAGAATCAACTATCTGGTCAAATTCATTTGGGCTACTTTCCTTCTCAAACTTGATTGTTAGGATCATTTTTAGTATTTCTCCCTCTGAATACAGTTTCTTCTAAACTTGGATTGAAGAACTAGTAACATCATAACAAATAATACTAGGAAGAGGGTCCCCCCCCCCCCTCCCAAAAAAAAGGGTCAAATATGGTTGCTGTTCCAAAAATGACACATCCATGCTCACATTTTTTTTTCTGGTGGATCAAAGCATTTATATCCTTTTTTACTAGAAGAATAACTCAAGAAAATACATTTTTATTACTAAAGGATTGATGTAATTATATTTATCGTAACCCGTCAGCTTAAGCTTTTGGGTTCAATGGTGATTTGACATGTAACAAACTAGGAAATCCTATGTTCGATTTCCTATCATGTCATTTTTTCCTGAACTAATATTGATTTCTACTTGTTGGATCTTCTACAAATTTTCAAGTCCACAAGTGAGGGGAGTTTTATTGAAGTATTGATATAATTAAATTTGCCGCAACTCATCAGCTTAAGCTTTTGAGTTCAGTGTTGATTCGACAATTTTACAACTTTATGATCAAGTTTTGGTCAAACATGACTTGGTTTGTGAGCATAAGATGACGTGGTATAAGAGCTACTTTTAAGACACCCGAGAGGATTTTGAAATTCGGGACTCTACTGTCTATTTATTAGGTAGTAGGTTGTAAGAACTTCTTCCCCCACAAATATTTTGGAATGTGTTTGGGAAATATTGTGGCGCGTGCTACTTCAAACAAATGCCTAATTTTTTTCTTTCAACAATCTCATTTTTCTCGGGGAGTATCTTGATAAGTGGATTGCTAAAAAACATCTTTATCTCAAAAAGTAACCCAAATATTCATTGAGATACTCAGTGTCATTGTTAGAGTGTAAAATGCTAATTTTAGTTTGAAATTAGGTTTTAATCACATTGTATAAGTGTTCAAATGAATTTTCCAACCCAATTTTGTTTGTCCTTAAATAAACTCAAGAAAGACGAGTATGGTTACCAATAAAAGTAATAAACTATCTTTTTTCGTTATGAGTTCGAATTAAGCAAAAACAGTTTGAAAGCTTGGTAAGGTCTTGGTAAATGGGGAGAACAATGATTTTTTGTGAAAATAGAATTTTCACAATAAAGTGAGGAATAGTCCATCCTCGTAAACAAATTTGGGAATAAAAGTTTGAGAAATGAAAAATTGGTATGTCCTAGGCTAGCATAATTTGTTCTTTGGTAGAAAGAAGCTATTATTGCTAAAAACCTATACCTATTTATTGCTGGAAGGACGGTCATCAAAGTAGCAGAGGCCATCAAGCATCCTAGCATGTCTCATCATCTTTCCAAGTCGATCTAAAAAATACAACGAGACTCAAAGAAAACATGACAATTAGTATCTCTAGAAATTTTAGTGTCAATAAAAGATTACAAGCTATTTTGAGAATAGGGAGAACATACTATAGATTGATTTCTTCAATAAGTATAATAGTTCTTTATCCTTAGATAGAAAAACAACGGACAGTCTCAATTTTCTCATAGCAATATGGAGATCAATTACTACAAGAGCCAAAGGAAACACAAGAATTATTGGATGATAAATTGGTTTGTAGCAATTCCAAGATTGGATGAATTTGCTCCGTACTAATGAAACATAACAGAACTGGACCAGAAATTTGAACCAAATCGAACTAGATATTTGAACCAAGTCGGCCAGACCTTGAACTGAATTGAAGTTTGAACCGAAGTTCAAATTAACCATATTGCGGCCTTTTCACCATATTGTGACACTACTTCTGAAAACGATAGACCAGATTGTATGCATGGTGGGGCCACGAGCAGTGATGGAGAACACCCAGTGCGGTGAGACACCTCTATTGAATGTCCAGGACCTTCAGGGAGAAACCTCCAGCGAGATACCTTCATGAACATGAATGCAAAAGCCCAGTGTAGTGTAACTGCGTTGGTGGAGGAACACGTCAACTTTGATGGTCAAAGTCATGCAAATGTGAAATCGAAACCTCCGTTAAGAACGGTTGGAGGAACAATGACAATGGTGGTGAATCTTATTTTACTTGATTTTTTGGATGTCCGTGTATTCTTTCATTTTTCTTTATGAAAGGTTGGTCTTTTATTAAAAAAACGAAAGTGGCAGCGAATCTTCCGACAGGAACAACGACGACAAATGGCAAACACAATGATGCTGCCATGAATTTCTAGGCATGGCAAAATAAATATATCCATCGAAAACAGAGTGCACCAATCGGCGGAGCCGTGGCTAGAGTTTCAAAGTGGTAGTAACTAGGTTTTTAGAAGGAGCTAGGGATTTCTAATTCTGATACCATCTTAATTTTAAGGGAATAAAAATGTTTTGGGTATATTAATCAGTGCAACATATGTCGTATATAGAGGAAATACCTATTTAAAAATAAGGAATTTCTTATCTAATAAACGAAATCATTGTAACTAGTATATGCATACATTTTATTTTGGATATTCAACATTTTTGTCGTGTGACTAAGAGACATTGGGATAGAATTTGGACAATTATTTATTGATTAGGGCAAAAGTACAAGTCAAGAGGAGAATTCGGGAGCTCCCATATCTCTCTCATCCCTATCCTTCTAACCAGTTACTAGTCAAAAGCTGCCCTATCCAGATACATCAAAAGCTATATAGTAGCTTAACTATTTACAACAAACTATGGGCCCACATATAACCAACTATAACGACTTCTACCCACTCCCTTCCATCCTAACTCTCTTCCTCTTATAAACATATTTAATGGGAGGTCTATCACATTGATCCTCACTCTTTGCACGGTTTCTTCTATTAACATTAATGACCTCCCCTATTGTTGACATGTATATTAACAACTGCACATTATCAACTTAAGGAGCATGCTATGATTTATATCACATGGAATAAGATTCAGGGAACTCAGCCTGTCTATTTGGATGAGATCTGATTCTACTTTTGTGGTTCTATATTATTCACGTAAGCATATGATATGATCGAGTTATATATGTTCTTAGTCACCTAATTTGATTCTACTCCTTTTTTTTATGGTACTTTAACTAGGCATCTCTATCTTTAGGTACTGGAGAGCTATGAACGTGCTTATAGCAATATGGTCAGAGTTCAACAACTTTCAGAACTAGAGGAGGTGGATTTATGAATAACATATACAATTGTATTTTTTTCATCATCTATTTCTACTTTATTTAAAGCATCGGTTGTTGTTTGATTGTTGTTCAAATAGGTCATTGATTACTCCACACTTCCTGTTGGGAATTCTGTTGCTGAAGGACGGCGAGCTCTTATTCGAAATATGTGGACAGAGCGAATACAAGGAGCAAAACGGAATGTTGAGGTACTGGTGCATTTTCCTGTTCTTTATTCTTTATATTTTCTGTGGGGTATGGGCTAGATATAATTTTTTTGATATCGCATCCTGTATGGTCTTAAATGTTTCCAAATATCCCCACCTTTATCAGCTATGTTAGAGGAGTTCTCCAGCGACCTCATATTAACTGAAGTTTGGTAGCATAATCCAGTCCCCATAAGAAAGTGCTTTCAAAGTCTTCCCATGTCTCTCTTTTTCCAATCTATTGAACAATATTCAAGGATATTATTGTGGCTTTGAAATGCCTAATTGATCTTCAATGTATCCGGTAACTACTATGGTTTTGTGAGAGTACTAGTTAGGGTTATATGGGGAATGGTGGTAAGTGTCTATTAGTAATTAGTTAGGGTGTTTTGGTTCTGTCTTCGTTATAAATAGGGAAGATAAGAAGCCTTAGAGGTGGGAGAATTTTGGGTATTGTCTTATAGTGGGACGTTGGGAGAGAGTTAGTCCTCTCGAAAGGCTATCGAGTATATTGTAGTTTTGTTTTGTTATTGCAATATATTAGTATTTGGTGTTTTCTTAGTTTGGATACCTAACAAATTGGTATCAAAACACGTTCGATCCTGGAAAATGGTGCAAAGACAACTCGAAGAGAGAATAGAGAAAACAGAGAAGGATATGGTCTAAATCAGAGAAGCTTTACGAAGGATGGCCAAGAACATGGATATGTTATCCGAAGAAATGGAGAATCAAAGAACCCTGATCAGGAAGGTGTCTGAGTTTTCTAGTGGCAAGGTTGGGTTCAATTTTGCGATCGCAACAAGCTCGTCTCAGAAACAAAAGATGGCGGGAAAGAACGAAGGAGCATTGGATTCGATGGAATTTGGACCAGGTTGTTTTTTATTTTAAACCCAAAACTCGAATCGAAATGGCAAAACCCTACCAATGAGAAGCCACTAATCTTAGCCACCATTGTATTCTGTGCTTGTAGCACGCCATCGGCCATCTCAATTGGACAAGCTCATGTTGATGTCACTCACATGTACAACTACTACCTTCCATCAACATCCATTAAGTTCACTTTTTTTAACCCTAATATGGGCTATCGTGGGGATGAAGATGATCTTGGGAGTATGTGGGGCTATGAGCTTATTAGCAGTGGGCTGGTCTTGAATAAATTGGATAACAGGCCCATTTGCAACATGATTTCTTTGGGCTGGATTGTTCTTTGGTTGCACCCCAACCGCTAGAAAAATATGACACCAATGGGCCATGTGAAGTTTTCAAAGCCAACCCTACTGCTGCAAGAAACTTCCCAACATTCTTTTCACTTACGTGGATCATTGCTGCCCACCATCTCTTTCATACATCGCCAACCTTTGCCTCTTGCTCTGTTTCTGCCAACCACATGCCACCGCACATGACTGTCGAGAAGCGACTACTAGTTGGGTTGTGTTAAAGAATGCTTATCTTTTCTCTTTTCTTTTTTTTTTTGGAAGAATGTTGGTTGTGTGTTTTCCTTTTTCTTGGAAAATGAATAGTTGCCCAATTTTGAGATTATGTTTTGTAAGCACACCGTGAGGTGTCTTTGAAGGGCGGAGTATTGTGAGAGTACTAGTTAGGATTATATGGGGAACGGCGGTAAGGGTGTATTAGTAAATAGTTAGGGTGTCTTGGTTGTGTCTTGGTTATAAATAGGGAAGATCGGAAGCCTTAGAGGGTGGAGAATTTTGGGTATTGTCTCATAGTGGGACTTTGGGAAAGAGTTAGCCCTCTCAAAAGGCTATCGGTTATATTGTAGTTTCGTTTCGTTATTGCAATATATTAGTATTTGGTGTTTTCTTAGTTTGGATACCTAACAGGTTTTCTTACATTGGATCTAGGATATTTCTAATCTTCTACATTCCCTGCCAGGCTGCCAATCATCTTTGGAGATGCCTATTCTCCCTTCTTTTGATTGCTCAACACTATCTCAGCAAAAGACTTTATAGGGTTATTCAATGTCGTGGAAGAGACGTCCTTTTGGAATGAACTAGGAAATAATCTCCTTTTGATTAAGTTGAAAATCCTCCAGCTTTCCTTGTTGCTCCTCGTTGGAAAAAACAAGTTTTGTACCCATCACCTTTTATTGTCATCGTCACCACAAAGTGGCCTCTGTTATTGTCTTTGGATTCAAGGTGAATAGCCTCCTAGTGTAGTTTTCCCGAGAACTTTTCACGTTTAATGGTATTAATACTACGTTGCACAAAGCATCTGTGGTTAAAACTACCTTTGTCGACTTTCCAAGAATTTGAGTTCAAGCTCCCCCTTTCTAAGATGTGGTTTTTCTTCGCTAGTTTTCCTACCAAAATCTAAATGAACGTCTCTTTTCAAATGCATCCTTCAAAGTTGTCAGCATCGTTATCACTATGGAGGGAAGCCAAGGAATTTGTTAGGAGGGACATAGATCAGGACCAAGATAAAGATGCATCTGGTAGACAAGTTTAGAAGAAACTCTTCATCTTTATTTGTGAGGAATTAGTGTCAGTGTGTTTTAATCTTTTGGACGTACTGCATATGTTTCCTCTGATTTTGTGGGCCCATGTGCCTCAGTTTTGTAAGAATGTTGACTAAGCATAAGGGCATCTCCGAGGGGAGGATTGAGGAGAGGGTATTTTTTGGTATTTTGAGTGTTCTTGGAGGGAGGGGAGCTCTCAAATCTCCCTTGACTGATGCCAAAACAACAAATTGAGGCTTATCATCATGGTGACTACATATTTAGGATTTTATATCCTACAAGTTTCCTTGACATTTAAAGGTTGTAAGGTCAGACGGTTGTCTTATGAGAATAGCTGAGATGCACGCAAGCTTGCCCCAACACGGATGGATATCCAAAAAAAAAGAAACAATTGAAGTTATGCCCAACTAGACTCTTTTAACTTGTGATAGAAGCTTGATACAGTTGAGTTGTTAGTTTATTCTTAGTAAATATTAGTTGTAAATGTTTAAATGAGTTGTAATTGTTATTTATTTAACTTTATTCTTCTTTCCTTTCTTGTGTTGGGTCTTTCTCGTACATCAGAAGACCTTGTATTTGATTTAAAATATAGAAGAATAATATTATTTTTCATTAATCTCCTTCAAAGCAATGGTCTTATTTTTATCCTCATGGTGGCTACATATTTAGGATCTTATATTCTACAAGTTGTCTCGTGAGAATAGTCGAGAATCGAGATGCACGTAAGTTATGGCCAACTAGACTCTTTTAACTTGTTAGACAAGTTTTATATAGTTAAGTTGCTGGTTTATTCCTAATAAATATTAGTTGTAAATATTTTAATTAGTTGTAATTGTTATTTATTTTATTTTATTCTTCTTTCCTTTCTTGTATGGGGTCTTTCTCGTACATAAAAAAGACCTTGTATTCAATGTTTTCAAGGCGCGTGCATAAGGCGAGAGGCAAGGCGACCTTGGGCTACTACGCCTTGAAGGCAACCTGGGCGAGCTCTTTCAACCAGGCGATCGCCTGGCTCCGCCTTTTGTCGCCTTGTTGCGCCTTCAAAAATGGTGAAGGCGATCGCCTATTTTTTTCCCTAATATTTCATAACATGTAAAGAAATGGAAAAGTTTGGAGAGGAAAAATGAAAATATGAAGAAGAGTTGAAAGATTAGTAAAACAAAGAAAATGAGAAGAAGAGATGAAAGAAAAGTGAAAATATTGTTATGAAGAAGAAAATAGAAAGAGTCAGAAGATTAAGAAGAAAAAGAAAGAGGTGGATGAGAAGAATGAGAAGAGACAAGAAGAAGAAAAGTCAGAAGCATGGCACTAAAGAAAGTTTGCTGCATGTTGCAGGCAGTACCTCTCTCCCATGACTGATAGATGGCTAATTAAGGTGCACCTTGCGCTTTGAAAACACTGCTTGTATTTGATTTAAAATATAGAAGAATAATATTTTTTTTTCTTCTAAAAAATAAAGTTTAATTCATCTAGGCGAAATTTTCATGAATCTCCTTCCAAGCAATTGTCTTATTTTTATCAATGGGTGTGTCCAGCCTTAACGAGAAAAATGTGTTTTGCCAATAGTAATTGGAAGGAGCTTTATGATCTTGTTTGATATTAAACTTCGGTTTAATCCTTCATAAAGACCTTATGATAGTTTCGATCGTCATGACATCCATTACAGGAATGGCTCAAGATTTACAGACTTGAATCAATTGCTCTACCCATAACCAATTGCTTCTTGAATTTGATAATACTCAAGTTGATTTATAGTGAGCTGTGTTTTTGACCTCTAACCTTGACAACATTTGTGGCATATTAGTGAAAATTTACTAAGCCTTAATATAATTTTTATTAATTTCTTGAATTGTGTTCTTCAGATTCCTTGCCAAATTTCTGGGTTAAATGCAGAATTGCTATTGTATGATTTTGTTGTACTCATAAGAGCGTAAAGCATATATATATATACCAGTATCAGTGTTTTAAAAGGTGCACTCCGACGTGCACCTAGGCAGAAGGCGCATGTTTGGAACCTTGCCTTGAGAAGGCAAGGCGCATGTAAGATATCAGATGTTAAGCGTGTGCTTTCCGTAAAAGCTCTAAGGCGTTGGGCTTGTGCCTTAGGGCTTCTTTATTTATTAAAATATTGTTTTTACTTATTCTAAACGAAATAAACCTTACATTTAGGGTTTTTTTCTTTATTATTTAAAAAAAAATAGTTACTTACCTTAAACGCAAAGGCCTTCACTCACACTTTTTCTTCTTTATTAATTAATAAAATAAAATATATAAAATAAAATTTACTGACCCTTGGGCAAAAGTTAAAATGTCGATGTCTCAATTTTATGGGAATGTCGATGGAAATATTGATATTAAAACAAAAATAAATTAATTAATTAAAATTTAAATTAATAAATAAATATTTTATATTTTTAAAATAAGTTAAAATGCTTATTATTAATATTATCTCCATATTACTTACATTTCTTTACTAATTTCTTTATATTTATCGATTTATTTACGGTATAATGGAAATGACGATGGAAGTGTCGACATGTCGACGGAAATTTAATACATTGCCCTTAGGATTTTTTCTTCACATTCCCATTTCAACTATGTTTCATTTTCTTTATGTATTTTTTACATATGGTATGTCTTTTGAAAAAAGCCCTCGTTTTTTTTTTCTTTTTTTCGCGCTTTGCACCTAAGCCCTGGAAGGCTATTGCGCCTTGCACCTTGAGCTTTTAAAAACATGGATGGTATGAAATTACGGATATAGCTTAGTGAACCATCAAATTTTGTTTATTAATTTGTTCATTCTTCAAGTATCTGCAGAAAATTTAAGTAAAAACATTTGATTACTATGCTTTGTGTGATGCAACCTCGAGGTGTAGTATGTTGGAGTTCTATGCCATGGTAACTAGTTCTCAAGAGTAGAGAGAATACACAACCCATTTACTGTAATGTATTTTCTTTAAAAGAAGAAAAGAAAGAAAAATAAAAGAAAAAAGAAAAAAAGAAGTAAATTTCATATTACGTTCTTGTGATTCACCACTAGACCCAAAAGATTAAGCTGATGGATTAGGGTAAATCTAACCTTTTCCTTGTATTTTTCAATCCTCCCCTCCACTTGTTGTGGGTTAGTACACTAGTTTGGGGCCAACAACTGAACTATTAAGAAGAAATATTATTGCGAAGGTTTGAACTTGAATCGTTTGATTTCATACTATATAGGTTATCACTAGATCCAAAAGCCAAAAGAAAAGGTTGACAGGTCAAGGAACATTTAATCTTCTCACTATATTGTTTCAACGATTCTTTCTGAATATTGCTTTTAATGTATTATTATGACCATTGGAAATTGGCTGGATTACCATTGAGTATCAATTTGGTAGGTCTGGCAAGCGGTATTGGCTGTTAGAGCCCTTGTGCTACCTCCAACAGAAGACATTGAGACATGGCTAAAGTTTGCATCTCTTTGTCGGAAAAGTGGAAGAGTCAGCCAGGCAAGATCTACTCTTGTTAAGCTCTTACAGGTCGGTGTTTTATATTCATTCAATATGTACTAGAACTTGGGTTGCTGCTGCTTCTAGTTCTACAATTATCTTCTCACAACATTACTCTTCATTTTTCTCAGTACGATCCTGAAACATCTGAAAATGGATGGTATTCTGGGCCACCTGCAGTAATGTTGGCATATTTGAAATACCAATGGTCGCTTGGGGAGGATATTAAACGCAAGGAAGCATTTGCTAGGTTGCAAGTAAGATATTCTCCTCCAGTGAAATACTAAAATTACTTCTCACTTTATTCTGTATGATTTACTTCAATATTTATCTGCCTTTATAATTGAATTGCAACTCCTCTTCTTTAGGTTTTGTCTAGGGAGCTTTCATCTTCACCTATTATTCAACCTGTCAAGCCAAATAGCTTGTCAAGTGGTAGAAGTTCCACTGTGCCACTTCTTGCTCGTGTATGCCTTAAACTCGGAAGCTGGCAATGGGCCCTATCTCCTGGATTGGATGATGATTCTATACAAGGTGGTATTACACTCACTAATTTATTCTTTGATTTTATAGTCATGGCTGATTTTCCTTGCCAATGATTTTTGTTGTAGAAATTCTTACTGCATTCCGGAATGCCACCCAGTGTGCAACTACTTGGGCAAAGGCATGGCACATGTGGGCGCTGTTTAATACGGCTGTGATGTCTCACTATACAATGAGAGGTTTTCCTGATGTTACAGCACAGTTTGTTGTTGCTGCAGTTACAGGATATTTTCACTCCATAGCATGTGCGGCGAATTCTAAAGGTGTTGATGACAGTTTACAGGTAAATTACAGTTCCATCTGCAGATTTTATAAACTTACAAATTTCTAGGTCTTCGCATGAGGCCTCGTTCAGATTCTGCCTTTATCATTAGGAACTAGACAATTTCCTTGGACCTTGAGTCAATTTTTTTTTATAAAAAAAATCTCTGATGAATAATATATGTTCAGATTTAGTTTTAATATGTAGACAGCTCTGAAAACTTTGGTTAGTCAACCATATCTGGTTTCTTTATTCACTACTGCTACTGCATTCCTCTCTTAGATCATTGGCCTAAGACTTGTCTGAATTTCAATTGATAAGACTTGTCTGATTTTCAATTTATGTTATAATAACGGCTCGTTATATTGGGAAAAATATGGAAATAGTGGTCGTTTTAAGTTGGCATTGAAGTATGAGGATCTGTAGACTTATTTAAATACCCTGAATCACAAAGCTTTTTATCCTTCATGTTCTTCAGATTTCCTTGATCAAGCTCCTTTTACCGGTTAATGTGATTCTTTTCTCTGATTCACCATATTTGGTCCCATTGTCTTCTTCAGGATATTCTCCGTCTTCTCACTTTATGGTTCAACCATGGAGCTACTGCAGATGTTCAAATGGCACTACAAAAAGGATTTGCTCATGTAAATATCAACACATGGCTGGTAGTCTTACCTCAAATAATTGCAAGGATACATTCAAATAACCATGCAGTGAGAGAACTCATACAGTCACTATTGGTTCGAATAGGGCAAAGTCATCCTCAGGTTTGTTTCCTCTATTATCCTTTTGCATGATTTTTAGGATCGGGCTTGTACATTGTGTTTTTCTTTTGCATATCATATTTTCCTTATCTTTATATAAATTTGATTAATGGGTTTAAGCTGTGTCCGAGGACTGGAATTTAGATCTTTTATTTATTTCAGTTGATAATAATAGTTAATTGAGGAGGCATCCTGCATAACTCTTTTGCTTAGATTTTAGGGACAATAAGGGTTCTAAAGAGAATGTGAACAACATTAGGCACTCTACTGGATGAAGCTTATGTGGAAATGCTAAACAAGACCTTAATCCAATAAGCATTGGAACTTCCCAAGCCCAAAAATCCTACACAACCAAAATCAAAGGACATAGTGGGTGCAGTAACATCAAATTTTGTAAGTGTTATTTCATTGACATCGTTCCAACAAGTGTCTGTATGGAACTTTTCTTGTTGCTTATGTTTTAAGTGGTGTGATAGGCCTCCTTTTAAGCATGTGTTTAAGGAGAGGCATGTGTGGAAGGAAAAATATTGGGATTGATACTCTGTAATTAGTTGGTTAGGAGGGAACCACGACAGTGTGTAACTAAAAGTGGGGGCTGACATAGGCAGGTAATACTTAAGGAAAGGAATAGGGATGTGAGAAATACGTTTTTACTTGCATTGTGATTTAGGTGTACTTGAGAGAGGAGAAGCTATTGAATTCTTCCCCTGACTGTGTATCATATTGATAAATTAAATAAAGCTCTTATCAATTTTTACATCAAAGCAGTTAGTGACTGGAAATCACAACTATAATGGAATGGAGAGTGGAGGCTATGGAAGGAAAAATGGTGGAGTTCCAAAGTGCAGTTGAGAGAGATTGGGTCAATGCGTGAGACTGAGGGAAGAAGTGCAAAGATCTGAAGAAAGGAATGAGCAAATTCTCAAACAGATTGAGGGAATAAAGATATTTTTCGAGGATGTAACCACGTGGAAAAGATAAGTGGGATTAAGGGTAAGAATGCGAAGGAATCAGAAATAGTAAGTGTAACGTTAGATTTGGGAGGAAGTAGCAGCGAAACTCACGTGAATAAAGCGTTGGTGCTAGTTTTTCATTTGTGTTTGCATAAGTTGGATATTCCGATTTTCAAAGGTGAAAATCCTTATGGATGGTTACATCATGTGGGAGCAATACTTTGTGGTTAATCGATTGACTGAGCCGGACAAATTCAAGGCAGTTGTGTTTGAACTGTGAAGCTTTATCTTGGCTTTAGTGGACAGAGAAGCGACACCCAGAGTTGGGAGGAATTCCAATGATTGGTGTTGCGTCAATTTCAACCTACCAATGAAAGTACATTGCACGAACATAGGAAGGTACATTGCTGGACATTTTATTTTCTTTGTAGTAGGATACAACAGTTAAAGATTATCAAAGGAAATTTGAAGAATACTCTGCACCAATAAAACCTGGACGACTTTGTTTTGGAAGGAAAATTCATTGATGGGCAGCATAAGGAGATTAAGCTTTGAGTTAAAGATTAACCTATTGGGCTTTCTCAATAGTTGGAAATGGCCCAAAAAGTTGAGTATAAACTTAATGGGCAAGACGACAAACGAACTTCCCTCATTCCAAATACCGCAAGCCCAACTGCGAATCTCAACGTGTTTGAGTCAGGGTCCATGGCCCAAACCAACTCTGTAAATCCACATTGGAGGGCAATTCTCGATTTATAGAGAAATTTTTTTTTTTAAAAAAAAAAACTACGTACTAAAAATACTAAAAAGATGCTAAAAGGAATTAACCAAGGAATCAACACATTCTCTGTAAAGAGGATTGCCCTTTTCTATTTAGTGCTTTTGATCATAACTAAGATTCTTTGATAGACTTCTTGAGGAGAATTCTCATTTTTCCCTTATGTTAAACCAAATTGGTTTTAGAGCAATCGTCAAGGCCAACATTGGCTGTGGTTGGAGGAAGCGAGAAACTCTTGTCAACATAGTTCGCAAGAGGGAGTTTTGAAGGTTGTGCTTGTTACTCAACAGCACACAATTATTTACAAAGGAAATACCTCTTAGAGTACCCGCTTTTCAAGATTAGAGAGGAACTTTCAAGAATTTGTCCAGAATTGTCCAAAAATAGAATCACGACCAATGGAGGTGAAAATTTATTCAATAACATACCTTAATGCCTACATCAAGGAATCAACCCATGCTCTATAAAGAGAGAATTGTGTAGATTATTTCAATTTTAAATTTATGTTTTTCCTTATTTAGATTAGATTTTATTCTATCTTTATAGTTTCCTTTTATGTATTTTTATGATGTATATATCTTCTTGTATTTTGGGTGATTAAAGAAAATGAAATAATTTTTCTCTCAAAACCACATGGTATCAGAGCAACCCTAAAACTAAAATCCTAACCCTAAAAATAAAACCCTAGCCATCAGACTTCACCGGCGAGCTCTCTTCTTCGACGAGCTCTCTTTCTTCTCCGGCGAGCTCGTTCCATTCGTGATCGTTCACAGTTGCCGCAACAGTGTTCGTGTTAACGTTCGCTCGCCGCTCGTCGCTCGCCCTCGTCCGCCGTCTTCTCCCTGGCGCCGTGCCGTTCCGCCATTATCTCCGCCGTCTAGCCCCTGCAGCAGCACGAACCGTGCAGCCCGAATCCCAGCCGCGAGCGCCGCCTCCTATCACGGTGCTCTCTCTCTCTCTCTGCTGCCCAGATCCGGCTGCGTCGCTCCTCCCGCCGTGGACTCGGTTCTCTTTCTCTCCTCTTCAGGGCCGATTTTGCTCAGTTTTTGTTGCTCGGTTTTTTGGTCTGCTTGTTTTTCAGATTTGGTTATTTGGTTGTTCAAGGCTTTCAACGATTTCAAATGGCGACACATGGGTTAGTAAGTGTCAGTTATGAAAACTCCTCTCAATCTCACGATTCCTCTCCTCAAATTGTGACTAATCATAAACTTCAAGGTCACAATTTTCTTCAATGGAATCAATCAGTCTTCATATATATTTGTGGCCGTGGTAAAGATGGTCATCTAACTGGTGATACCCCTGCACCGATTGCTAAAGACCCGAAGTTTCGATCATGGAAAACTGATGATCATTTGGTCATGTCTTGGCTATTAAACTCTATGACTCCAGAGGTTGGAGAGAACTTTCTATTGTTCAAAACAGCAAAAGAGATATGGGATGCAGCCCGTGACACATATTCTAGCTCAGAGAACTCATCTGCTTTATTGGCTATTGAAACTCGGTTGTATGATTTACGTCAAGGAGACCTTAATGTTAGTACTTTAATCTTCTTGTTCGAAAGTGGCAACATTTGGATATGTATGAAACATACGAATGGGAGTGTGGAGAAGACATGACTCTTTATAAAAAGATAGTTGAGAAAAAGAGAATATTGAGGTTCCTTCTTGGGCTTAATAAAGAGCTAGATGACGTAAGGGGGAGAATTATGGGAGCAAAAGATCTTCCCTCTCTTAGGGAAGCTTTTGCTGAAGTACGACGTGAGGAAAGTAGAAAACACTTGATGATGCCTGAGATTGGGTCCTCTACTGGACCAGAGGTTTCGGCCATGTTGACACACAGTTCATCTCAAGATTACAAATCCAAGAAAGGCAATCGTCCTTGGTGTGATCATTGTAAGAGAGTGGGACATGTACGAGATACTTTGGATTGTGGATTCTGGAGCATCAGAAAATCATGCTCATGTTGTTACTTCTCCTTCTCCACATCCAACTTCTGCTGTGTTTTCGAAGGAACAATTAGACGTGTTACAACAAATGATTGGCCATCTTTCATTATCGACATCTACTCCCACAGCCTCAGTTGAGAAACCTTCTAGCAATCTTGCTTATCAAGGTACTGGTCTTTCTTGTTTTTCTGTGCAGCATAACAAGTCTAAACTTTGGATTGTGGATTCTGGAGCATCAGACCATATGACCGGTGACATTTCCTTATTCCACCAGTTCAAATTCCAACCTGGCTATTCGTCAGTTCGAATAGTTGATGGATCTCTCTCTGAAGTTACAGGGACAGGGTCAATAAAGTTGACAAATGATCTCGTTCTTTCTAAAGTGCTTTATGTTCCTAAGTTGAACTTCAATTTGATTTCAGTTAGCAAACTTACTGGTGATTCGAACTGCATTTCTAATTTTTACTCAAACTTGTGTGAATGTCAGGAGGTGGATTCGGGGAAGGTGATTGGCAGTGCTAAGCAGCATGGTGGCCTCTATCTTCTTCAAGAAAAGTGGCCTTCAAGTTCCGTCTTCAGTTCTAGTTCTAAGTTTTCTTCTCAGTCTGTTAGTTTTGTCTCCAAATCAGAGTCCTTGTCAATTGAAAGTCAAGTCATGTTATGGCATTTACGCCTTGGTCATCCAAATTTCATGTACCTTGAAAAGTTGTTTCCTAATTTATTTATTAATAAAAAGTCATGCTTCTTCCAGTGTGAAACTTGTCAATTATCTAAACACACAAGAAATGTTTATCCTAGTGTGCCTATAAATCTTCAATACCGTTTTCACTTATTCATAGTGATATTTGGGGGCCTTCTAGAGTGAAAAATATATCAGGAGCACGATGGTTCCTCACCTTTATTGATGACCATACTAGAATGACTTGGACATTTCTAATGAAAGACAAATCTGAAACACCAAATCTTTTCCGTTCTTTTCATGCTATGATCTCTACTCAGTTTGAAAGTAAAATTCAAGTTCTCCTAACAGACAATGCTCGAGACTATTTCATTTCGATTCTTGGTACATATCTCTCATCTCATGGTATTGTTCATACTAGTTCATGTGTGGACACTCCACAACAAAATGGGATTGCTGAACGGAAAAATAGACATCTTCTTGAGGTAGCTCGTTCTCTCATGTTTTCTACTAATGTTCCTACCCATTTTTGGGGGGAAGCCATTCTCACTGCAACATTTCTTATCAATCGGTTGCCTAGTCGTGTCCTCGTTTTTAAATCCCCTCGAGATGTCCTTCTCCAAATTCACCCTCAATTCCAAAACCTTTCCTCAAATTTACCCCTTCGGGTGTTTGGTTGTTCTTCCTTCGTTCATAACCATTCTCCTCACAAGTCCAAACTTGATCCAAAATCCATCAAGTGCATTTTTCTAGGTTATACATCCCATAAAAAGGGGTACAAATGTTATTACCTATCACTAGAAAAACGTACACGTCCATGGATGTTACATTCTTTGAAAATCATCCTTTCTTTACCAAGTCTCAAATTCAGGGGGAGAATATACAAGAATTTGAGCTTTTGGATGTGGAGCCTTATTCTGTCATCCCTACTATTTCCATCATAAATGAGGTCTTAACCCCTACCATAAGCAAGCCACCTATTTCTGAGTCTAGTATTTCTGAAGTCGAAGTCCCACAAACTCGCACACCTATTGTTTATACAAGAAGAAAAGAGGCTACCATGCAAAACCAAGAATGTCAACCACCTGAACCAGATTCATCATCATTGAATTCCACTGACGAGAACATCACCGTTATGGCACCTGTAATTGATGATCTGACCCTACCAATTGCTCAGAGAAAAGGTGTTAGAAGTTGCACTAGTCATCCCATTGAAAAATATGTTGCATATGGCAAATTGCTTCCTACTTATAAAGCATTTGTGACTCAGTTAGACAATATTCACATTCCACAAACCATTCAGGATGCGCTCAAAGATCCGAAATGGAAAAAGGCAGTGGATGAAGAAATCAAAGCTCTTGAAAGCAATGGAACATGGACTCTTACAAAACTTCCTCATGGAAAGAATCCAGTTGGTTGCAAATGGATTTTCACGGTCAAATACAAATGTGATGGCAGCGTGGAACGGTTTAAAGCTAGGCTTGTTGCGAAGGGTTTTACTCAGTCATACGGTATAGATTACCAAGAAACCTTTGCCCCTGTTGCGAAATTGAATACTGTACGTGTTCTATTGTCTTTAGCTGTGAACCAAGATTGGCCCCTTCACCAACTTGATGTCAAAAATGCATTCTTGAATGGTGATCTCGAAGAAGAAGTTTACATGCAAATTCCCCCTGGAATGGAAGACAAGTCTAATAGCAACTTGGTCTGTAAGTTATAAAAGTCTCTATATGGATTAAAACAATCTCCACGTGCTTGGTTTGACAGATTCACTAAAACACTTATTAAAAGTGGCTATTATCAATGTCAAGCTGATCATACCTTGTTTGTGAAACCCTCAAATAACAAAACTGCAATTTTGATTGTATATGTAGATGACATCATCATTACAGGGAATGATCTAAAGGAGTTCCTCAACCTAAAAAAGATGCTTGCAACTGAGTTTGAAATCAAAGATCTGGGAAACTTGATATATTCTCTAGGCATGGAAGTGGCACGATCCAATAATGGTATTGTAATTTCTCAGAGAAAGTACATCCTAGACTTATTAGAGGAGACAGGAAATCTTGGGTGTAGACCTGCAAAAACACCCATGGATCCAAATCTAGTTTTACACCAAAGTGAAGATGTTGTCCCAGTTGACAAGGGCATGTATCAAAGACTTGTGGGAAAGTTAATTTATCTATCACATACCAGAGTAGACGTAGCATACTCTGTTAGCGTTGTTAGCCAGTATATGAACAATCCAAATGAACGTCATCTTGGAGCTGTGAACAGAATTCTGAAATACTTGAAAGGCACTCCAGGTCATGGTTTATTATTCAAAAAATCTTCAAACAGACTTGTAGAACTCTACACTGATGCTAGTTGGGCTGGAGAATTAACTGACCGAAAATCTATGACGGGCTATTGCTCATATGTTTGGGGTAACTTGGTCACTTGGAGAAGTAAAAAACAAGTTGTTGTAGCAAGAAGCAGTGCAGAAGCTGAATACAGAGCGCTTGCTTTGGGAATATGTGAAGGAATATGGATTCAGAAACTTTTGACAGAGTTGAAAATTGATACTCAGAACTCAGTAAAATTGTTTTGTGATAGTCAAGCAGCCCTCAGTATTGCAAAGAATCCTGTTCATCATGACAGAACAAAGCATATAGAGATAGATCGACATTTCATATTTGTGAAGGTCAACAGTAGAATAGTGGAACTAAACTATGTTCCATCTCGTCATCAAGTTGCCGACATTCTCACCAAAGCATTACCAAGGACAAGCTTTGAAGGATTCAACTCCAAGCTTGGCTTGTATACTATATACAATCCAGCTTGAGGGGGAGTGTAGTTATTTCAATTTTAAATTTATGTTTTTCCTTATTTAGATTAGATTTTATTCTATCTTTATAGTTTCCTTTTATGTATTTTTATGATGTATATATCTTCTTGTATTTTGGGTGATTAAAGAAAATGAAATGATTTTTCTCCCAAAACCACAAATTGTTCGGTTGTATTTAGTGCTTATGAGACTTCTTGGAGAGAATTCTTGTTTTTCCCTTAGGTTACCCCAAATTGGTTTTAGAGCAACCATTAGGGCCAACGTTGACGGTTGTCAGAGGAAGCCGGAAAACTCTAGTTAATGCAGTTCGTAAGAGGGAGTTTTGAAGCTTGTGCTTGTTACTCAACAGCACACAATTATTTACAAAGGAAATACCTTTTAGAGTACCCTCTTTTCTAGATTTGAGACTGATGGGTACGACATTTTTGGGCAGCGATGATCTGATTCTAGGAGTCCACTAGTTAGCAACCTTGGGGGACGTTACCACAAATCATCAGAATCTCGAGATGAAATTTAATTTGGGCAAAACTATTGTGCTTTTAAAAGGTGATCCTAGATTGGTACTCTCTCAAGTGACCCTTAAATCTCTCACTAAGTCCTTTAATTGGAGGAGCAAGGCTTTCTGGTGGAACTAAATGTTTTTGGGACGTCAAAACCTTTTGATGAGAATGATGGTGACCTACGGGATGAAATGCTGGAGGAAGTTCATTCTGTTTTTTGGCTACACTTTTCGGAACACTGTTGGTTGGATTACTGCAGACCAGGGAGAAAGACCATGACATTCAGTCAACTTCGGTTGTTACTCTGGAGAACATTTCGTCCATACTGCTACCCACAGTTTATAGTCTCTTTATCAACCTCAGGCTTGTGACTCAAGGTTTAGAGCTTGGGGAGTTCCAAATCATTTTGTGCTCTTTTTTTGTTTCCATTGCCAAGTTTTATTTTGTTGCAATCTTTTTATCTTTTCTTCTTAAGAGAATATGGAAGAGTGCTCTACTCTGAGAAAGTTATTACGCCTTGTTGGTGGCTTTGGTAGTATTAATGATTGTGGTTTTATTCCGATGAGACACTCTTCCTATTGGTTCTCCCTCTCTGGTGTGTTATATCTTAAGAAGCCCTAAGCATTGATGGAACCTTCCAACCCCTGTTATATCAAGCCAAAATGTTAAATCATTCGATTGAACATATATTTTAGGGAAAAATAATTTTTACCCCTAAAATTGTCAAGATGTATCAAATTTTATCCTAAACTTTCAATTTTATCAAGTTGCACCCAAACTTAGTTATTGCAATCTATAACCTTAAACTTGAAAAAGTGTGGCAATTTTATCCACTAATAAGTTTTTGTTTGAAAACTTGTTAAAAGAAGTATCATCGTGTGCTTTCAATGAATTATAAACACATGTATGGTACAAAATTGATAAGATTTCAAAGAAAAACAACATTGAGTTACCTACCTACCTAGGATTTAATATCCTACAAGTTTCCTTGGCAACCAAATGTAGTAGGGTCAGGCGGTTGTCCCGTGACATTGGTCGAGGTGCGCGTAAGCTGGCCCAGACACTCATGGATATATAAAAAAAAAAAAAAAAACATTGAGCTAAAATTTTGTTAAAAGTTGAGAGTTTTGGCAAAATTATTCAAGGGTTAATTTGTGAAAAACTTGATATTATTGAAATTAGTGAGTTTGTGGATACTTTTACATTGTCCTTTGTTAAAATTAGTTGGTGAATTGGAAAAATTCTAATAGGAGGTAGGAAGAAAAAAAAACATTGAGCTAAACTTTTGTTAAAAGTTGAGAGTTTTGGCAAAATTATTCCAGGGTTAATTTGTGCAAAACTTGATATCATTGAAATTAGTGAGTTTGTGGAGACTTTTACATTGTCCTTTGTTAAAATTAGTTGGTGAATTGGAAAAAATCGAATAGGAAGTAGAAATTAAGTCTAGAGTCCAATTTGATGAAACTAAAAGTTTATGGTGAAAATTGATACAACATTACAAGTTTGTTAAAATTGAATTTTTCCCTATACTTTAATATAAAATGAGGGCTCCTAGTCCAATTTCACTTTGATTGCTATAGGTGGTGAAAACTTCTCCCTGATTGCACTCGTACATAGCACTCTGCTAGACTTTTTATCTGAGAATAGTGTGTATTTAATTCACTTCAATTCAATTCACAGACTTTGTAATTTACCTTTGATCACTTCAATTCACGTATAATTTTCACTGTGCAGTTCATCCATGTGCATAAATGGCATAAAACTCTTAAGCCGGCATTAAAGTGGTTTTGATTATTTTAACAGGCACTCATGTACCCTCTCCTTGTAGCATGTAAATCAATAAGCAATTTACGCCAAGCTGCAGCTCAAGAAGTTGTTGACAAAGTTCGACAACATAGTGGTGTTCTTGTTGATCAGGTTCTTTTAACTGCAAAATAGGTTTAATATTTTGTATTTTTTGGTCCTCATGTAATCATTAATCGTACATATTTTTACCCATAGGCTCAACTTGTATCTAAAGAATTGATTCGAGTTGCCATACTTTGGCATGAAATGTGGCATGAGGCCCTAGAGGAAGCTAGTCGTTTGTACTTTGGTGAACATAACATTGAGGGGATGCTCAAGGTTTTGGAGCCCTTGCATAAAATGCTTGAAGATGGGGCTTTGAAGAATAACACAACCATTAAGGAAAGAGCATTCATTGAGGTTGTATCATTAATTTTTCTACTCTTTATTTTTATAATGTTATAGAAACTAATCGATGAATTTTTGGTTGTGGTACCGCTATTATTTTTTTATTCTGTTAATGTTAACTGCTTAAAACTTTTTATATGACCTAAAGTTTTTAGTTTAAGAAATATTGAAACGTATTACCACTCATAGTTTTTTCCTTGTATTCTAAATAATTGTAGCCATATGATATTGAAGTTTTCCTTAAGATTTCTGTTCATTGATGAGATTTTAGATTTTTCAGGTTTCTTGTAGTCAAATCATAATGTACTTTTTTTCAGGCATACCGCCGTGAGTTGCTTGAAGCCTTTGAATGTTGCATGAAATATAAGAAAACTGGGAAAGATGCTGAACTTACTCAGGTCTGTTATCTGTTCTCAATCCTCTCTCCATTAAAGATATTTATTTGCTCTTTTTTTTGCTTTTTCAGATTCCTTAATTTTTTTTAATGTTAGTGTAAATGTATTTTTGCTTTTTTTTAATTTATAACATTGAGAAAAATAAATGCTCTCACTATCGTATTGTTATGTTCAAAACCCTACTGAATACTCCCTATTTTCTTTGAAAATTGTCTTGTTCTTCTTTTGTGACCTGTCTCTTCCTTAACACAGTCCCGTCAAGAGTTCTAATGGCCCAAAGCCCAAGGTCAAAGTTTGACTTACTTGACTCAACTCGACCCATCTAATCCTTTAGATTGGATATAGATCACCTATCTTGAGTTTGGGATGCGATGGACCGCATGGGTCATACTTGGATTGACCAAATGAGCTTTTAATTGGGCCTAATCTTACATATTATATTTTATATAGATTTTTCTAAAAATTAATTTTTATATTTTTTATTTTATGTACATTAAATTTATAGTTAATACAAAAATTTAAAAAGTAAAAAAGTAATAAAAAGTTTATACTTTTTCTGCCTTCATTGGCCCCATTTCTTCCTTTTTCATACTACCATGGGATGCAAGAGGGAAAGATCAGTTTTTAGTAGACTGGTAGGTTTCTTTACTACTGTCGCCACCACTTTGCTTTCTGCACCACTGGTGTAGCCGATTGCTGATCATTAATTAGAATGAGAGAATGATCATTTATTAATGAAGTTCCAGCCTTTAAATAGACGGAACTAACTAAAAGTGGTTACAAGGCACATGCTACTCACATGGCATACTAAAGAGATAACTAGCTAATAGGCATATAATCGGCTACATCATATTTCCTCGCCCAAAAAAAATAACTCGACCTCGAGTTAGGTAATAAATGGCCAAAAAGATGCAACATTTCTTCCCGAGAAACAAACTTCTGTCTTTTAGAACTCCCAATTCTTCCATCTAGCCTATACCAATCTTTACCCTTCTTCCAAAGTTTCCCTCTCTTTTCAATGCCTGGGTTATATTAGCCTTGGTGTTCTTAATCATGTGGGCCTCATCACATACAAGAATATCGTGCAAGGTATGGTAAATTTCTTTAGCCATGTGTCGGTCCTTGACATGTCTACCAAGTGAAGAATTTCCCAAAGCACTATAGCCAATTAAAAAGACACCACCCGTAGCTCTCCACTTAGGAAGCAACTCCGTCCTTCTCTCCCTTGTTACGTCTTCCAGCATGAAAACATGAAGGGGTTGTAATTTTGAAGGCTTCCACTTGAAGAATTCTTGCTGCCAATTATGTAATGGATTGATGTGGAAGTCTTGATGCATTATTCGCTGTTCTTGATACTTTCTTGGAGCTAAATGTGTTTCTTGAACTATTCTTTGCTCCATTGTTTGTCTTTCTTTCCGTTGTCCCATCCTTTCTTCCAATTCCCGAGATGTTTTATCTTGTTCTTGATAAGTTCTCTCCATGGTAGATTGCCCCATTAGGTTACAGCTTGGTTTCCCCTTGTTTCCCATCTTTCCAAGGTCCTTGTTTCTCGAGGAGTCCGTCCCGTCTTGTTGTCTTCTATACCAAGGATTATTGTTGAATTCTTGGAGCGTTGGTCGGCGTTCTTGATGGATTCTTGGAGGAAAATCTACTTCTTGGACCATTCTTTGTTTCATTCCTAGCTTTTCTTGCCATGTCTTGTTTTGAAATCAGCTCCTAGCTTTTCTTGTTTTGAATTCAGCTCCTTTGTTCCATTCCTAGTTTGCATCATCGGGTTTGTTGATTGTTGATCCGGTTTAATTCCCAACTTCTTGCAGATTATTTCTAAGGTTTTCTTGATCTCACGCACGTCGTTTTCAACTGACAGCAAGCGTGCAATTGATTCTTGTGGTGAGAGGATGGTGGTAGTTTCCGTCTCTTTTTCAACCAATGATGAATCTCCACCCACGTTGGTCAAGACTTTTTTGGTTGTCATAGTGGAAGCGCCCAAAAATCGTGCGCTCTGATACCAATTATGGTGTAGCCGATTGCTAATCATTAATTAGAATGAGAGAATGATCATTTATTAATGAAGTTCCAGCCTTTAAATAGGCAAAGGAACTAACTAAAAGTGGTTACAAGGCACATACTACTCGCATGGCATACCAAGGAGATAACTAACTAATGGGCATATAATCGGCTACATCAACCACTAATAGCGATAGCAACCTTTAGACCCTTTCTTATTTTTTTCAACCATTTCATTAGTGTTTGTCACATATCAATTATCCTCAGTTATTTTGAGGAATAATCAAGACTCTTGGTTGTGACCAATTGATCCTTCTAAGTCATTCACGGTTCGCTCTTTAATGGTTGATTTGATCCATTCTAACAGACCATCATCAGATAATCTTTATTATGTGATCTGGAAAGATGTCTACCCCAAAAAAATAAAAATTTTCTTGTGGGAACTTAGTCATGGAGGCATCAATACCATTGATCGCCTACAAAGAAGGATGTCTCACTACTCTCTATCTCCATCTTGGTGTGTTATGTGTTCTAGTGATAATGAGAACCCGGGACACTTATTTGGGTGTTGCTCCTTTGCTCGGTCTTACTGGTCTTATATCTTGGAAGCTTTTGGTTGGAATTTGGTCCTACCTCACAATGTGTTTGATCTCATATCGTTGATATTTGTGGGTCATCCTTTCCATGGTTCAAAGAAGATTTTGTGGCTAGCTTTTAATAGGGTGTTTTTTTGGTCTCTTTGGTGTGAAAGAAATAGTAGGATCTTTAGAGACGTGGCCTCCAACTTTGATACTTTTATAGATTCGATTGTTTATAATTCTCTTTATTGGTGTAAATGTAAACACCCGTTCTCTTATTATAGTCTTTCATCTTTAATTGCAAATTGGAAAACATGTATGTAACTCACCTATTGGTGTTTGGAGTGTGAGCTCCTATTTCATTCCATCAATGAAATTGTTTCCCTTCAAAAAAAAAAAAAAAAAAAAAAAAAAAAACATATCAACCATTTTCGCATTGATCCTCCCACCTTTTCTTGCACCATCACTGGATGTTCATGCTGCCCTCAATGACGTTTTGTCGCACCTTTTGTCCTTTCTTTCTAATTCCATAGATGCTCTAGATTCCCTGTCAAGTTTCCTTTTTTAATTTCAAATTACTTCTGTTAAATCACCTCCAAGCCTAAAAGTTTAGCAGGTGGGTAAAGGTAAATTAAATCTAATATCAACACTTTAATACTCCTTCCACTTGTGGCGTGGGAGGCGTGAGATATATATTTTGTCAACAGAGAACATCAGTGATTATTGTGACTATAAGTATTGGAGTCAAAATCCTTATTTAATTTTAAACCAACACTATAATAATAGTCATCGATGTCTAGTTCATCCTCAAACTAGAAATTTTCACCGTGCCCATCCACAAAAATCTCTTTGCTTCGCTGAAGGCACTCATCCAAAAGATGTTCTACCTAACCACAGCTGAAACATTATTTAACCTGCAATAATGGTTTAGTGGCCTCACATGCTTTGCAAGAATACTCTTCAATATATTATTTTATATTAGAATTATCAATGACAACATCCTCAGAGATCGTATTATTTTTTGTCGGTTTCTCTTTGATAAATATTAATTTTTATTTTTTCCATGTCATGAGTTTTTTTGTTCTTTCTTAGTTTTTATTTTCACATTCTTGTAGAGTTTATATCTTTGAGCATTAATCTCTTTTCATTACCATCAATGAAAAGTTTTTTTTCTTGTTAAAAAAATTAAAATATTATAGTTAATCATAACGCAGCACTCTTGGAAATTTGTCACCAAATACAAATATTCAACAAGTCCTGTAAGCATTAGGTTACATCTTTTCCAGATTATTTGTCTTATAATTTATAACATTAATGAACTCAAATAATAATAATAATAATAATAATAATAAACATTCGTTAAATAAAAGGTTCCAACATGAAAATTTGTTATGCCAATTTTAAATAATAAAATTTAAAAAGGTAAAAGAGTGTCTAGAAGTTTTCTCCTACATTTGCCTAATCTACTAACATTATAGTGTGTCTAACCTAACGTCACATAAGCCCCTTCCCTTAGCCTTCAACGAGCTTTGTGAATTAGTGTACATGGTACCTTGTAATGCAACGCATAAGCTTGTTGCTTGTGACAGTTTAGCGGGTCTTAATTTCTGTCTACCTGCGTGGATTTGCTTTTGCATCTTTTTCGTAGTGGACCTAACAGGATGAATCATTATGTGGTCAGGCTTGGGATCTGTATTACCATGTATTTAGACGAATAGATAAGCAACTTCAGAGCCTTACAACCCTGGACCTTCAGGTTAGTTTACCTTCTTAAACTAAAGAATTTTTATATTTATATCTTAGCATGTAAATGACATTGACCTTGCTACTACAAATGTATTGTAGTCTGTTTCACCAGAGTTACTAGAATGTCGTAATCTGGAGCTTGCTGTTCCTGGGACATATCGTGCAGGTATGTTAGCATGTGATTTTTCAGGGACATATTGATGTGGTACATTTATTAATTAAACATCTAATTTTTATGTTCTAGAGTCCCCAGTCGTGACAATTGCATCATTTGCAACCCAGCTTGTTGTGATAACATCAAAACAGCGGCCCCGAAAGTTGACAATTCATGGGAGTGATGGTGAGGATTATGCTTTCTTACTGAAGGGGCATGAAGATTTACGGCAAGATGAACGTGTCATGCAGGTATTGTGCTCTGAAAAGTTAGCACGATTTGAGGTTTTACTAATTGCATATAAGGTACACTAACATATTTTAGTTATCCTTAACTAACGGTGAACTTTTGTCTTTGTCCAGCTTTTTGGTTTGGTTAATACTCTACTGGATAATTCAAGAAAAACTGCTGAAAAAGACCTTTCCATACAACGTTATGATGTTATTCCATTATCGCCAAATAGTGGACTGATTGGTTGGGTCCCACATTGTGACACCCTGCATCATCTTATCCGTGAGTATAGAGATGCCAGAAAGGTCAGTTGACGTTTATTAATGGAAACATTATAAAATTTTGTTTCTGCTGGAATTCATTTGTTTTAGCATGAGGTTATAGGGTTTATTTTTAATCATTACTTGGAGTATTAATATTGCTTCGTGGTTTCAGATAACTTTGAACCAAGAGCACAAATACATGCTTAGTTTTGCCCCCGATTATGATCATTTACCGCTCATAGCAAAAGTGGAAGTGTTTGAGTATGCACTGCACAATACTGAAGGAAATGACCTTGCAAGGGTACTTCTCCATATTATATTGCTGTTTTATAACTTCGTTTGAATTATCTAAGAAGATATGATCTCAGCGTAGATTATCCTCCTGTAGGTTCTATGGTTGAAAAGTCGGACATCTGAGGTATGGTTAGAGAGGAGGACCAATTATACCCGAAGTTTGGCAGTCATGAGTATGGTATGTTTCTTCGTCTTGTACTTTGAAATTTGTTCCATTTTAGTCCCTTTACTGTCAAGTGTTCCATTTGGTCCCTGTACTTTCAATACATCTTAAAATTAGTACGCATTGTTAGTTTGAAGTTAATTTTTTCGAAATTGATAAAATAATAATAATAATTTTCAGTCAAATATAGGCACCATCTGAATATGTTTTCAAAATTTATAGAAGGAAGGCTAATATTGACTAATTTGTTTTTGAAAAAGTTAACCATAAACTTTTGGACTAAATTTAAGATTTAATGAAAGTACAAGTACATAAATTGAACATTTGAAGGTGTAGGGACTAAAATGGAACAAGTCTCAAAGTACACAGACCACAATGATACTTAACTAAAAAAAATCAAGAAGAAAGGGTCGCCACTGACTGATTCAATTGCTCGCAACATCAGACTTGCCAACTTAATCTTTGGCTTGTTTGCTAAACCCATTTATCTTTATGTAATGCTTTTCTTTTTTACTTTCAACTTTTTCAGGTTGGTTATCTTCTTGGTTTGGGCGATCGACACCCAAGTAACCTTATGCTGCACCGTTACACGTAAGTTTTTATTAACAAGTATGCATATTGATGTGTTCTTGAGATATATTCTCATTTTCCTTGGTTTTTGAGGCTTTTGCAGTGGTAAGATCCTGCACATTGATTTTGGAGATTGCTTTGAAGCTTCAATGAATAGAGAAAAGTTCCCTGAGAAGGTATTTCTCAAATTTAGTTTCTTATATTTAGTTCTTATTTCCACGATTTTGCGATTTTAACTCTCTTGTTTCAAATGCTTGATAAAGGTACCCTTCCGATTGACTAGAATGCTTGTCAAAGCTATGGAGGTTAGTGGTATTGAGGGAAACTTCCGTTCCACTTGTGAAAATGTGATGCAAGTTCTTCGGTCGAACAAAGATAGTGTTATGGCTATGATGGAGGTATAGTTTTGGTTATGAAAACTGACTATTGTTATCAAGCATAATTTATAATTTAGGAGGTATAATTATGAATGGCTATTGTCATGCTTCTCTAGATGTCTATGACATCCAACTCAATTGGTTGATGCACCCCTATAATCAAATTTTCCAAAAAAAAAAAAAGTAGCAATCTTCGTCCACCCATTTTGGAGACTATTACCCAGAAGATCCTCAGGACTATTGTTATTAAGTTTTGTCCCTCTAGATTATATGTTTTTTTTTACTTCGGTGTGTAGGCCTTTTTTGTTATTACTCGCTAGATCTCATTTTACTTGATTGGAAGCTCCGTGTAGTTTGACATCCTTTCTCATTTTACTTGATTGAAAGCTCCTTGTAGTTTGACATCCTTTTTGTGAACTTTTTTGTATGCCTTTGTATTCTTGGTTCATTCCCAAAAGCTTATCCAACTGTTGTTTGAGATTCTGACAGGCTGACAGCTAGTCTAGCAATCAGACAGTAGTTTTCGCTAAATTCAATGGTCCACGCCCTATTATTTGGGTATCAACATTCAGGAGTCAAGATCTTTGCTGTTAGCCAAATAATACAACCTTAGATAGAATTATTGGGCTAAGTGTCCATAACCCACGGATGATTTGAGAAACGAGTGTTAAAACCATTGCAACTTCGATGGTCAAAACCGTTCACTGATCTTATTAATGAACTACAAACCTCCAAGGGCTGGAAGCTTTTAAGTGTAACCCAGTCTCCTTTGTCTAGGCCATAAGAATACTGATTAGAAAGAAGAAACTATTCTTTTTACCATTGTACTTAATTGAGTTGGATTTAACTTCATTGAACCCAAAATGGTGGTGAAATGAAATTCATTTTTATTTGTTGAGTTTCTTCATTTTGGGTGATGTTTATAGCTAGATGTGGGTGCTTTAGCATTTGCTTTTGTTAAGTTTGAGCATTTTTTTCTTGTTTGATTTTGTGGTTTGGGTGGTTTTTCGGCCAGATTTTGGCTGACCTATTTGTGCACTTTTAGGCAAATTTCTATATTCTCTTATAGGAGTGTTGATTTCACCATTTACTAGAACTCAGTGAAATTGAAACTCAAAGTTAAAATTCCAGTCATTTCCCTTAGTACATGGGTAAAAGATTGCTCTTTTCCAGATAATCATCGAATGGAGTTTTGCTGATGTGATTCCCTTCCGACCTTGAAAGTCCCTCATATTTAACCAGAGCCTGTGCTTTAGTAAGGATTTGGAAGAGAACGTGTAATAATTTAGCATGCTAGAGAACTAATTCAATCAGAGTTAGTCTTCCTCCCTTCGTCAGTAAAAGCCTACTAACTAAAACAATTAACAACTTCAAACTAAGAATTATAAAACTACAACTAATTATGCTACATCAAAAGTTCCTTTCCTTCTTCGAATTCTTGAATGAAATAGATCTTTGTAAAATTTTCTCCATCAAGACCTCATCGATTGAGGACACATAGTGCAATTCTGTTTTTCGTTTTTCATAAAAGTAGGAGTTAATCCGCACTGAACTTCATTGTTCTCAGGCGTTTGTTCACGATCCCCTCATAAATTGGCGTCTTTTCAACTTCAATGAAGTCCCACTGATGTCGATGTTTGCAAGCACTCATGCCCCTGCTGTTGTGAATGCTGAAGATTCTGCTCAAAGTCGTGAACTTCTTCAACCTCAACGAGGTGCTCGTGAAAGAGAGCTTCTTGAGGTAAAACACTTGAGACACCATCATTCTTAAACTTTTCAGTTTTCATTGGATGATGCTTGATTCTTCACATTGTGTAGGCTGTTAATCAACTCGGTGATGCCAACGAGGTCTTGAATGAGCGTGCTGTTGTTGTGATGGCTCGCATGAGTAATAAACTAACCGGGCGGGATTTCCCGACTTGTTCTTCTATGTCGACTGCTTCAGTTCAGCATGCAGTAGACCACAGCACCTTAATATCTGGGGATTCTCGCGAAGTCGATCACGGTCTATCTGTTAAGCTTCAAGTCGAGAAGTTGATCGGTCAAGCTACGTCACACGAAAACCTATGTCAAAATTACGTCGGGTACGTTAAAGTTCACTCCTTTTCCTGGTCCCCTTCATCCTCTTATTATATCCCCTCTCCACTCTCCAGTATCAGTTTGTAGTATTTTAACATCTGACTGCAACTGCTTTTCTTTTTCGTGCAGATGGTGCCCCTTTTGGTAATCCACAAGCAACCTTTCATTTGTATGTCAGTTTTTGTATATATCATTTCGTTATGTAAATTATGTAAACATGTTCTTGCAAACCATTGTACAATACCTTACGTAAAATTTATAATCTTAATAATTATGGCTTTGATTTATCCCCAACTTGTTACCTTCTTAAATTTCCGGAACATCTCTTTTTCTTGGGAGTGAAATAAATACAGGATTATTTTGTTGAAGTTTCTGGAGCACCAGAAATAATACATTCCGATTTAAAACAAAAGAATTTTCAAAATTCGGGAATAAATCAATCGAAAAGGTAGTTGAGGGGTCATTATACTGCGATTTGTACCTGATTAGATGTGCTAAATTACTGCCATAAAAATATTGAAATACTTCATTAAGATCTTGGCCAAAAATATAGATTTTAACCATATGAAAAGAAAAGGAAAAACAGAAAACTGGTTAATCGATTTCAAGGAAAAAAAAACACAATTATTTTGAAACAAAATAATTACGGAATAAAAACGATAGTATTACATTTTCTTTTTTTTTTTGACAATATGGGGAGAGATTTGAACCACAAACCTCGTATGTATAGTATTACATATACATACGTATATATGTTCTTTTATCATATAAATCCTATAAGTTCACCCCAAATAAATAGAAAACTTTTTTTATGTTATGGACGGGTATTCTCATCTATAAGTTTCTAAGTGCATGTTTGGGAGTGATTTTGAAAGGACTAAAATTACTTTTGTTATGTTTGAAATCATCAAACTCATTTTTAATTATTCAAAATCAATTTCAAGTTTGATTTTACACTTTTAAATGTGATTTACATATCATAAAAATTAATTTTTGATTATTAAAGACATGATAAAAGTGATTTTAACCATTCTGAAATCACTTACAAACATGAACTAATTATCTAGTAGAATATGGTATTATAGATCTAATTGATTTAGTTGCTTTTTTTTTTCTTTTTTTTGCCAAGACTTTTATTCACCACCTGCAAAAACAAATAAAAAAGAGAATGCCCTCATGGGGATGTACCAACCTCCTGAAAGGTAATTGCACTAGTAACTACGAGTGCAATGTAAGTGATGTTAAGATTGGGAGCCTAAATCAATAAATAAGCAACAAAAAGAAAATCTCCGATATGTGTGTCTCCCCCTCCCTCACGCATGTTAGAGGTCAATCCTTGTTCAGATAGCTCTCTCATGTAGTTTTCTAGAGTAATACTAATTTTTAGTATTACTTTTTCCATTTAGACATTTGGCCCGCCGTTAGATGATATTATTTTATTCCATGGATTTCATACCATGTTTCTTTTATGGCAAATAATGAATGTAGGATAGTATTGAAAATTGTAGTATTAGAAACTTCCTGAGTATTGTCTCTCCCTTATGCAATGGTGCTCTCTCTTGCATGCATGACAAGTTATACTCTCTCTCTTACATTCTAATAAGAAGTTATTCTCTATCTTAAACTCTCAATAACCATGCAAATTGTAAATAGGATTATTTTATTATAGTATCTCCTTTATTCCATGAGTTTCACAACATGTGGGATGGGAGTTTAAGCCTAAGAAATGCCTTAGACAAATAAACTATGTTCATGGTAGAAGTTTGACATCGAAATAATAGATAATAAATCAACATTTCCAACATAAAAATAGCAGCAGAATATCATTAAAATGATTTTTTTTTTTTTTACAACATATGGGGGTGAGACATTCGAACCGTAAACCTTTTGGTCACTAGTAACAAATGTTATGTCAGTTGAGTTATACTCGTTTTGACATCACTAATATGAATTTTTAAACTATTTAATAAGCATTTTTAAACTATTTAAATTATTAACTTAAATATTTTGATTGGTTTTTTTATTGTTATGATTTTTCTAGAAATATACACTATCAATATTTACATCTACATTCCACCACCAACATCGGCATTTATCTCATTAAATTAAAAACTACTTCATCTTTTTTTTTTTCCAATCTACACTTATTTTGATATTAAAATGTCTTTCATTATTAATTATCATAGTCTTACTCTCAAAGAACGATTGAAAATGTTTTTCAAAAAAACTAAAATGTCGAGATGATTGTTTTAAAAACAAACTCATAACTTAGTAACTATACATATCACACACATACAATTTCATCATACATAAAAACAACACTCTTACACTAGTCCAGCATAGCAAATTATCATTCCAAAGGTAGATGGTTCGATACCCACCCGCAATCGTTCAAAATAGACACCAAAACTCGAAAAGGCAAACTCCCAAGAAAAAAGTGTGCACAAAAACAACAAAACAAAATAAATACAAACCCTTGTCTTTCTCTCCTCAGTACTCCTCCTCATCATCATCATCGCCTTCAGCAGACTCAGCTCCCACTTCCTCATAATCCTTCTCAAGGGCCGCAAGATCCTCACGAGCTTCAGAGAACTCTCCCTCTTCCATCCCCTCCCCAACATACCAATGCACAAACGCCCTCTTCGCATACATCAGATCAAACTTGTGGTCAATGCGAGAGAACACCTCCGCCACGCTGGTGGAGTTGGAGATCATACAGATCGCCCTCTGCACTTTGGCCAGGTCGCCGCCCGGAACCACCGTCGGCGGCTGGTAGTTGATGCCGCACTTGAAACCAGTGGGGCACCAGTCCACGAACTGGATCGTGCGCTTGGTTTTGATGGTGGCAACGGCGGCGTTGACGTCCTTTGGCACGACGTCTCCTCGGTACATCAGACAGCAAGCCATGTACTTCCCATGGCGGGGGTCGCACTTGGCCATCATTGAAGATGGCTCGAAGGCGCTGTTGGTGATTTCCGCTACAGAGAGTTGTTCGTGGTAGGCCTTCTCTGCAGAGATGACCGGGGCATATGAGGAAAGCATGAAGTGGATTCTTGGGTAAGGGACCAAGTTCGTTTGGAACTCTGTTACATCCACATTCAGAGCTCCGTCGAATCGTAGAGAGGCAGTCAGGGAGGAAATCACCTGCCCATCGAAAGAACAATAAACCATTATTAGAATTCATCACCATAACAAAAACTTTCATGAAAACCAAAGCAGATATTGGACTGAACCTGAGAGATGAGACGGTTGAGGTTTGTGTATGTGGGTCGTTCAATGTCAAGGGAGCGTCTACAGATATCATAAATGGCCTCGTTGTCAAGAAGCACAGAAACATCTGTATGTTCAAGGAGAGAGTGGGTTGAGAGAACACTGTTGTAAGGTTCAACAACAGAGGTGGAAACTTGTGGAGAGGGATAAACAGTGAAACCGAGCTTTGATTTCTTGCCATAGTCAACAGACAAACGCTCCAAAAGGAGGGAGCCAAGACCAGACCCAGTGCCCCCACCAACAGCGTTAAAAACAAGGAATCCTTGAAGTCCAGTGCAATTGTCAGCGAGCTTTCTAATGCGATCCAAACAGAGATCAACAATCTCTTTGCCAACTGAAACACAAGTTTATCGTTAGAATTCAAGGAAAAATCAATGGTGTATTCTCAATATTGATTGAACAATTTTACGGATGTGACAATAGAGATGCTTACTGGTGTAATGGCCACGAGCAAAGTTGTTTGCAGCATCCTCCTTGCCGCTGATTAGCTGTTCAGGATGGAACAATTGGCGGTAAATTCCAGTCCTTACCTCATCAATGACAGTAGGCTCGAGATCAACGAAAACAGCCCGAGGAACATGCTTTCCTGCACCTGTTTCGCTGAAGAAGGTGTTGAAGGCATCATCGGATCCGCCTACAGTCTTGTCACTCGGCATCTGGCCATCGGGCTGAGAAATGTACGACAAAATTTACAAAACATGAAATTCAAAATTTAAATTCATAACGATTATTACGGAAAAAGAAAAGAAAGAACACTCGCGTAGAATTCAGGATTTCAATATAATCATTTCTGTTCATTTTACAAGGTCTTGAAACTTCTAAAACTAGAAACCGTATACAGACAATAAACTATTTTCACAAATACAGATCAGATCTCAGTAAAAATTTGAAAGAAACAGAAAACATAAGAGGAAAAAAAAAAAAAAAGAAACTCATCCGATGTGTTCTAATAAAAACTAATCACAATACAAGAACTAATAATCGGAAACTACCAAAAAAACAAAAATCATCACCGATGTCTAAAATTAAAGATCCATACAAGAACTCAAAGAAGAAACATACATATATCAGAACAGCCAGAAAATCAGCACATCATCATCAAATTATTAATGTATTATCAAACCGATCATCATGCATCGAGAAACAAACATGCAAGAAGAAAAGATACAACGAGAAAACAGAGCAGATTCAAACGAAACGAATTCAAATCCATCAAAAACCGTAATGAAACAAAACAAAGAATAAGGAGATATACCTGGATTCCATGCTCAAGGCAATACAGTTCCCAGCATGCATTGCCAACCTGAATCCCAGCCTGACCGATGTGAATCGAAATGCACTCCCTCATTCTTCTCCGGCCAAAAGAACAACGCAACCTGAAGAAAAAATCGACGAAGAACGAACAGGAAATACGCTGGAACGAAGCGAAAGAAGAAGAGGAGGATTGAAAATGGAGACGAAGGCGTTTATGAAGACGCCTTCTTTTGAAAATGTTTGTTTCAGTGGAAAACGAGGAAGAAGGAGAAGGCTTTTATAGTTCGAAAAATAGTAGGGATAAATTTGTGTGAGTGGAGATTAACTAGGGTTAGTTAAGAGTAATTAATTTTAATTGGCTGGAAATTAACCATGGTTAAGGTTTTAAGTTTGTGATTTTGAAATTTTAACCGTTTCTTTTTTTCTTTTTTTTGCCGCTCGAAATGGCCCAGTGAGGTGCGAGGGGCCGGCTTGTTTGGTAACGTGGATTTTGGCTGTGCTTGCCTTCGGACAAGCTTGTTCTTAGCATTGAATTCAAAAAAAAATATATTAAATAAATCGTGTCAGTTGAGCTATGTTTTCCTATTGGTCATAAGCACGTAATTTATGTCAGTTGAGCTATGTTTTTGTTGACAACCGATTCAGAGATTTTCTTCTAAAATCGTGGATGCCATCTATAGTTTTTTATTATAAAATCAAGTGTAGAAATTTTTTCTGAGTAGAGGATTCAAACCTCTAACCTCTCACTCGAACATGCATGTAGCGTTGAGTTATGCTCACTCTGGTCAGTTTAAATACGCAGGAAACAATATATATATAGAGAGAGAGTTTCTGTTATATTTAAAGATTAAAATGTGAAAATATCAAAATAAAATATTTATGTTAATTGATATTCTTGAAAATAGTTGTGGAGATTGAGGTTACAAGACGAATGTTTTCTAAATTATCAAAATATGTTAGTGTAAATAATTATTTTTACACCTTAGGCAATAATATTAAGAGAGGCTTGCCTTTCGTCTCCCCCATGAGAGATGATGTAAAGAAGAAAAAAAAAGGTTAAAAATCACTTTTGGTCCCTAAATTTTCATGAAAGTAATAATTTAGTCCCTAAACTTTGATTTGTTGCGATTTAGTCCCTGTACTTTTAATTTTGTAACAATTTAGTCCCTAAACTTTAATAAGTAACAATTTAGTCCCCATACTTTCAAATTTGTAACAATTTAGTCCCTACACTTTCAATTTTGTAACAATTTAATCCTTGTTGCAAAAAAAATCATCAAAATTAAATGTCAATTTTTATTATTTAATGATTAAAGTTTGTAGCTTATTAACATATTGGGTCCCAAATTAGTTTATTGATCTATCTTGGTAAAAAATTTCATTAAATCTTTACATTAATTTTTTACGATAGGGACCAAATCGTTACAAATTTGAAAAGTAGAGAGACTAAATTGTTACTTATTAAAGTTCATGGACTATTGTTACAAAATTGAAAGTACATGGACTAAATCGTTACAAAATTGAAAGTATAAGGACTAAATCGTTACAAATCAAAGTTCAGGGACTAAAATGTTACTTTCATGAAAGTTTGGGGACTAAAAATGATTTTTAACCAAGAAAAAAGAAAGTTTGTTGGATGGCCCTAATCGGCTAATCTTAAAATATTTTGATAAGCTTATTTGATTAAATAATAAAACATCAACCAATAAATTAAATATTTTTTTCACTAACTTTTAATAATAGTGCTTTTATTCTCAAAATATATATATATATATATATATATATATATTTTACATTAAATGTGAAGGTAGAAATTTGAAGGATAATTGTAATGGGTGGCATCATGAAGGTAAATAATTACAAATATAGCAATTTTTTAAAATATTTGCAAATATGGCAAAATTTTTTAATTAATTTTTTATATTCCTAAATTGCCCCTGTGTGCCCATCTTCTTCTTCCTCGTCAGTTTTTTTTTTTTTTTTTACTGATAGAAAGTCTTTTTATTACGGATAGATTCTATCAGTGGTAAAAAAATTTTCTGTAGAATAAAGTTTCTATCAGTGATATTTCTATCACTGATAGATTCTATCAGTGGTAGAAAAAGTTTCTATCACTAATATTTCTATGACTGATAGATTCTATCAGTGGTAGAAAAATTTTCTATCAGTGATAGAAAGTTTCTATCACTGATAGAATAGAAGATTTCTATCACTAATAGAAACTTTTTCTATCAGTGATAACAGATTTCTATCACTAAGATAGGTTCTATCAGTGATAAAAAAACTTTTTATAGAAAATCATAGAAAAACTTTTGATAAAAATCTTTCAATCTCTGACCACCCATAAAAATCTTTCTATCTCCGATAGAAATCTTTCTATCACCGATATAATCTATAAGTGATAGAAAAACTTTCTATCACCGATAGAAAAGCTTTCTATCAGTGATAAAAGATTTCTATCACTGATAGAAATTTTTACTATTCTATCAGTGATAGAAAGATATTCTATCAATGATAGAAAACTCTTGGTAGAAAATCTTTCAATCCCTGATAGAACCTATAAGTGATAGAAATCTTCTATCACTTATAGAAATTTTTTCTATGAGTGATAGAAAATCTTTCTATGAGTGATAGAAAAACTTTCTATCTCTATCACTGAGACTGATAGGAAAACTTTTCGTGAGTTATAGAAAATCTTTCTCTATCAGTGATAGAAGATCTTTTGTTTCTATCAGCGATGGTGATACATGGTGAAATCGAGCATTGAAAAATAAAGCAAAAACGAACGATTATAGAAATCAAACACTGAAAAGCAAAAACCAAACACTGATAGAAAATCAAATAACAACAACCAAACACTGATAGAACACCGAACAAGTGATAGAAAAATATCTATCGCCGATAGAATCTATCAGTGAAAGAAAATTTCTATCACTGATAGAATCTATCAGTGATAGAAAATTTCTATCACTGATAGAAAATCTTTCTATCACTGATAGAATCTATCAGTATAGAAAAACTTTCTATCATGAAAGAAAATCTGGAGGGGTATTTTAGTAAATGCAACACACAAACTATTAGATTTTGCCATTTTTCCAATTTTTTTTTGTGGGTTGCTAGATTTGCAATTATTTTGGCCCATATTGCTATTCTTGCAACCGGCCCAAATTTGAATTACCAACTTCAAAAGAAAAGAGTAAATGTCTTGATTGTTAAGGCCCCGTAACCATTTGGTTTTTTGTTTTTGGTTTTTGAAAATTAGACTTGTTTTCTTTCAATTTCCTCACCATGATACACTTGAATTCCTAAACAAATTCTAAAAACGAAAACAAGTTTTTGAAAACTACTTTTTTTAGTTTTCAAAAACTGACTTGATTTTTGAAAACATGGAAAGAAAGTACGTGAAAAGCCAAAGAAACTTAGAGTTGAAAGTAGTGTTTATAAGCTTAAAAACCAAAAACCAAATGGTTATCAAATGGGCCCTAAGTTATTCTCATGTTGACAATTAAAAATACTATCGTTGGAACAAAGAGACAAAGGAATACGACAACCTCTATTTTTAGAAGATTTGAATAGAAAAAAAAAATTATTTTTCAAGTTCATCTCTCTCTTAGTTATCAAGATAAGCATGGTTCTAAATTAATTAATAATAGTTGATTTTTAACCATAATTTAGTAGGCAAGTACAACTATTTTTATTGTTTATAAATAGTGTTATAAATATATTATCATACACCGATACACAATCTGAACAAGACGACTTCAACCTAACTCAATTATTTCATATACATACTCTCAAACAAAAGAACTCATCAGAGGAAAAATTTGTAACACTATTTTAAGTTGAAGGTAGCGTTTTTATTGGTTGATTACAAAACTTATCTAAGTTTGTAATGCAATTTGATGAAATTGAAAGTTTATAGTAAACATAGATACAACTTAATAACTCTAGGGGTAAATTTTGTTTTTTTGTTTTTCTCCTAATTACTATTATATTATCCATACCATGTCAATAAACATACCTTAATATAGTATAAATATAATTACTGCCTAAGGTACATCCAATTAGCAACATGAGCACAGCTCAACGGGCATAAAACCTGTACTAATAACCAATAACCAAGAGGTTTGTGATACAAATCCTCACACCCTACATGTTGTCCAAGAAAAAGTACTATCTGATTGAGCATATAATAAATCAACCAATAAAAATACAAAACTAAATAAAAACACACACACAATATACAAATGTTCACCACCTATAAATTTCCTTCTATATTAAACAAAAACCCAAGTGATTGCACACAGTATGAGTAGGTAGGAGATGCTGCAAAACAATTGAGTTGAAACTTCTCCATCCAGACAAGAAACCCCTTCTCTTTCATTTCCTTTCTATAGGCATATAATTTCATTGGCAAAAATGATATTACAACCAAATGGTACACCAAATTTGGTTCATAATATTACAACAGAAGCTATCCTTGCTATTTAATCATGATCCAAAGAATTGAAAGCAAAAAAAAAAAAAAAAAAAAAAAAAAAAAAAAAAAAAAAAAAAAAAAAAAAAAAAAAAAAAAAAAAAAAAAACAGAAAAAGAGAAGTTGCTTTCTTTGATTGTCTAGAGAAAGCTAGAATGCCAAAATTACACTCATGTATAGAGAAAAGCGTCTTCTTACTTTGATATCGAACTTTCATGCATATTTTTATTTTGATCCTTAAACTTTGGAATGTTTTACTACTTTAGTTGTTCTAAAACTTTGCATAGACAGTTATTTTAGTCCTTGCCATTATTTTTTTTTTTCATAAATCATTTAACAAAAATCCAAATTCGTCTGAAACCAACACCTAATCTATTACTGCATATATGGTTTCAAAAACTTATTCATGCAAGTATCTACTTGTTAGACGAATTAAAAAATCAAAATAACATGTCATTTCAAACTTATGTTTAATTATTTATGAAAATTGTCGGCAAGAACTAAAACAATTTTTTATACAAAGTTTAGAGAACAAGAATTTACGGATCAAAATGAGATAAACATGAAGGCTCAAGAACCAAAATAGGATTTAAACCTATTTTATTCTAATTTGCGTCCCCTTTTCTTGCATGACTAACCTTGTAACTTGTAAGCAGTTAAGTGATGGAGGAATTCAGGATGCAGGTTGTGCACCAGTCCAGGCATGGTGCTGATCGTCATCGAGTTGATCAAATCTGTGGCTGCGGATATCTTGTAGATATAAGATGCCAGTCCACACTCCACGAATGATAAGTATGCTCACAAACACAGCAGTTCCAAGTGTGCATATCACCTAAGATTTCACATAGTAGCAGAGGAAATAAATGAAGAGTTCCAATAAGAAAATCTGAAGGGGGAAACTTTGAAAATTGGATATGGTCTCCATAAAAATAATTTCCTTTTTTTTCTTTTTTTCCTTTTTTCTTTTTCTATTGAAGGATGGCAGTGTTGAGAAAATTGAAAGTAGAAGAGAGCAAAAGGGGAGCATTCTTTTGCGAAGGGGTTCTACCCCTTTTAGGATGTTCTTTTTTTCCCTTTTCAATATAATCCTCAATTTCTTATAAAAAAAAATAAAAATAAAAAATTAAAGAAAAATAGAGGTAGAAGGGAGCAAAGTTGTACAGAAATGATGGCCAAGAACCAAAGAAAGGAGCTAAAAAGTATATAGTTCTCACAAAGAAAAAACAAATCTCCAGTCCTTAGTATCCTCAGGAACTAAGGAGGAAAGAAAACTTAGTTGAGAAAATCCAAAGGGAAGCCTTGGAATGCTGTCAAACCCTCGGCCACTTACACGTGAGACCACCATAGTTTTTCTCGACAAGAATACATTAACAAAACTATCCTTCCTTGGAGATCTGCGTTGAACGAACTTTGTCAATAAATTCTGAAACCTCCTATTGACCTTGATTAGTTTCAACTTGTTGAAACTTTTCTGTTCTTTCTATACCGGAATCATTTTAGACCATACCTTGAAAGACCTACTATCTATAACCACCACCACCAGCAAACTCAATAGTCACTAGTTAATTCACGCCAACAGATTAGTACTTTTTAGTCAGATCCTACTTATAGAGCTGTGCGTTGGTAAATAAAACCTCTAGCAAAGTCTTAGGTCTACTTATTCTCACGGGAGAGACAGGTGATTTTGCGTACTCCAACTATCTATATCTCACAATAGCAGGAATATTACGCATACGGTCTACAACCACGGACCACCAGCAGGAATAATCAATCCACATGAACAGACCAGCACTTTTATCTACTTCTGAGTAGACAACAAACAAAGTCAAATACCATCTTATTCTTGTCATATCCTAATAACAGAACTGTTTGTGTGTTGGTAAATAAAGCCTCAAGGAAAGCACATGCATATATAGTATTACCATTGACCAGTAACTCTGATGGATAAAACATGACTCATCTCATATATATCTTGCCATCAGGGAAATTTAACACCAACTTTCCACAGACACAAGTATACTCAATAGGCAATCCACATCACTGGACTAGTACTTTTCACTACTTCTTATAAAGACAGCAACCAAGGCCAACTGTCTTTAGGTTCATTTTTAATCATATCAAGCTTCTAACTAGTACCCTGCAGATGACATCCTTTAATCAGTCTTGGTTTACTACTACTGTTCACATGAGATGGTTTATAAAGTGAATTCAATCTCAAGACATCTCTTGGAGGAGGTGAGGTGACCTTTGACACCAGCCTTACTAGAGGAGTTACAAAGAGACTCTCCCTTCAACAAAAATAGAATTAATACCACATTTTTTCAGGGAAATTCAAGACAAAGAACCAAAGACTAACAATTCTATATTTAAAACCAAATGAACATTCTTCAAAAAAAAAAAAAAATCCTATTCATTTATAGCCATAGTTTCCATAGAAAAGCTCCCAACAGAAACACCATCTCCCAACGGAGAACATTGAATTGCTCCTTCCAACAATTAGAAGCACAAGGCATCTTTTTTTTTTTGGTTGCTACGTATGCCATGCACAACCAATTTAACAAGCAAATTGTCATAACAGTTCTCTCACCCCCTTCTCCATGTTAAAGCAGCTCCCTAAAACGGTGTCGTCTCTTCATTACTTGTAAACAATGTCGTTTGTATATTTCATTCTTTGTGTTGTTTTTCTCTGCTATTCCCTGTACACGTGGAGCCATTTCATAAGGTGGGAATCTTTCTCCCAACCGCTTGTGTCCTATATATCCTTGCTGCTGCAATGAGAATAATCATCGATTCACAACCCATTTCTTCTTGCTCTCAGGTTACTAGCATTTTTACCTAAATTCTATTTTCCTTGTTGGTATCAGAGCCACCAGGCAAACGCCATGAGTGACGAAGTGATGAACACACCTGAGAGTAGCTCCGCAGCAGCCACTGTACCTGTAGCAACCCCTGTGACCAATATCATCAGCTCATCGTTTGGACATCCTCTCAGTACAGTCTTTACCGTGAAGCTAGATGAGAAAAACTATCTACTATGGAGAGGTATGGTCCTTGCGATACTCAGGGGGCAGAAGGTTGATGGTTATGTCCTTGGAACAAAGTCTCGACCATCAGAGTTTCTTGAATCGAGCAATGAAGCGGGTAAATCTCAACTTACACCGAATCCCAAATTCGAAGAATGGACTACGGTCGATCAAGCACTTTCTGGATGGCTTTTTGGATCTATGACTCCGGCTGTCGCTGCTGATGTTGTCAATTTCACCACCTCAAGAGAGGTTTGGAAGGCTCTAGAACAGATGTATGGTGCAACTAGCAAAGCAAGGATCAATCAACTTCGAGGTACCTTGCAAAACACTAAAAAGGGTTCAACTAAAATGCTAGAGTATTTGGCTGTGATGAAACAGGCTTCTGAGAACCTTCAACTTGCTGGAGCACCGGTATCCTTGTCTGATTTGGTCTCCTATGTTCTGAGCGGACTCGATGCAGATTATATACCGATTATTTGCACTATTCAGGAGAAAGAAATCTCCTCATGGCAAGAGCTTCATTTGATTCTAATCACCTTTGAAGGTACGCTAATTCGTTTTAGCCCTAGCCCCATTTCCACTGATATGAGTGGTGTTGATCAAGCAGCACATTATGCCTACAATAGGCAAGGAGGTTTTCCTACTGGACAACAATTTCAGGGGAATAATAATCAGAGAAGCCAAGGCCGAGGAAATCAGAACTATCAATCCTCAAATTATAGCCCTCGAAGCAGCAACAATAACAACAGAGGAAGAGGTCGAGGAAGGTATGGCAACCAAAGAGGTAATGGTTCTAGACCAACTTGCCAGTTATGTGGAAAATATGGGCACTCTGCCCCTGCTTGTTACTCTCGATTTGATGAGGAATTCAACAACCCACATGGTTCAAACAACAAAGGCAACGGAGAGAATTCAGCCTTCATTGCAACACCTGAGATTATCTGTTATCCAAGTTGGCTGGCTGACAGTGGTGCTACCAGCCACATTACCTCTGACATTGCCAATCTGAATGTGAAAACCGAATATAATGGTAATGAATCTCTTACTGTGGGGGATGGTACAAAGCTTGGTATATCACATGTTGGTAGAAGCAAAGTTAATAATCATACTGGTTCTACAATTTGTCTGAATAATATGTTACATGTTCCTCACATTAAGCACAATTTGTTAAGCATTTCAAGGCTTACAGCTGATGACAATTTGTTTGTAGAGTTTCATCCAACTTATTGTCTTGTGAAGGAAAAGGAGTCAAGGAAGGTGGTGCTGCACGGAACCCTTAGGAATGGTCTCTACCAACTTCAAATTCCTCTTCAAAAGAAAGTCATCAGCCCGAGAGAGTCTCCCTTCAATCCTAAAAGTGATCACCAAGCTCACTGTTTGTCTTCCCCTGATTCTGAAGTTTGCTTTACTTCTGATAGTGGTAGTTTAAATAAACAAAAGTCTTGTAAGGTGTCTAAATATGTTTGGCATCAACGTCTAGGTCATGCATCTGATAGAGTCTTGAGTACTGCTTTAAAGTCTTGTAATCTCAATTTATCTATGAATGAGAAAATGTCCTTTTGTGAGTCTTGTCAACATGGTAAATCTCATGCTTTGCCCTTTCCTTTGTCACAAAGTCGTGCTCAAAAACCACTTGAACTCATACATTATGACCTTTGGGGGCCTTCACCTATCTCCTCCACAGCTGGTTATCGATATTATATAAGCTTTGTAGACAATTTTAGCCGGTTTACACACATTTTTCCCTTAAAAACCAAAAGTGAGTCTCTTCATGCCTTTGCCCAGTACAAAGACTTGGTTGAAAACCAATTGGAGTCAAAAATTAAAATTCTTCAGAGTGATTGGGGAGGAGAGTTCCGAGTTTTTTCTTCCTATCTTAAGCAACATGGTATTGAGTTTAGGCACCCATGTCCACACACTAGCCAACAGAATGGCATTGTAGAAAGAAAGCACCGCCACATTGTTGAAATGGGCCTTACTCTTCTTGCTCAATCATCCATGCCACTTCGTTTTTGGTGGGATGCCTTTGTGTCAGCCGTTTACATTATCAATCGCCTACCAACCCCTGTCCTACAAAACTTGTCTCCCTGGAAAATTCTTCACAAATCCACTCCTGATTACACATTCTTTAGAGTCTTTGGGACAGCCTGTTTTCCATGCTTGAGACCTTACCAAGCCCACAAGTTTCAGTTCCATTCCACTAAATGTGTCTTCCTGGGGTATAGTGAGGCTCACAAAGGCTACAAGTGTTTGAGTTCCAATGGTCGACTATACATATCACGACATGTTGTTTTTAATGAGCATGAGTTCCCTTTCAAGTCCAACTTTCTGTCATCATCTCAGTCCAATTGCCATGCCCATGACACTGTTATTAGTTGTCTTCCTATTCCATCCTCTGAACCCAGTTCTCGTTTAGTTCCTCCAGTGTCCAATCCTTCGACCACTTGTCCTCTTCTGTTCCAGGCTCTCCTGATCTTTCCTTGGGGCTTCGTTCACCACTGCCTTCTCCTGTGGACTCCTCTTCTTCATTGCCAAGTGCTACTTCTATGCCTTCAGTCCCTGTTTTAGATGACTTGATTGAAAATCAGACTGCCACTTCTTTGGATATTGCTGAGCCCTCGCCTCAGTCTGTGTCCCTACCGACAGTAGATGCTTCTGGTCCTTCACACCCTATGCAGACCAGGGCCAAAGACGGTATATTTAAACCAAAGAAGTGGTCTTATCTTGCCACTGTCTCTGCTGCTATACCTCCACATGTTGAGCCTCGTACTGTCAAAGAAGCCATTCTGTCTGAGTCTTGGAAGAAGGCAATGGATTGTGAAATGACTGCATTGCACAATAACAATACTTGGAATCTTGTTCCAGCTCCACCCAATGTCAACTTGGTTGGCAATAAATGGGTCTTCAAAGTCAAAACAAATGTTGATGGGAGTTTTCAAAGGTGTAAAGCTCGTCTAGTTGCAAAGGGGTTTCATCAACTTCCTGGAGTTGATTTCCATGAAACTTTTAGCCCCGTTGTTAAGGCTCCCACTGTTCGGATTGTTCTTGCGCTTGCCACAGCTAAGGATTGGGTTGTACGTCAACTTGACGTTAATAATGCCTTTTTGAATGGCACCCTTTCAGAGGATGTTTTTATGCAACAACCTGAAGGTTATATTGATCCATTTGTTCCCTCTTATGTCTGCAAACTGAACAAGGCATTGTACGGGCTCAAACAAGCGCCAAGGGCCTGGTTTGATAAACTCAAGCATACTCTGTTGGTTTGGGGATTCGTTAATTCTAAAGCTGATACTTCGTTGTTTTTCTACAACCGTGATGGCATTTTCATACTTATCCTTGTTTATGTAGATGATATACTACTCACAGGGAATTCAAATGCTTACATTGATTCATTTGTGTGTCGCTTACACTCTACCTTTGCTTTAAAGGATATGGGCAATTTGCACTACTACCTAGGTGTTGAAGTTCTTCGAACACCGGATGGAATGTATCTTACACAGTCAAAGTACATCTTAGAGCTTCTTGACAGATTTGACTTGTCTCATTTGAAGCCCAGTCCTACTCCTGCTGTCACAGGCAAGCAGTTGTCGCTGTTCGATGGTGATCCAATGGTCAATCCCACACTATATCGCAGTGTCATCGGGGCCCTCCAGTATCTCTCTCATACACGGCCTGACATTTCCTTCATCGTTAATAAATTAAGTCAGTTCCTCCAAAGTCCAACCTCTGTTCACTGGGTGGCTGCAAAGAGGGTTCTCCGTTATCTTCACAGTACGTTACACTATGGTTTATTTATATCCAAATCTACTGCTCTTCCCTTGGTGGCATATAGTGATGCGAATTGGGCGTGTAATATCGATGACCGCAAATCTGTTGCTGCACACTGCTTGTTCTTGGGTAATTCCCTGATTTCTTGGAGTTCTAAGAAGCAACATGTGGTTGCTCGCTCCAGTACCGAATCTGAGTATCGTGCATTAGCACACACTGCTGCTGATATTAGTTGGGTACAGTCTCTTCTTCGAGAGCTCAAGCTTCATTCTCCTTCGGTACCTGTTATTTGGTGTGACAACATGAGTGCACTATCCTTGGCTGCCAATCCTGTCTTTCACTCTCGGAGCAAACATGTCGAGCTAGATGTCCATTTTGTCCGTGATAAGGTCCCTGCCAAAGAACTTGATGTTCGTTATATTCCATCATCCGAGCAGCTTGCTGATGGTCTTACAAAATCCTTATCTGAAGCACGGTTCTGCGAGTTAAGGGCCAAACTTGGTGTGATTGCATCACCCTCCCGTTTGAGGGGGGATGTTAAAGCAGTTCCCTAAAACGGTGTCGTCTCTTCATTACTTGTAAACGATGTCGTTTGTATATTTCATTCTTTGTGTTGTTTTTCTCTGCTATTCCCTGTACACGTGGAGCCATTTCATAAGGTGGGAATCTTTCTCCCAACCGCTTGTGTCCTATATATCCTTGCTGCTGCAATGAGAATAATCATCGATTCACAGCCCATTTCTTCTTGCTCTCAGGTTACTAGCATTTTTACCTAAATTCTGTTTTCCTTGTCTCCAAAATCAAACTAAAACATCTGCATTATAATGGTCAAATTTCGAACACACATTTCTCTTTTGCAGCTGAGGACACAAGTCCATATGGAAATACCAAAGGAAACGCATTAAAAAGGGCTAAATATCGATTCATTTACCTCAAGAAATGCCTTCAAAACCCACAAAAACGTCAGCATTAGCACCCCATTGACAGAAAATCCCACCTGAGAAAAACAATTACTCATACACAATTGACCAACTACAATTGAGGAAAAGGAAAAACTCAATGATCAAGCTTATTTACGAGCTAAATAAACGTCTACCAATTTAGTAGGGATGGATTGGGGAAGAACTGATCTCACAGCCTTTCGGGCTCGCCTCGAGACCTTCCTGAAAACATTCTCAACAAACCGAACCAATAGATCCAAACTTCTATCCTCTTCCTCATCCTCCTCCTCCTCCTCCTCGTCCTCCTCCTCGTCCTCTCCACCGATTACGTCGAAGTCGGAACCAATCGAGCGGTTCCAATTGCGCCGATCGTCCACCAAATTATCAACTCCCTGGAAGATAATCGAGTAAATTGAGAACAAAAGCGCACGAAAAAAAAGGTCAATAGATGGAAAGAGAAATCGGAAGGACCTGAGAGAAATTGGAGGTTCTTCTTGAAGCCCGGAGGAGTGTGTGAGAAATTTGGAAGGGATGGGAGAGAAGCGAAGCTCGAGAAGTTGGAAATGGCGGTTGAGATTGGGGTATGGAGAAGAAGGACGACGGCGAAAGAGCGGCGGGAAAGGACATAGTCAGCTGTTGAAGAAGAAGAGAATTTTCCAGCCTTTGCCAGGTGCTTTTGTTTCTGTTCAGCAAAAATGATGGTTGACAGTTGCTGAGGATTTTTGGCTTTTTTTTCATAAAGGACTTTTTTTTTTTTTCCTCCTTCCTCCTCCTTCTTCTTCTCTTTTCTTTTTTACATAAGTCCGATACTTTTTTTTTTCATCGGAAACTGCACATTAGTGTGGGACTCGTTTAACCCACTTTGATACTTTTATATCGAAGTGTATGTCCGAGCAAAGCTAAGTTAAGAAATTAGATATTATGACATATAAGATGGTTGACAGTATTATGATTCTCCGAGGTTGGCTTGGTGTCTATATTTCTATATTGACTTGACCTCCAGAGCTCCTTGCCTTTATTGAATTGAGGCAAGCGTCTACTTTATCGTGTGAGTCTTTCATAGCCCCCTTCTTGGTGCTTGGGTTGACGTTGAAGCTAAGCTCTTAACCATCTAGGTTAGGTCAACCCAGTTGATCGATTTGGATTGTCTTATTGGGTGAACTTATGTGGATGGTAAAATTTATCTATATTGTAATATGTGGTGTAATATTCTAACCATAAGTGAGTATAAGAATATTTGATATACATATAGCTCAACTTAGTTATTTTTGAGTGATTAAAAAATATTAATTTGATCTACTTATCTAATAAATATAGTAAAAATGTACCAATACAAAATAAACTACCTCAAAAAATCAATTAGAGATACTACTAATGTATTGTTCTTAATTAAAAAAAAAAAAAACTTACACAAGAATATATTAGTAAATATATTAGTGATTTTCAAAAGATGTTGCTGATTTTATTTAAAAACCATTTTTCAAAAAACTATCTCGCTATTGATATACGAACGATTTTTAAAATGTTGACAACATATCCTATTAAAATATTGACAACTAAATAATCTCTCATAAATTGTCAATGTTTTCTTAGTGTTTTCCTTGATATATTGCTTGAAAGATAAAAAAATAGGTTTTATTACAAGTTTAGTCCCTAAACTTTCGGTATCAATTAAGTCCCTGAACTTTAAAAAGTGTCTAAAAGGTCTTCAACTTTCAATTTTGTTTCTAATAGATCCATGAACTTTTAAAATGCCTAATAAGTCATTTATTTTTTAATTTTGTGTCTAATAGATTTTTTACATATTAAAGATTTTTAAAAATGAACCAATATACTGTCAATAGACACCAAACTTCCAATTTTATATCTAGTAGGTTTGTGAATTTTAAAAAATATGGAATAAGACAAGAACTTAATAGATACAGATTTAAAAGTTGAGGAATCTATTAGACATAAAAGTCAAAATTTAAAGACTACTTTTTACCTTTTTTTTTAAAAAAGAAAAAGACTCCTTTTTAAAATTCAAGAATTTATTGAAAACAAATTTGAAAGTTCGAATATCTATTTAAAACTTTTTAAAATTCAGAAACTAAATTCACGCTATACATGCAATTTAACCTAGGAAATAATCTCTCATAATTGTCAAAGTTTTTGTAGTTGATATGCAGCTAAGTGTTGTCATTGATATATTGTTTGAGTCTCATCTTTTCGCCGTGGCAAAACCCAAGCAGAGTAGAAGATTTGTGAAAATTCCATGTTTGTTCAGTCCTAGAAGCTTCAAAGCGTCACCATAGCAGCAATCCTCATGTTCCATAGCTGTTCTTCTTCGCAAATGCGAAGTATAGGAGCAATACGGCCTCAGTTGACGGAGTTTTTGAACCGCTCGCGTTTCAGAAGCTTCAGAGTTAGAGCTCTTTCGTCTTCATCTTCTGCCTCATCGAATCAATCCCGCGGTGGCCTTCCTCGATTCTTCTCCCAAGTTCTCCCTTCTTATAAGGCAATCTCTCTCTCTCTCTTTCTCTAGCAATAGTCATAACAGTTCTCAATTCTCAAGTTTTTATATGATAGAAACAGTGTATATAGTTGCGAATGAGGTTTTGGTTTTGAACATTTGAAATACCCAACGATTGGCCTCGTGCTGTAGCTTTTAATGTGATCAATTCGGGCAGAGTCGGGATTGTGTTAGTTTTGGACGGGGTCTGTCCCTGTGAATGGATGAGTACTGACTTTATCATTTCTAAGTATTATATTATATGGGCTTCCATCTCAAAACCAATTGGCAATGAGTGGGGTGACCCTTATAGCTTATATGTTGTGAGGTCTCCACCTAATTTTTCCGATGTGGGATCCTCAACATGCCCCTTAAGATGGTGCCTCTTTGGGTTCACCATTCTTGGATCGGATCCCAATTCTTTTTATTGGACCGAATACCCGTTTGGGTTTAATGGGCTCTGATACCATATTATATTATATGGGCTTCCATCTCAAAACCAATTGGCTTTGAGTGGGGTGACCTTTATAGCTTATATGTTGTGAGGTCTCCACCTAATCTTTCCGATGTGGGATCCTCAACACTAAGCTAGCGGGTTTCCTTTTGTAGAATGTTATCAGGTTATCAGGGGTGGCGTTTGATCCATGAAATGTTTATAGAGATTCGTGGTCTTGTGCAACTTTGGCATGCTTTAGATTTTTTTTTTTTTTTTTTTACGATATGTGGGGTGGGAGATTCGAACAACAAACTTTTTGGTCATTAGTACAAGCTGTATGGAGCTATGCTCATCTTGGCTTTCTGATGACATCTTTATTGATCTCTTGAAGTAAGCCTTAGTAAAGCTAAAACTAAATTGTTTAGTTTGACGTTGTAGTAATTGTAGTAGTTAATTTTAGTTGGACTGCCTTGATTGATTTAGTTTGATAGTTTAATAAAGTAAGATTTTAGTTGGAGCCTTAAAGCCAGAGGAAAGATTTTGTGGAGTATGGCTGCTAGAGCTTTGATGTGGAACCTTTGGCTTGAAAGAAACCATCGGGTCTTCGAAGATAAGAGCACTCCGTTTGATTTCTTTTGTTCTAATATTAAATATACAGCTTCTTGGTGGTGTACAAAGCACAAGAAATTCTTTTGTAACTACAACTTGTCCATGATTGTTTCAAATTGGACTGCCTTTGTTTAGTTTTTTTGTTGTGGGAGGGGGATCTCTCTCCCCCTGCCCTTAGGCTGTTTTTTTTGGCTGGCTTTTGTGCATATTAATATATGATTCCTCAGTTTCTTATCTAAAAAAAAGTAAGTTTGCCAAGGCTTGGTTTGACAGGGGAACTGTTCTCTTATTATACGTTCCATCATAATGCAGGGCGATGTTGTTCGTTTAGATGGTGATGAAGTCTGGCATATGACTAAAGTTTTAAGATTGAAGACTGATGATAGGTACTACTTTTAATAACCAACATCGTTCATCAGTTTTAGCTTACTAGCTATTATTTGGAAATGTGGGCCACTAGCTGGATCCTTTTCCCTTCTTATTTATTTGTTTTCTTCATGATAATTGGATTTAAATGAAAGGGTGGAGCTGTTCAATGGAAATGGAGGTTTGGTAGAAGGGAGCATAAAGAGCATTCATCTCAATAGACTTGACATTCTGGCGGTGGAAGATCCAAAATCTGTTCTACCTCAAAGTACACAGTGGCATGTATTTGCAGCTTGCGGTGAGATTCTTATGAATGGGATTTGTTAAATGTTTACTGCATCTTGTGGTTTGGAAATTAACATGTCTCTGTTTAGGTACTCTAAAGGGTGGTCGTGCTGACTGGCTTGTTGAGAAATGTACAGTAAGTAAACATAGACTAGGGTGTTACAAAAGAGAATTCTAGCTTCCTGATGTTCTTGCTGTCTTTTTCCCTTTATCTAGGAACTGGGTGCCAGCAGTGTAACTCCTTTGCTAACGGAACGTTGCCCTACCATATCTGATAATCGGGTACACAGATTTGAACGTATCACATTGGCAGCAACTAAACAATGTGAGTCAGTATTCAAGTTAAGTTTCTTCACCTTGGGAGTAGGAAGTTGAGACAGTTCAATTTGGCTTGCTGGTGTTGTGTAATTACATTTTGGAAATTTTTATGTATCCTTCATTGCAGGTCAAAGATTGCACCAAATGAATCTGAATTCTCCGTTGAAGATTGATAGTCTTTTGCACCTTGTGAGTTGCAACACATACACAACTTTGTTCCAATACTTTCTTGACATTTGAGCTTGGCTTTGCTAACATAGAAATGGATACGGTAATTTAAGAATTAAGCATGTGTACTAGTGACTAGTAAAGTGGTTATATTCTCGATTATTTTCTCAAAATTTGCAATTTTCTAAGATTCGAGGTCATAGATCCATCTAACTAGTATTCCATTTTGATGTGATCTTTTTCATCAATGAATGATTTATTTTTGGAATTGTTTTATATTGATAAAAAGGAGAAAACAACCCAGGGGCCAGGGGTGGAACTAAAAAAAAATTGCACAGTGTTTTGTACTCAGAAGTTCTTTTTTCTTTAACTTAATTTCATAACTACCTCAGTTTTATTTTGTTCCCTGTAGATTAATGAGGCGAAGCTATCTTTTGTAGCAGTTGCAGAAGCATCCCCTCTCGTTAGTGCCTTAGCTTCAACAGAAACAGAATCTGGTGGGCTTTTGGTTGTCGGACCTGAAGGAGGTATGTATTTTTATGGTAGTGCTGCTTTCTGAATATGATTGCAACGTTCCTACTATATTAAAATGAGGTTTTTGGTGCAGTTAGTGTTACAACATTCTGATGAAGATATCTATTAGATTCTTTAAAAATACAACTTATATTTTGATAACTTCTGTCATAAATAACATTTTTTTCGATGTGTGATAATGGATTTGCCACTCAGCGGGGCAAAAAGCAAGGGTGCTAAAAAATTATCTCTATCTTTGGGTTGTGGTGGTATATATTTCTTTTTTTTTTTTTTTTTTTTTTGAAGAGAAACATAATTTCATTGATAAATGAAATAAGGATACACACCTATAGGTGGATTACAAGAAATTATTCCAAGTAGCAATCAAAGAAGAAAGGCTATAAGAAGCAAAAGGGTGTTGACATTTACACCAATACAACGCATAGAAAAGAACCTTTTCAAAAAAAGAATCAAAGGTTGAGGATACATCCCTAAAAATTCTTCCATTTCTTTCGTTCCAAAGAAACCAAAAGAAGACTCTATTAAAAGCCAACCATAAAATCCTCTTTGTTCCTTGAAAAGGATAACCAACAAAAATAGACGCCAGAAAGTCATGAATGTTATTTGACATCGGTAAATGCCATCCGAAAGCTTCAAGCATCAAATTCCAATACTTGGTAGCAAAAGAACAAGTGACAAATAGATGACCCGTATTCTCCATATTTGATGAGCACATAACACACCAAGATGGCGAAAGGGAAAAATGAGGCATTCTACGTTGAAGACGATCCGCTGTATTGATAGCCCCAAGACTAAGCTCCCATAGAAAGATTTTTATCTTTTTAGGATAATTATCTTTCCATATCACCGAATATAAATTATTCAAAGTAGTATTAGAACCACCCAAAAGATCAACCATCAAGGATTTAACAGAGAATAATTTGGATGCTTCAAGGGGCCAAGACCAAGAGTCATTCATATTCCGAAGTCGAATAGGAGACAAAAGATAGGATAAATTTGCCCATTCAATAATCTCAAACTCATTAAGGTGACGACGAGGACTCAGATTCCATGTTGATTCTGTAGAGTTCCATACTTCTGCAACCCTGGCGTTTGGATTGGTAGTTAACCGATAAAGGCGAGGGAAGAGATTTGAGAGAATCACTCCATTCAGCCATGCATCCTTCCAAAAAAATGTGCTACAACCATTACCAATAATTCGATGAATACGACTAGTAATCTGATCGATAGTAGTACAAATAAAGCGCCAAGGAGATTTGAAAGATCCCCTTTGAATGGGAAAAGGCCAATGTCTAACATCCTCCGAGTTGTAATATTTAGCAATAATGAGATTACGCCAAAGAGAATCTTCTTCGTGCAAAAACCTCCAAATCCATTTAGCTAACAAGGCTGTATTTCGAAGCTGAAAATTGCCAATGCCAAGACCTCCCAGTAATTTTGGAAGCTGAGTCTTATCCCAATTAACATTATGCATACCACCATCCCCTTGAGAACCTTCCCAGAAAAAATCTCGTACTAGCTTGTCAAGAGATTTAGCAACCTTACTTGGAAGTTTAAACAAAGACAGAAAATACGTCGGCATACTCGAAAGAGTGGCTTGGATGAGTGTATGCCTTCCTCCTTTGGATATAAAGGCATATTTCCAACTATGTAATTTATGCTGAATCTTCTCAATAACTGGTTGCCAGAAAACAGAGTTTTTCGGGTTACCGCCCAAAGGAAGTCCAAGATAAGTGCTAGGCCAAAAACCACGCTTACAACCAAATTTAGCAGCCATATCTTCTAACTCTGTATCATCAATATGGATCCCTAAGATTTCACTCTTGGCAAGGTTGACATTTAGACCAGAAGCCAATTCAAATATATTGATAACTTCAAAAAGCTTGTTCAAAGCATCTGAATCAAAAGAAGAGAATAAAAGTGTATCGTCTGCAAATTGTAAATGATTCAGACTATAAGATGAAGCACCAACTGGATGAGCCATAGTTTTACCCAAACTAGCGCTGTGGGAAAGGAGTCTACTCAAACAATCTGAAACCAGAATAAATAAGAAAGGAGACAGAGGATCACCTTGACGAATGCCACGAGAAGGGATAATTTTACCTCTAGGTTTCCCGTTAATGATGATTGAATAATTCACACTAGAGATACAACCACGAATCCATTTTCTCCAAACTGAACCAAAGCCCTTTGCATGTAGGACTGCATCCAGAAAATCCCAGTCTACTTTATCAAATGCCTTTTCCAAATCTAATTTAAGAACCACCCCTCTCTTCGAGGAAATTTGCCAATCATCTATTAATTCATTAGCAATTAAAGAAGCATCCAAAATCTGTCTGTTAGCAACAAAAGCCATTTGATTATCTGATATGGTAGACGACAATACATGCTTCAAACGATTAGATAAAACTCGAGCAATGATCTTATAAGCACATGAGATTAGGCTAATGGGACGATAATCAACAACAGATTTGGAGTCTAACCTCTTTGGAATCAAGCAAATATAAGTTTCATTTAGAGCCACGTTAATAATTCCAGTGTTATAAAAATCTTGAATCATAGACATTAGATCCTGTTTGATAGTGTTCCAAGAGAATTTAAAGAATAATAGAGTAATAGCTTCTGCTAAGAAATAGAGTAATAGCTTTTAAACTTAAGATATTTTTATCGGGAATTTTTATCGTATATGGAAAATTATCTGTATTATTTTTTGTTAATTGTCCACCTGTAGAATAATGTTAACCTTGAAAATTCAAAGCAGTGGATTGTTTAGGTTTCCAAGTCATTTCAAACATGTTAGTTGCATAAGCTAGTACTTGAATGCCTCTTCCCCTTCTTACTGGATAATATCATGAAATCCTTTACTCTTCGTTTAGTGCCTTGCATTTTTTTCCCTTTTCTTTTCTTTCTTGTTCAGACTTCACCGAGAAAGAGGTCAACATGATGAAAGAAGCAGGAGCAATTGCTGTCGGTCTTGGCCCATATCGACTACGTGTTGAAACTGCAACAGTTGCCATCTTATCAACCCTGATGTTATGGTCAGACTCAAAAAGTTCTAATACTTAATCTCTCTTTCAGGTTAGTCCTCGTCTGATTGTGTATTGATAATCAGAATTTCCTGCATATCTATTTTGTTTTGCTTCAAGGATGTACTAAAAATTAAAACTTGAAAATTGACAAATGAATGAAACGCAAAGGGAATGGATGCTCATGAAATAGATCTTGAATATAGGTTTAACTTCTATTTTGGTCAATCAACTTCCATATGTATTCTGTTCTGTTCCTCGAACTTTTAAATATTTTGTTTTAATCCCTCAACTTTCAAATGTTCTATTTTAGTCCGTGAAGTTTGCATAAAAATCTATTTAACATTATTTTAGTTTCTCACTAATCATTCAACGAGAATCTAAATCCATTTGGAAACTTGATATCTAATCTAGTGCATATGACATTATAACTTCAAATACTTACCTACTGACATATTAGGAAAATCAATAAAAGATGTACTGATATCCAGATTCTACTGAATAGTTTATTAAAAAACTAATGCCAATGACAACAAAATATTTGAAAGTTCATGGACCAAAATAGTAGTATAGACCAGAATAGGATTTAAACCTTGAATACATTACTTACAAATTCATCTTTCTTCCTATTGAATGGAAAAAATGATTCCCATCACGTCGAGATCTCAAAAAAGGTCTAGCATCAGTACATCCTTCTATTTCTCCATCACTTCTTGACCCAATAGTTAATCCATGAAAGTTAACCCATCCCAAACTCTTGAAAATGACTTACAGTTAAAAACCACACATTCCCCACTAGTTTTCACTTGTTTCGATTCTATTTATAATTTACTGATTTACTACAGTGATCCATAGTGAAATATAGACTTAGAAGAGCAAAACTAACAATGAAGTTAGTTTCTATCATTATTTCTTAAGCTGTATTAGGTGAAAGGATTGTTGTTCATACAAAGTTATTGTCTTACTGTTTGCTAGATAGGTTAACTAAACCATTCGCCCAAGCTTGAAGGGAGGTTAGATTTCAAAAATTTTCTACTGGGAATACTAGAATCCATTCAAGAAGTTTCAACATTCTAATGGTTCACCGATCACGAGGTATCCTCAAAATCAGCACATTTGCAAAGCCTCGAAGTCGGTGTGTTTGCGGCTTGGGGCATGTAGTACAATTTGAGGCATTCTACAAGAAGGGGATTCCATTTAAGGATTGGTCTCTGATGATGGGGGACTTCTTGAGGAAGATTACAATTATGTATTTTGATGGTTGAGCTGAAATGCATTTTTGCTTTTGTAGGGTAAATAGTTGCTGAAAATTTGAGGTCAATTAGATGTCCTTACGAGTTCAAATATCTTCATGATTTGAGGATTTAAGTTTGAACTCTTGCCCGAATAGATGATAATTTGTGCAGCAGAAATTTGTAATCTTGTTTTCTTTTGTGATGTTTCTCAATTAGTTACTGATGAAACAGACATGTTTATCACACTGTTTAGGGAAATCTTGTATTTCAATTTTTAGATTGGTAGTGCGCTCTCTCTCTTTCTTTTTTTTTTTTTTTTTTTTTAGCACATTAACATTTGGAGGTGAGGGGATTCGAACCTCTGACTTCTTGATCGATGATATATGTCAATCACCGCTGAGCTAGATTCCTTGGCTCAATGTTTTCCACTTATATCATCTGTCCTTGAGAAGATACAGTTTAGTGGCTGACATCCTTGAAGAATCAAGAAGCTCTCCCTCTTTTCTTTGATTAGGGAGTTTGAGCTTAGATCATAGAGAAGAGATAATCATTTTTTGTATGCCTAACCCCACATGTGATTTTTCTGGTAGATTGTTCTTTTAGCATTTGATAAATTTCTTTCTTGCCCTTGATGTTTTTTCTCGTCTTTATCGAAAGTGAAAATTCCAAAGAAGGTTCAATTCTTCGTTGGTCAAGTTATCCATGGAAGAGTTATTACTTATAAGTTGAGAAAGATGTGTGTGTGATGTGCCTGTGGGTGTTCGCGTGTAAAAAGATTTAAATCCGATAACAAAAATATGAGAAATCCTTATAAATGGCCAAATACATTTTTGAAAAATGGTCAAACAGATTTTTTTAATAAAAAATGGTCAAATCGTATTTTTAACCTATTTCTACGTGTATTATTCTTTCAATTATACCAATTAAAAATAGACATTTATCTGGTTGTCTAAAAAAATATTTTTTTAATGAAAATGAAAAAGAATAAGACACATTAATTAATTTTTTTTTTCTGTGAATATGAGAGTGAAAAATTCAGACCACATAACCTCACTAAATACCAAAATGAGCACAGGTTAGTAGTCAACCCCACACATTTGTTGTAATTAAAAAAAAAATTAACTCATTGAACAAATATAAAGTTTTTGAAAAAATACTTAAATATATTAATAATTAGAAAATTATTATGGACGGATAGGATTGAAAATATATTCCTTATCTTCCATTCCATCTACAAAATTAAATATAAAAAAATAAAAAACAAAATTTATTTCTCTCTTCGAACTCCAATTCTTCCATTCCAGAGGAGAAACCCGCCATGAATTTGATCGTCTAAGAAGAAATTGCAAAGAGAAAATCAAATCAAATCGAACAAACATCATTCTCACCACTTCTTTGCATCAGAAATTTCATCAAATTCAGAGGTTGATCCGCCATTAACGGCGGCGAAGTTCCATGCGAGGACAATATTCTCACCCACCGAAGCCGGGTTTCGCCGGACCCGATGAGGAAAACGAACCAGTTCGCTCTTCTCTTCCCGGACTGAACGTCCCGTTAGGCGCCGCCGGAATTCGGAAGAAGGGGACCGGAGTCCGGCCATGGCTGCTACTCGACTCTACCGGCGGGGCTCAGGTGGTTGAGGCCGGAAAACATGCGATTATGCGGCGGACCGGTCTGCCGGCGCGGGACCTCCGGATCCTCGATCCGATGCTCTCATATCCGTCTACGATTCTTGGCCGTGAGAAAGCGATTGTTATCAATTTGGAGCACATCAAAGCCATTATCACTGCTCAAGATGTGTTCGTGTTGAATGCTAGGGATCCGTCCGTAATCCCCTTTGTAGAGGAGCTTCAGAGGCGAGTGCTGCGGCACCATCAAGCCACTAAGGCCGCTCAGGTTTCGATTCAAATTATGGTTTTAACCTAGTACTTGGAATTAACGCATTTGTTCCTCCCGATTTGGTTGATGTCAATGAAATATGAACCGATTTTCGCTTACGGGGTTTTCTATTCTCGTTTTTATTCATTTGTGCTAGCTTTTTGTTCTGACTGTGCTCAAGAAACTTCTATTATTTGTTGATTTTTTGTTCTCCCTTGAGTGTTGTGTATAGTTTAGTGGGTTGCAGGACCGTTTCTAAACAATTTAGGCTAAAGTTGAAAGTTCAGGCACCTGTTACATACTCTTTAAATTCAGGACCAAGTTAGATACTAACTTGAAAATTCAGGCACTAAACTTGTAATTTAACCAATAATTTTTTTGTCAAAAAAAAAAAAAAATAAAATTTAACCAATAATTTATGTTGTCCAGTTATTTGCAAAGAATATTGACAGTGGGATTTCTTGTCATGATGTAAAATCTAGTCCATCGTGTTTGGAGAACAACTGAACAAGGAACTAGGTTTGTAATTTAAAACTTTTCTTGTCCCTTGCGCTGGTCTTTGGGTGGGTGAAGCTTTCGAGGTTTTGTGGGTGTGAATCTTGAGCATAATGCAAGGAGCGAGTCTATGATAACTCGGTTATTAGATATGATATGAAATCTTGTGATCATGGTTAAATATTGTGCAATGTAGTAGTTGCTTGTTTCTAACATAGAGAGATGCATAATCATGTCAATTAACTGTGTTCTTCAACTATGAATGAAATAATAAGTTGATGCTAGTTTGGAACTTTGGATGGTTGATTTTAACTTAGATTGCATGTTTGAACTTCGGTCTGTTGAGGATCCCACATTGAAAAGATTGGTGGAGACCTCACAATATATAAGCTACAAGGATCACTCCACTCATTGCCAATTGGTTTTGAGATGGAAGCCCATATAATATAATATGGTATCAAAGTCCATTAAACCCAAACAGGTATTTGGTCCAATAAAAAGAAATTAGGATCCGATCCAAGAATGGTGAACCCAAAGAGGCACCATCTTGAGGGGGCATGTTAAGGATCCCACATTGAAAAGATTGGTGGAGACCTCACAATATATAAGCTACAAGGGCCACTCTACTCATTGTCAGTTGGTTTTGAGATGGAAGCCCATATAATATAATATTGTCCTTAGGTTTGATTTCCATTTGAGGTTGGTAAACCTTCTCTCTCTTGTGGCAGTTCGTCAAGGATTGCTCAATCAATGAAACACTACTTTAGTTTCTTCTACTCAAAATATTTGATTTCTTAATCCCCTTGCAGAATTGTTATATGATGGATGAAATCTGTGTTTAATTATCCGCAATGTTTTTGTAGGAGGGCAATGGGGACGATTCTAATTGGAGAAATCTGTATGACTTGGAGGAGCCACGATCGAGGGCTCAAAGTCCTCGTAATTCCTATCAAGGATTTCCTCAGGCTGAAGAGGAGGAGGGGAAGGACAACGGGAAACAAGGTCTTGAAAATCGGGAGGGATTGAAGGTTCTTCCTTTTGAGTTTGTTGCTTTGGAGGCATGCCTTGAAGCTGCTTGCAGTTGCTTAGAAAGTGAAGTAAGAATTTTTACATTCTTGTATAGTTTATTTAGTCTCGTTCTCTCAATTCTATTTAACACATTATCTTATACCTTTTAATCTTGACCCTTTGATTGTCATCTCCTTCTGTACCAGGCAGATACATTGGAGCAAGAAGCTCACCCAGCTTTGGATAAGCTGACTTCTAAGATTAGTACTCTCAATTTGGAACGGGTGCGTCAGATAAAAAGTCGATTGGTTGCAATAACTGGACGAGTTCAAAAGGTTAGTAGATTTTTAGTTACTATTCATGACACACGTCCTTATTTTGTGTGGTTCCCTAACTATATCTTTGATAAATTTTCAGATGAGAAATGAATATTTTCAACCTCCTTTTCTTGGGAAAAAGATGCTCTGTTAATTTGATTTAACAAGACTTTTTTTTTTTTGGTGGAATGATATTGTTATTTACAGGTGCGGGATGAGTTAGAACACTTGCTAGATGATGACGACGATATGGCTGAGATGTACTTAACAGAGAAGGTTCAGCAACAGCTTGAGAACTCTTCCACTTCTTCAATTCCTGAGAGAGATGAAACGGACGATGAAGTTCAGCAATTAGGCAAAGATGACAGGTATGATTTGCCTTCTTCCACCTTAAATACTGATGGACATCTATTCTACTTTTGTTGTTTTCATTAGTTTCTGCATTTTTTAAAGAGCTTTCTGTTTCCAATTTTCTCAGTATTCCTGCTGAAATATCATTGGAAGGTGGTGGAACTTCTGCTAATTATGAAGGCAATATGGATGCTTCCCAGGATCACTTGTTTGGTGCATCAAATGTGGGCAGGGACAGCCACGGGACTCGGACAAGTACTACCCATAGCGTTATAAGTAAACACCTTGATGTGGAGGAACTCGAGATGCTGTTGGAGGCATATTTTGTTCAAATTGATGGTACACTGAACAAACTTTCCACGGTAAGCAGCATAAGCAATGTTTTCTTTCATCTATGTCCAATACTTGACTGCGTACCGGTATGTAGGGATCTCCCTACATTCCACTATTAAAATGTTGACAACTAGGAGAGAATTTTTTTTCTCATTTTCTATCTTTCTCTTTCTTAGTTGTCAAGATTTTAATAGGGTATGTAGGAAGATCCCTACGTATAGGTATGCTGTCGAGTATTATTCAAATGAAAATTGTGATATGGACATGTAATAAATCTGATGTTAATACGTTATAAGCTTTTGGGGCTGTGAGAAACGGAATTTTACATGCAGAGACGACTAAACTAGTAGACAAACCTGATTCAAGGAACTATAATTCGTAGTCTGTTCAAACAAAGATCGTTTCAAATAGAAGTATAGAAGTCAATATAATTGCTTCAAGGTCAAATATATGAGGTGATTTTGTATACAAAATGCTTTCACAGTGGACCTTAACAGAAGAGGAAGTAAATTTTGAATTGTCCACTTCCTTTGGGCAATTCTTGCCTTCTACTGTCAAGCAAGGCGTTTAATGTCTGTTCATTATATATTATTGAAAAGCAAGCCGACTTTGAACATGGCTTTTCCTTTTGTTAATGTCTTTTAACACACTCTTTTATCTCTCTTAAGCTGAGGGAGTATGTAGATGACACCGAAGATTACATCAATATAATGCTGGATGACAAACAGAACCATCTTCTACAAATGGGAGTAATGTTGACAACGGCAACGCTCGTCGTGAGCGCTTTCGTCGTGGTGGCAGGTGTCTTCGGGATGAACATCCATATTGAACTTTTCGAACCGGAAAAAGCAGGCATGCCGGAGTTCCTGTGGACCGTTGGTGGTGGCGCTACGGGAACCATCTTCTTGTATGTCATTGCCATTGCCTGGTGCAAGCACAAACGCTTGCTTGAGTAGTCGGCCGTAACCGAAACTGAAATGTGCTACCAATGGTATAGTTTGCTTGATCAAAAAGCATATATAGATCAAGGAACCTTCAATACATAATATGTTTTTTGATATTATGTAATATTCTTCTTTGTTGAAATAAGTTGAAGCTTTTAGGAGCTGAATGCTTCATACTGCCTGTAGGTACAAGCTAATTGTATAAGTTGCATAGTTATAAACTTTTATAAGGTTTAATTTTAGGCCTCGTTGGATAATAATTTGGTTTTTGGTTTTCGAGTTTTGAAATTATGCTTGTTTTCTCTCATCCTTTTTACAATAATTTTCATCTTTGTTAAGGACACATTTGTATTCGTTGTCAAAATAAAGAAACTTATAGTGAAAGTAGTGTTTGTAAGTTTAATTTTCAAAAATAGAAAAACTAAAAAACTAAATCGTTATCAAATGAGGCCTTAGTTTGTGACCTTTAATTGCTAAATTTTGTATAAAAAAATTAATTTATTCTCGGCTCTTGTTGATATTTTTCATTAATTATTTAATACAAATCTAAATTCATCTTGAAATTCAACCATGGATCGATTGGAATTTGGTTGCTGTATTTGTAAATCTGGTTGAAAATGTGGCCAAAGTTTCACATTGGATAGATCCTAGGAAGCAAAGCTATAACAAATTAGACTATTAGTTAATTAGTGAGTAAAACATACCATTTTTATGCTTATTAGTGATATACATCTATAAATGAAGATGATAGTTAATAGAGGTTGATAAATGATATGTGTAGATGTTTATCAATGATAGTAGGAGCCACATGCTATATCTTTCCCCTCTTCATTTCCAATGCTATATTTCCCCCATCATTTCCAAGTAAAGGGTAAGTTCCATGCATAGGTTTGTAGACTATAGGTCTTATGTACTAATTCCTATAGGTGTTCGTAGTAGGCCGATCATCCTATCTAAACTAATCATCATATCGATTCGTAGACCCCATTGTCGGAAAGGCTCAGCTTTAAAACCAAACATTGAGTTTCTTCCTCATATGACTCTAGGAATGGTGGTAGCCCAACCCAAGCCTGTTCGTCATACCTAAGACAACCTCATAAATATCAGTAATAGGCATTTATACTGATAGACATTTATAATTGATAAATGTAAAAGGTACCATTTATACGTTTATTAGTGATACATCTATCAATGAAGCAAATGATGTCTATTAATGATAGACTGTTAGATGTTAATACACGTAGACATTTATCAATGATAAAACAGGAAGTGTGCACGTTTTAGTTTAGTCCGATTTTGATTGAAACCGAAAATCAAACCAAACCAAAGCCTTTGATTTTGGAGTATAATAAACTAAAAAAATCAACAATATTATTGGTTTCAATTTTAAAACCAAACTAATTAGTTCCTCCAACCCAAGCATATCTTAATTGACATAAAACTTGTACTAATGATCAAGATGTCTGTGGTTCGAATCCTCCACCCCTATATGTTGTCGAAAAAAACAAATCAGTTTCGATCGTGGTCAATTCAATTCGATTTTAAATAATACATAACATTAAGTTAGGTGTCTTTATTTACAGTTTATACCCTCAACCAAGAAGTCAGAGGTTCAAATGTAAAAATATATATATATATATATATATATATTGGATATTTGTGTCCACAAGACAAATCCTTTCAAATTCGATCGTTAACGTTGAGTTAGGTGTCTTTATTTACTAGTTAAAACCTTAGAATAAAATGAGGATATATATTTGCATAATTAATGGAGCCCATTTGAAGAAAAAAAAAAGTATAAAAATTGTGCACTTGTTTGGAAGCTACTTTAGAGGTATATCATATATGGACCAAGAAAGCCTCATCTCTTCTTCAACCTCATACTCACGATGAGCTCCATCGGCCAAAGCATTCTGATGGCTCTCGCCGTCACTCTCAACAAATTCGCTTCCTCTAACGTTCAATCTGTTCAGAAAAACAAACTCAACACACCATCTACCGCCACCGCTGCCACCGCCGGCGCTTCTCAAATTGGAAGAAGAGGCCTCCTCTTGTCTGCCATCGCCGCCGCCGCCGCCACCGCTCCCGAAGACGCCGTCGACTCCAGAACCCAACTGCTAAAAAGTGTGCAGCATTCTTCTCTCTGTTATTCTTTTTTGGGTTTTTTTTTTCTTTCTTCAATTTTATTTTTATTTTTAAAATTTTCTGTTTCTGGAAATCGTTATTGCGTGTTCTTAAATTTTAAACGTAATTATTTCTTAAATTCTAATCAAAATTCAAAACTTTTTTTTTTATTTTTAATTTTAATTTTAACTAGAAAAGCGATGTTGAGCAAATCTGTTTTTGTGTGTATGTATTTTTTTTTTTTTTTTTTTTTTTTTACAAGTAGTGAGATTCGAACCACATTTTTCTTAATCATCATTGCAGCAACAATTTTGTTTTTGTTATTGAATATATCAATATTTTCAAAAGAACAAAAATTCCAGGGATCTCCCTATATACTCCATTAAAATTCTTACAACTCAGAAAGAGAAAGGTAGAAAATGAGAAAACTATTTTATCTTTTTTAATTGTCAACATTTTAATGGTGGTATGCAGTGAGATCCCTACCTACCGGCCAAGTTTTTTCCTTTTCAAAAAAAAGAAAAAAAAAAAAACAACTACTACTTAGGGGATTAGTATATGCTATATAACTTTTTTTTTTTTTTTGTTTTTAAAAAAAATGGAAAGTTTGCTTGTACTAACGGTCAAGAGGTCTGTGGTTTGAGTCTCTCGACCCCACATGTTGTTGTCAAAAAAATAGAAAGTTTCAAATAAAGTATATATCATCATGAAAAATCATATGGTGGTAGATTTACTAATCATTTTTCTTTTTGAAAAAAAATCTATTTGTTTAAATAGATAATTTTATTTGAGTAATGTTATGTTTAATTTTTTTTAAACATTACATTTTATTAAAATAAAAATTATTAATAGTTTATTGACTTAATAATTTTTTTTGGTTAAATCATCAAAAATGTTCTTGAACTATGAGATTGGTTTCAATTATATTCTTGAACTTTTAAAAGTTTCATTTTAGCTTTTGAAGTTTTGAAGTTTGTTTCAAGCTGACCCTTGGAGATATTTTTTGTTAAGTTTATGCACGAAGAATAATGCTTTTATGAGTGTTTTGTTGTTTTGTTGTTTTTTTTTTTTTTTTCACGTTTATGTTCAAATATGTTCACAAAAAAATGTCTTCAAGGGTTAATACCATTAATTGGTTCTTTTTTTTTTTTTTAAAGTTAATTGTTACAGTTAATCATGATAAATGTAAACTCTATATTTCTATGATTAATAATTTTTGTATTCAAAAAATATATATATCTATAATTTTTTTTTTTTTTTTTTAATTTAACATTGAATTCTTCTTAATTTTGCTACACTTGTGCTCTAATGCTTCATGACTTTTCTTTCGATTCAAATATTCCTTTTGTATTAGGATACCTAAAGAAGTCCGAAGAAAACAAAGAAAAGAATGACAAGGAGGTAAACCTTTTGTAATTTGGCCTTTATTTATATTTTACTAAAATGTTAAAGCTTTATTTTTATTTTTAGTGGTAGGAAAAAATATTCATTGTCATCGTCACAACATAATATCACTCTTATATAATTGTTAGATACATGATTAAGAAATATTTCTAAATTTCTCTTCGATATATATCTGATTAATGGATACAAAAAATTTGGACTCTTAACAGAGATTGGAGAGTTACTACAAGCGAAATTACAAAGATTATTTTGAATTTGTTGAAGGATCTTTGAAGAATAAGAGTGAACTTTCAGAGTCTGAGAAAGGTATTATTGAGTGGCTTAAGCGAAACAAATGAAACTTACCTTTTTCGTATTCATTTGGATTAATTTATCTATCAAGTTTCCTCTATTACAACCATCATATATAAAATTAGTTTTAATGTAGGCTGGTTTGGTAATAATTTTAATTTTAATTATATGATTTTGAAAACTAAGTTTGTTTAATGTTTTCTTTCGAAAAGAAATGTGAAAAATAATGGTGTTATAATCACATCTTTAAACTTTTAATTTGAACTGTTATCTCTCTCCAAATTGTTCAATAATGTAAGATTTAATTAAAAATTTCATATGTTTGAGAAGAGATAAGGGCTCAAACTAAAAGTTTAAAGGTGCGAAAAACATGTCCTAAATTAAAAATCCAAAAGCTAGTTTTGGATTTTTTTTTCCCTAAGATTTAAAACTTTGGTCAGAATTTTTAAAATATTTTAAAGAAAATTTATAGTACACCAAGAAAAATTTAGCTGTCAAATGTGTTTCTATTGTATATATAGTTTAGTGGAAACTTAATGTATTTTTCAAAAAAAAGAAAAAAAAAAGAAGAAACTGAGTAGAAATTACATTTCCCTTTTGTCTTCGTTTTAGATTCAATGTAGTATGTATAATAAAAAAATAAGAGTTAAATTAGATATATTTTGTCGAGCATTTTACCTATTTAGTAAAACGGACTTTAAAAAGTTTCAATTACGTATCTAACTGAACACATGTATTGAAATTTAGATGAGATGATCTTATCAAGCAAATAGATAAAGATTTAAAAATGAATATAAGACTTCTTGTAATAGTAAGATCTCGAACCTAAATTCTCATTATGATTACCAAGTTTTTTCCAATTTCTTCGATGATTTAATCTCTTCTAATTATTGGTGGAACCCATCAAATTAAAGTCGTGTTAATATATATAGTCCTAGGCTCCTGATCATAAAGTCGTTACGGTAACTCAAAGCAATTCATAGAATAAATAGAAATTTATTTGTAACATTATTGATGAAATCATGCACACATAACAGTTAATCTACTTTCTTTTTCTTTTTATGAGAAAACAATTTATCTACTTAGAAGATATGTATTCGGCAAAGTACAACATAAATAAAATATCATGTATATATGTTTGCTTTTAGGACTTTAATCTTGGGCAATTAATTTTAAACTTATCAATTAATATTTTAATGATAACATGGACAATACTATTACACCAGGTAATAAACCTTTTGTTAAAATTAGCTTAGCTCAACGCTAATTATGTTGATTACTAAAATAAAAAAAGTAAATAACCAAAAGATTACAAGTGGTAATAACCGAAAGTAACAAATCAATACATCTAAAATGTAACTATAATAAACCACTTATTGTTAATAAATACCATTTATTTATATTTTTTTTCATTTCACTCGTTAATTAATTTTGCTTTTCATAGAAAATGAAAAGGGCCAAAGTGAGTATATAATTGACCATGTACCCTTCGACCAAGAGGTCAGAAGTTCGAATCATCACCTTGAATATTGTTGAATTAAAAAAAAGGAGAGGTTGTTGTCAAAAAGAAAAGAAGAAGAAGAAAATGAGGAGGCTCCACACAATAAATAAATAAAATAAAATGAAGGTTTTTTTTTTTATTTCAACAAAATTTGGGATGGGAGGTCTGAATCGTTGACCATTTTTTTTTGACAACATGTAGGGATGAGAAATTTAAACCATAGACCTTTTGATCATTAATACAAGTTTTATGTCAGCTGAGTTATGCTCATGTTGGTTGACGTAAAAGTTTAAAGACATATATGTTAGAGAAACACAAATTAGAGGGATGACTAAAAAGTTATAGAGAAAGAAATTTGAGGATAAGATATGTTATATGTGGAAGAAAAAATATAACTTAGAGAGAAAAATGATTGAGAATACTATTAAAATTAAAGAAAAAGAGAAGTGAGAGATATGTTAGAAGAAAAAAAAAAAGAATTATAAAGAGCTGAAATTTTTTCTTCATATGTGATCGAGGCATCATAGAGCACTTCAATAGTGCAATTCACAATAACTCTATGATAGAGGATACATCTAAAAAAGAGTTCATAACAATGACATAAATGACTCAAGAATGTGATTTTTTTTTTAATAATACGTGGGAGATTTGAAAACCACAGATCTCTGAATCATTATACAAGTTTTATGTCAAAGTTATGCTCATGTTGGTGAGCCAAAATGTGATTAGGGAGATAAATAGTTTAAGCAATATTAAGTGGTAATGGTTGATAGATGCAAAACTATTGATGGTGTCAACCGAGTAGAGATTAAAAATAAAATGAGATAGTTTTGATGAGAGTTAGGAGCTTCACACACATTATGCTATTCAATTGCGGATCTGGAATTTTTGTTACGAGGGAATTAAAATTTAGGAAAAGCATGATTCAAAGCGAACAAGGTCTTTTTTCTAAATATGCTCTTTAAACTTTGTCTCAAACATAATATTACAATTGCAATGAAGAGTTGTAGTTCCTAGACTAGGATCTATCGGTAAATCTTCTAAAGTTCTTTCAATTATCTATGATCAAAACTGTTATTGTTTTTCTTCAAAGATCCATCAATTTTCTCTTATAATAACTTTCAATTTACATTTCAAATTAAAACGTAACTACAATAGCATGAACAAAAATAAGGAAACTAAAACACATAAAATAAGAATGACAAAAACTTATAATGTATAAAAATAATTGAAATATGAAAGGTAAATGTATGAAAGTAATTGCCTTAGAAAATTCATATCTAAAATTCTTGACTTCTTAAAATTGCCATAGTAATTAGACTCAAGAAATGACCCAAATGTATACATGTATAAATTGAAATAAGCTTTCTTTTAATTTCAAAACATTATAGTAATGACTATATACCATTTAAAAGTGGTGAAAAAAAATATATTGTTTTTAGAAAATTAGGTTTAAAATATCACACCTAAAAATTTTCTTTTTCTTTTTCTTTTTTTTTTTTTTTGAAAAACCTACAAATTTTCTTTTTATCTTCTTTTCTTTTTTTAAATTGACATATACTTATAGATTTTTTTTTAAAAATAATTTTGTAGGGAGGTTTTAACCCAAAAGAAATATGATTCCACATATAAAAGGAAAAAGAAAATTTAAACATATGTAAAAAAAATTAGGAAATTAAAAATGAGGGATTAATTAACATTAGTTCACACTAAAAAAAAAGGAAATTAAAAACTAAGAATAAATTTCTATAAGAAACAACTAATAATAAAGTTAAATTAGGAATATCAGCTAAATTTGTTACCACTAATGCTAATTACTTTAACTTTTGTGCCTAGAATTCCTTCTTAATTATGCTAAGATAAACATTGAATTGTTACTCTAATATATTTCACCCTGATTATGTCTATTCTAATTTAATACACCAAAGTATAATAATTTTACAATCTAGCAAGCAAAAGCCACAAGTCTATGATTTTTCTTAGAACAAAACTTGACTGCATACCGGTTTGTAGGGATCTCCCTACATACCCCATCAAAATTTTGACAACTAAGAAAGAGGAAGGGAGAAAATGAGAAAAAAAATCATGTCCCCTCTCGAATTTCGTCAATGAGAAAAAAAAAATTTTGACTACATACCTGTATGTAGGGATTTCGTCTCCTAGAATTCCACTCTTTTGAACTCCTTATTCAATTATGTCATATCGTGTTTCTTTTATAGCTAAGGACGAATATAGGGTTTCTTCTCTCTGCTCAATCAATGATTAAGAAAATAAGTCCCTAGTAACATGCTTAACTACTAATAACTCTTTACTTTATTCAAAAGTTATCAGCACATATACCATTACTTAGATATAACTAAGACTCATCGGTACTTTTTCTTTTCCTACAATGGTACAATATTGTCTACTTTGAATCTGTTGAGTTTTATGAGTTTTTTTTTTTTTTACATTTAATTTTCAGTTTAATGTTTTTAATTTATTTTGTTGAAGTTAGATTTACATTTCAGTTTTTTGTCTTTTGAGTTATCTTTTGAAGTTTTTTAAGTTACTAAATTTAATGTTGTTTTAAAGATGGTAAGTTAGGTTCATTCTTGTACTTATAAAAGGATGAACTTCCATGTACAGTTTGTATCACCAAATTTTTTCTACATCAATTAGAATTTTATTCATCTTTTGGATTCCACTCTCTCATTTTCCATTTTCTCTCTTTGTTCAACAAACATTGAGAGTTTGATTATTGTTTCCGCAATTTTATTTCCAACCTTTCATTTTCAATTTTCTCAACAGTGGTATCAAAACCTTAGATTTAAAGGGCTGTGATTTTATTTGAGAGTGAGAAATTCTATTTTTGTATTTGAAGAAAATGTCTTCTAATTTGAGTGTTGCCTCTCCTCCACATTTTAGTGGTGAAAACTACCATTTTTGGGTGGGTTGTTAAAATGCAATCCTATCTCAACGCATTTGACCTTTGGGAATCTATTTCAACTAATGTTGATCCTCAACCATTAGGAGAAAATCCAACGTTGAATCAGATTAGACTACATGAAGAGGAGAAATTAAAGAAACCCAAAGCTTTATCGATGGTTCATGCCGCTTTATCAGATCCTATATTTGCTAGGATTATTGATTGTAAAACGGCAAAAGAAGCTTGGGATAAATTGCAAGAAGAATTTGAAGGAAGTGCACGGGTGAAAGCTGTCAAATTATTGACTCTCAAGAGAGAGTTTGAGATGTTGAAAATGAAGGACTTGGATTCTGTGAGGGACTACACAACAAAAGTGATGACCATTGTAAACCAGATAAGACTAGCTGGTGAAACTTTTCCGGATCAAAGAGTTGTGGAAAAAATAATGGTCAGTGTTCCTAGCAAATTTGAGTAAAAGATCTCAGCCATAGAAGAGTCATTTGATTTGACTACCCTCTCTATCGCTGAGTTAATTAGCAAATTACAAGCCCAAGAACAAAGGGATACAATGCGTAATGAGGAGCATGTTGAGGGTGCCTTTCATGCCAAGTCTAAAGGCAAGAAACCTGTTGCTGAAGATGATAGACAAGCAACGCCAAAGATCAAGAGAGCAAGGAAAAAGGAGGAGTATCAAGAAAAGATAAATTTCCTCCTTGTTGTTTTTGTAAAAAGACCAATCATGCTGAGCAGAATTGTTGGTTCAAGAACAAAAAAGTCTATCATTGTGATTATTGCAACAAGGATGGTCATATAGAGAAGTTTTGTTATGCCAAACAAAACCAAACCCAAAACCCTCAACAACAAGAAAATTGTGCAGAAGAAAATGAAACAAACTTTTTGTTTATGGCTTCTCATACCAATGACAACAAGTCAACCTCATGGCTTATTGACAGTGGATGCACTACCCACATGGCTAAAGATATTAATAACTTTAGCGAAATTGACATATCTATACAGTCTAAGGTGGTTCTTGGACATGGTGAGACAATACTAGCTAAAGGCAAAGGTACTATTGTCATGCATACTAATTAGCAAGGTGAACAAAAAATATCCAATGTTTTATATGTTTCAAGGTTATCTCAAAACTTGCTTAGCATTTCTCAATTGTTGCACAACAATTTTTCTGTGGTTTTCAAGAACCAAGTTTGTGTTATTTATGACCCTCAAGGAGCAAAGATTGCAAGGATCAAAATGGTTGGCAATGTCTTTATTTTAGATGGTGACTCACTGTGTCATCATACTTTTAAGCACAAATTAAAAGAAAGCAAAAAGTTGCATTATCGCTTTGGTCACTGTAACACAACAAAGCTTTGAAGATTTTGCATTCTTCTAATATGGTTGATGATTTCTTCAATTTTACCTCCTTGGATCAGATTTGTGAAAGTTGCCAAAGAGGAAAGATGCACAGACTACCTTTGACAAAAGCAGGTGACAATTGTAGAGGCAAAGAAAGACTTGAATTGGTACATAGTGATATTTGTGATCTCATATGCAATATATCTATTGGGAATTGAATAATAAATATTTTATTCCACTTATTGATTATTTTACCAGAATGACTTGGAAAATAAGAAATTGTTGTTTTTTTTTTAAGCTGAATATATTTCTACCGTGTCAGCTGAAAATCAAGCAATATGTTTTCAAAAATTGCTTGGCAATTTTGGATTTAAACTAGAAGAACCTATCTAAAGGTTTTGTGAAAAAAAGTTTGCTAGTGCTTTCAATCCAGTACAACATGGTAAGACAAAACACATCAAAGTCTTATTTACTTAAGGAAGCAGAGCAAGAAGGCGTAAGAAGGCGAAATTAAGCTCAAGAAGTTTTGTAGTTTTGAGCAACAATATTCTCACAAAAGCTATACCACATAGGTCATTTGTGTTTCTATGCCAAAAGTTGGGTGTCACAAAGAAAAACCTCAAGGAGGAGTGTTGAGTTTTATGAGTTTTTTCTTTTTACATTTAATTTTCAGTTTAATGTTTTTAATTTATTTTGTTGAAGTTAGATTTACATTTTAGTTTTTTTGTCTTTCAAGTTATCTTTTGAAGTTTTTTAAGTTACTAAATTTAATAATGTTGTTTTAAAGATTGTAAGTTAGGTTCATTCTTGTACTTATAAAATGATGAACTTCCATGTAAAGTTTGTATCACAAAATTTTCTACATCAATTAGAATTTTATTCATCTTTTGGATTCCACTCTCTCATTTTCCATTTTCTCTCTTTGTTCAACAAACATTGAGAGTTTGATTATTGCTTCAGCAATTTTATTTTCAACCCATTTTCAATTTTCTCAACAGAATCTACATCATGACTTTACTATAGATTTCATCTAAAAAAACGTTTAAATAATCTGGTACATCTCTCTCACTTTTAACCCATATTAGATCCAAGTGACGGGAGGAAAGAATCAAAGGTATGACAAAGAGCGAAGTCGAAGTCCACCCTACAGAAACAAAGAAGTACTTATATATATCCAATAACATTATCAAACACACTCTAATACTTAAATCAACGTAACAAAGTCTCGCCTACGACAAGATAATTACTTTGAAGGGACTTGAGATTGGGTTAAAAAAAAAAAACAACCCTAGAAAACTTTTAAATAATCTGGTAGATCTCTCTCACTTTTAACCCATATATTAGATCCAAGTGACCGGAGGAAAGAATCGAAGGTATGGCAAAGAGAGAAGAAGTCGAAGTCCACACCCTACAGAAACAAAAAAGTCCTTATATCTAACCTCATCAAACACACTCTAATACTTAAATCAACGTTAAAAAGTCTCGCCTACGACAAGACAATTACTTTGAAGAGACTTAAACATTGGGTTAAAAAAAAGAAAACAACCCTAGCTAGGTTTGAGTGGCATGCAGCTGGAATAATGTGGCAGTGGAAAACAAAGTTATGGGGAGGGCCTGCAGTTGGCAGTGGTGGGTGTGTTTGGTCACAGAGGGAATGCCAATCCACAATCGGCCAATTGGCAATCCTCAATTGGAAGCAATCTGTCCCGCATGGGTTTAAGGGTCTTGTCACCCCAAACACAAACAACACAGCTGCTGCAATCGCAATGCATTTGCCTGCCTTTGGCGGTGGTTCTAAAGGCAATTCATGTCTCTTCCATACTTGTTTAACTCTTATTCTTTCCATGGACTTTCCCAACCAAACAACCATGCATATCTATCTCTTCTCACCAAACACTTTTATATTACTATGTTTTTTGTTTGTTTCTTCTTCTTTTTTTTTTTTTTTTTTCCCTTAAGATTTTTCTTTTAAATGCAATGAGCATTTTTCTCTTGTCGTGGAATGGTACCATTTTTACCGGTATTGGTTCTTCTAATTGTGTTAGTACATGTTTTGGATGTGATTTTGAAATAGACAAAATCACTTTTGTCAGGGTCGAAATCACTCCAAAACATAACTTTAATTATTCAAAATCAATTTCATGTTTGATTTTATACCTTTAAAAGTAATTTTTATACCAACAAAATTGAATGATTTAAAGGCAGGTTTCAGAGTGATTTTGAAATGGTTCATTTTGAAACGACTAAAACCATTTTTATCATATCCAAAATATCACTCTCAAATATGTCTTTAATGTTTGATTAGTTTAAGTGTTCATTTAACTTGGTTACTTTTTTGTTATGTTGAGATATTTCATGGATTGACTTGGTTACTTCTTATTTTGAGTGTTTTGTTAATTGCATTTTTTGTTTTATTGATTGATTTGTCAACAATTTGTTAAATAAGTTTCAGTGAGATATATTATTAATTTTATCTCTTACAAGTTTAAAGGTTTTTTTTTTTTTTTTTTTTTTTTTTTTTTTTTTTTTTTTTTTTTTTTTAGTTAAACAATATTTGGAGTTGAAGGAGTTTGAACTTCTAACTTCCTTGGTCGATGATACATGTCAATTACTGCTGACCTATGCTCATTTTAGCTGCAAATTTAAAGTTCTTACGTTAAAATGAACATAGCTCAACTGACATAAAACTTGAATTAATGACCAAGACGTTTGTGGTTCAAATCCCCCATCCTAACATGTCGTCTAAAAAGAAAGTTTAAGTTCTTACTCATTAAACTAAATATTAGGAGTAGAAATGAATTTGGTTTTTGCAAATTAGTCTATTGCTCTTCAATAATCATTTGTTTTTGTTTGATCCTTACATTTTGTTCATGAACTCAACAGTCATTTGAAGTTGAATTTAAATTGTATTACTATATTTTCACAAAGATCTTTGCTTGACATGAACTTTTTATTTCAAACTAAATGCATTAGATCTGATGATGCCTTGAAGATACACCAATTTGGTGTTCAAACTAATTTTATTACCCAAAGTCACATTAATACTTCCAAATAGCATACATATAAAAGCTTTAAATATACATAATTTATATATTGTACAAAGAAAATGGTTCAATTTATCCATATTTTTTTAATTTTTTTCAAATTAAATAATAAAAAAAGTGAGCAGTTGCTTCCATTCCTCTTCTCTGTACTTTGGATCAGATTGCCCATCACCATTACACCTTATCATCATCCTGTCTCATGCAACTTTGATCTCTTTTGTCCTATTTCAAACATAAGCCCTTTTCAACCCTAAAGGAAGCATTTATATATTTTGATTTTCCAAAAATCCTACCTAACCAAATTTGATATTTTACCCATGATTTCATTCCTTTCTATTGAGAATATATAGATATACACGCGCATATGCATCTGAATATTGTGGGTCATATCACTTTTCTTACTCCGATAGATTTGTTTCGAAAAAAATCTTTTTGCTATACACTCGGATCTTGATGCTTATATAACTAAAAATTAGTGACATAAGTTGACTCTTTTTTGGAGGATAGTTCTAAGAAAAAAACACAAATGATTTGCTAAATTTGTAATGCTTACAAAATTTTGATAAAAAAGGATGAAAATCTTTTTGATATACATTATAATATATTTTGTTAGGTTGATATCGATAAGAAATTGATGTTAAAAAGATCACAGAGACTAATTTGAACGTAGTAGCAAATTGTGTTGACAACAATAAAATTTAGTAGACAATATTTGATCTCACAATTCAACATTTTACCATAAAAGTACATTTTTTTAAGTCAATTAAGCTTCCTTCTTGATCTCTCTTTCTTTACTAATTTTCAAATGTTTCCCTCTAGACCCTCCAAGAGAATCTAAAAAGTGCTTGCCCAAAAAAAAAAAAGTTGACTTTAATTTGTTGCTTTGACTTGTGCCCTTGCTTACTTTACTACTAAGAGGGAGGTGCTTGGTCTTTGCCTTGTCTATTGGTGTGTATTATGTGTAAAGAGGTTTCCTAAAAGAGATATAGGCTCTTTTGTGTGTATCAAATGACAACAAGAGCATAACTCGGCTGACATAAAATATATGTTCATGACCAAACTCATGAGTCCAAATTTCCTCACTCCTCACTCCCAAATGTTGTTGAACTCTATCTATCTATCTATCTATCTATCTATCTATCTATCTATATATATATATATATATATATATATATATATATATATTATCAAATTTCTTGGAATCATTTCCAAGTCATCCTTGTGAGGTTTTTAATTAATTAGCTTGAAAGGAAGTTGTATCACATTAAAATTTTTTATGGATTTTTTTTTAGTTCAACAACATTTGAAGTGAGAGATTCTAACCTCTAATATTTGGTCGAGAATACATGCCAATTATTGCTGAATTATGCTTACTTAGACAGTTTTTTAATGGAAAAATTTTGTTCACTAAATAAGATACTAATGATTTTTTTTTTTACAATATGTGGGGTGGGAGATTCGAACCTCTAACTTCTTGGTAAAGAGTACACACCCCATAAGATATTAATAGTTATATATCTTTCTGATGTTGAAGATTCAATTTTTCACCTAGAATTGTTGAACTAAAATGACAAATAGTTTATAGGTTTCTTTAAATAAAGAAAAGATGAAAATATGCTTGAATAATTTTTTTTTTTTTTTTGAGTTCAACAAAATTTGAAAGTGGGAGGATTCAAACTCATGATTTCTTAGTCATAAGCCTATACTTTATGTCAGTTGAGTTATACTCTTGTTGGTAAAGTAATTTATTTTTAAAAGTTTTCATTCCCTTTTAATTTGTTGTTTGTGACAACAAGCTTTTCCTATGAATTTGGTGAATAATGATTTCCACCTGATAGTTTTACTTCTAGTTTTAGCTAGTAAATTAGTTTTTTTTTTAAAAAAAAAATATTATAAAAGAAAATTGAATTCTTTTTTTTTTTTTTTTTTAAATGTTTTAGTATTACTATTATTATTATTATTTTGTATTATTTGTGGGGTCTTTGTTCTCACTCTCTTTGGAAACCTTCACTACTACAATTTTCACTTTCTATGACGTCATAGTCAAACAAAATAAAGCAAACTTGCTGTGTCATATTTATTTTTTAACTTTTAGTGTTACTTTATTAATAAATAATATTTTTTACTAGTTGACATTTTTTAACTGTCAACAAAAGTCAAAATTGTAGTAGTACTTGCTTACTAAACTGATAACGGTGTATTTTATCTAGTTCTTAAACTTTAAAAAATTTCAAGACAATCTCCTTCCATCATCAATATAATATATACTCTATTAAAAGAAATGCTAACGTGACATATTCATCATATGAAATTTGACCTGATTATTGATAGATGAATGGAAGAGAGAGATTACTAGAGCGACGGTTGTTACAAACCGTCGACTTTTTCAGTAAAAACAAGAGATTAATTACAAAATAAACTACCGTTGGGAGTACTCTATAATATGCCCGCGGTTATTACAAACTAACGGCTTTTTAGTAAATGAGCGATGGTTGTCTTACCGTCGGGATAACTATCGTTGGCAGAAACAATTTTTCTTGTAGTGGAGAGACCACATGTTAGACAATGGAGATGTAGATAGTGAAAAAGATAGAGGATAAATTATTTAATGAGACCACCACAATGTAGCTGCAATTCTATAAAACTGTTGGATGTAGATCTTATTTTTTTTTTCTACTTCCTAATAACTGTTGGATACAAAGTCAAAGATACTTTTACAATTTCCCTCCCCTACATCTAACGATGCAAAACTATCAGCCTCATCCTAACGCCTTCACTAAAATAAATTCTCAAGACGGAGAAATAGGAAAAATGATGGGATGAGAAGGTTCAAATCAATTCAAAGGATTGATGAATTTATTGTGAATGAAGGAAGGAAAAAACAAAGTTTTTTTTTTTTTTTTAAAAGCTAAAAAAGTATTCTATTTTCTTGACACTGAATAAAAATTTGCTAGCAATGCCTCCATTTTTTCAATACAATTTTAGTTCCACATTATCACATAACTTTTTCTTTTTTTTTTTTTTTTCTTTTTTACTTAAGGAAGGAATTAATTGAAATTAAAATTGATGATGTTTTAATATCGATTTTATTTTTACAAACATGTCAGGTGAGAGATTTGGACCTCTACAAAAATACTATAAGTTTTATGCTAGTTGAACTATGCTCTAAGTTTATGCTCAATCGTTAATTTACAAACTTATATTATTGCAATTTAAATATTGATTATTGATTTGATAAAAATTTAAATATTGTATTTTCTAACATTATTTTAGTTTTCTGCAAATATAACTTTTAATAATTAATTAGTAGTAATGCCTAGATTAACACCACATGGTAAAAATTATTTAAAATATTAATTATGTATATGACAAACAATTCTATTATTATTATTACTACTTGATGAAGATGATTGAAATAATCATTAATTTGCAAACTAAATTGGTATAAATAAAATCAAACATCTTTAGAGATCAAATATGCACATAATTTTTTTTTTTTTTTTACAACATGTTGGAGTGGAGGGATTCAAACTACAATCTTTTGGTTATTAGTACAAACCTTATGTCAGTTGAACATAATGTATATAATTTTCATCAAAATGTTAAAAAATTATATTTATCTTCTTATTTCTCTTCATACTCCCAAACATGTTCATTTAGTACAACAATAATTGTCATTTTTTCAGTGCCTCATGGCTACAGAAAAAAGTAGTACAATCCATTGACAAGGAATTCAATGTCCAAAATATAAAAACAACTTTTCTTCCTCTTTTTCACTGAAATTATTCAGTGCCACCTCATAGCTGATAGATCACAAAAAAGAAAACTCTCTTTTGATCCCTCAATTAACATCATAATTGTTATATGAGAGTTGTCCTAATCATATCGTGACAATCACTTTCGACAATCTCTCAATCATTGCATTACCAAACACGAAATTAAATTCTCAAAAGAGAGATATCATCGATAACAAGTCCCATCTCTACCTCAATCCCGACTTCTTCCCTTTAAACCACCTATATCAAGGAGAAGATAACAAAAGAAACAATGAGTTTAGGAAGTAAAATCACAAATATTTGAACCTCTCCAAATAAAAAGATTGCTACAAATAAATAATCATCAAGTCTTATAAATCTTTACTACAAAAGTTAATGTAAATAAAATTTTGTTAAATTGAACTTGTAAAATTTCAATTGCATTCTGAACTTTGAATATATTATATTTCTGAGTTCAAACCATTAATATTATCAATAAAACACTTTCTTTAATTTTAACCAAACTAATAATGATAGTGTTATGTTGGCATTTTTTGTTTATGGAATAGATAATATAGAAACTAAATAAAAACATAATTCAAAGTATAACTTAAACTTTGTAAAGTAATTCTTTTAAAAAAAAAAAAAAAAAAAAACTTTGTAGAGTAATTTGAATTGTTGCTAAGAGAGAGAAAGGAATTGGCTTAACTGATTCTTCTGCCTTTGATTTCCAGAGAGAGAGGCTTGTCTCATGGTGTTGAATTGATTTTGGCAACTTGAACTCTCCTACATTTAAAACACAAATTAATTAAATTTTCATGAACATCAAAATATTTTTATTGATGAACAAAACTTTAAAAATAAATAAATATATATATATATATAATTTTCTAACATTCCCTTTTAAAAACAACCTTGGTGTACAAATATTATCTTAAAACTCAAAAGGGAATAATGTACAAAACCCCTGTTTTTTCCCTCCAAACTTCTTAATTTTTAAAAAGAAATACATATAATTTTTAACTATTATTTTTAAAACAAATTTGAAAACGGATTAGAAAACAAAAATTGATAAATAAGCATCAACGTGAACATAGTTCAACTGACATAAAATGTGTGCTTATGACCAAGAGATTATGAGTTAGAATTCTCGAATAAAAATATAAGAATCTCTCTACCTATTCCATTAAAATCTTGACAATTAAGAAAGATAAAAAATGAGAAAACTTTGCTATCTCTTCTAATTGTCAACATTTTAATGATGACATATAGGAAGATTTTTATATACCGATATGTACCAAGGGCGAACTCAAAAAAAAAAAATTAAAAGTGTAAAATTTTAATATTATTGTGAAAGGAAAGAACCATGAATCAATTAAGAAAAGCCACCAAGTTTCTTCCATCCAAAAACCTTAGACAACTATTTTCAATAATTTCTCCAACAAAAACCCCAAATTTGAGAAATACCAATGCAGATCTATCAAAATATACAAGAAAAAGAAAACATTAAAAAAAAAAAAAAAACCAAAATTTTTCTACCGAATTATTGAAGTTGAAGTTGGGATCAGAGGTAGCAGTGTCATCAAGAAACGACGTGGTTGGCTCCGGCCGATCACGGCGCCGCCGTCGGTCGTCACCGTCCTTCATTTTCCGGCCACTTTTCGGCAAAAGTCTGGCCGTTGCATCACAAAAGCACCGGCCACTCTCATTTTCCGGGAAAATAGCTTCATTTTCCCGGAAAATTCGAGGTCCAGAAGAAGCATCAGAAAGCATAGACAAATCCAATTCTTCTTCTTGTTCATCAACTTTCTGAACATCAAAAGAATCATCAATTCTTCTTCTAAACATCGACGAAGAATTCTCCAAATACACAGTCCATCCAGACTCCACAGACCCATCTGAAGAAACAAACAAATCATGACGCCGATCCATAAGAACAACAATTATTATTATTTTCCCACCTCCCAAACAGAAAAAAAAAAATGAAAAATTGAGAGAGAGGAGGAAAATTTTGTGGACAAGTTGAGTTTTTTTTGTTTGTAATTGGAATACAATTTATGGGTTTTTTTTTTTTGGAGGGATTTTATTGGGAATGAAAATCAAAAACTGCCAGTTGGTTGGTGGGTTAGCAATAGAAAAGAAGAAGGGAGGGACAAAGAAAGCCACAATGTGTTCACATGGTAGACAGCAAGGCTTTGTGTACCCTCTTAACAAAACCAAGTAAGGGCATTCATGGGCACTTATGCCTCTTCAAGTTTTAACCATTTGGACACTTTTTGGCATTTAGTTCATGGCTTTGTCTTTTCCTTTCTTGATTTTGACCTTTTTTATGGTCTAGGGTTTCCTCGTCGACGAGAGCATAGTTGACTGCCTGGTTGAACCGTTGTTGCTCTTTTAACGAGGTTACATTATAGATATGGGAGTTTAATATTTATAATTTCGTGATTATGACTTTTGTTTTCTTGTAGTTTAACGTTTTTTCAGTCGACTAGAGAGTAGTTGTTGAACCCAAAAATTTAGGATTTCCTCGCCGACTAGAGCATAGTTGACCGACCGGTTGAACTATTATGTTGCTCTTTTAAGAATGTTACATTATAGATATGGGAGTTTAATAATATTTATAGTTTCTTGATTATGACTTTTGTTTTCTTGTAGTTTAACGTTTTTTTAATCAACTAGAGAGTAGTGTTGAACACCAAAGTTCAGGGTTTCCTTGTCAACTAGGAGCATAGTTGACTAGCTAGTTTGAACCGTTGTTGTTCTTTTAAGAATGTTACATTATCCTTAATTTTCAGAAAAAAAAAAGAATGTTACATTATAAATATGAGAGTGTTTAATATTTATAGTGTTGATGGTCGATTTTGGTCAGGGGAATTCACCTGACCTTCACGTGCCACCAACGGTAAATTTGTAGATGAGGGGGGAAGACGTGGCCTGCAAGACAGTAAACCTGCACACTGGTGTGGTGCTCGCCACACCGGCTCCGATGCTTAAGTCAGCAAACAGAACGGTAGGGAGTGGAAAAGTAAGAGCAAGAGGAGAGAATAGAGAATATAGAATAGTGTTTAGGGATAGAATTTGGGATCCCCTTCTTCAGTGGCGAAGAGGGGTATAAATACTTGTTCATCCTCCTAGGGTTTTTTAGGTATTCGGAGGCGTTTTGGGACAAACCAGGCGGAACCGGGGCGATCTGGAGCATCAAGGACCGAAAAGAAGTCACCGGACTCGGCCCGCGCAACCGGGCCGAATGGTCGGCCTCGGCCTTTTGCCGAGGCCGACCATATGCATGGCCCGACCCTTTGGCACGGTCTTCCTCTAGGTCGGTCTTTTGGTCCTACCTCTGCCCGTTTGTCCTCGCCAGCTCCTTGTGTGGTCCAAAATCACCTATAACATTAAGCCCACACTCTTGAATTAGGATTCAGGTGCGACTTTAGTGCTATCGGTTGAGCTCCTTAAGCCTGATTTAAGAGTATAACTCTCCTTCCATGCCGACTTATGTATGATTCCTTTGTTGGGTTTTATGCCCTAAAACTCGTAGATAGTGAATGTAACCGTTGACCGGATATTAATGAAATAATATTGATATATTTTTCCATTAATTGTTATTAGTTATTTTATATATGTATTTGCCTAATAATAACCCTAATCCAATAAACTAGACATCCAAGGCTGTAATATGAGTCTTGAACTATATGTAGTGACATATGGGATCATTGTTCAAGAAACAGCCTAAAGGGTCTATAGTATAGGGATAAGACTGGGTGCCTTATCCTGGTGACACTATGGATACGACCCACTTTGTATTTGATACAAACGCCGCGATCCAACGCGTTCGTGTAGGAGACATGCGAGTGGGGGTATCCTATGCAATGAGTTTGCATAAGACCGGACCGCGAAATAGTAACCACTGGTTATAACACCGTTAACTAGTTGGTTTTCTATTTCACTAGGACGACCTAGACAACTTAGTCTTAATCCTGAGTTGATTATGGACTCCTGCTCATGAGAAATTGTCCTTTGATTTGTATGGGTGAGAGTGGCCAATACGCCGACTCAATAAGTCTACCACTTTGGGGACAAGACCAAATGGGGAGCTGGGAACGTAATCGTACAAGATGGAATTCACTCCTTCCCGACTTTAGGGAAGCAGATGAGTGTTCCCTTAAGTGGTTACTCCGAGTCTTGAACAAAGGGCCTTACCCTCTCAATGGCACGAGAGGGTTTTCTGTTTGATGGTTGGACCACAAACAGGTTGTTCATTAGAGGAGTATTGGTACTTAAGGAAATAGAGGTAACCCAGGGGTAAAACGGTAATTTGACCCACTGGTGTTACAGACACTCGTGAAGGAGTAACTAGTCGATATTGGTCTAGATCCGTGGACACAGAAAATATGTCTGCAGTGAGAAGAGTGCAACTGTGAGTCTATAGTGGAATGTACACACAGTTAACGAATATTGATTAATGTGGTTAATGAGTTTGACCAATTAATCTCACATCGTTGGAGCTTCTGATCTGAAGGTCCATTAGGTCCCACTGGTAGCTCGTAAAGTAATTTGAGGCAACTAAGTAATAAAAGTAAATTGAAAATGTTCAATTTATTAAGGGAAACAAATATAATATATATTGATATATTATTATGAGAGAAATTAATATTTGAAAAGTTCAAATATAAATTTATGGAAGTTTGAAAGAGTTCAAAATAATGAATTAATTAATTTAAGGCCTAAAATGTGTTTGGGCAAATTAATTAATTCTAGGCCGGGAATTAAATATGTCATATTTAATTGGTGGTTAATTAATTAAAGTATTCATTAACCGAGAATTAATCAATTATGGAAATAATTAATCACTTAAGGAAGTGATTAATCATTTAAGGAAATGATCTAATCACTTATGGAAGTAATTAGTCATTTGTGGAAAAGATTAATCAATTATGGAATTGATTAATCATGATTGATTAATTAAGGAATAAAGATCGAATCAATTATGGAAAAGATTGATTTAATTGAATATTTTATTCATGGCCTCTCTTCTATAAATAGAACACTAGACCTAATTGGTCATGACACTTGACACTCTTGAAAGACAAGACCTAGAATTCTCTCTGGCCTCCCTCTTAGAGAAAGACTCCCACAAGTCTTTTGCCTCCTAGACTTAGAGACATACCGGTGTAACCTCTGTGGTGATTGTGTCAATCAAAGAAGAAATTTCCAGCGAAGATAACCAAAGGAGGCTGCTGCGTTTTGTTCGTTGGAGCATCGTTGGCGAAGAACGGTCAAGTCTACAACGGAGGTTTGTAACGGTTCTTCCCCTTATCTTTAGAAAAGTATTAAAAATAAATTTAGATTTATTTTAGCATGTTTAAACCGATTTTACAGCGGCTTTAAAAGTTGTTTAAAGTTTTGTTTGAGTTATCGTAACGGTATTTTAATATTAATTAATATACGGCGTAAGGTCCAATCGATGCGCTTCCGTTGCGTGGGGACTTTTATTCCCTTCATCCTTGTTATCCTGCAAGATAGGACAAACTGGACAAAGTAGACACTCCCTGAAAAGGGGTTAGGTGAAATGGAAATGAGAAAAGTTGAGAGATTACAACAATGGCTCTGGTCGGCCTCGGGAAGAGGCCGAGCACAACAATCTCCCCCTTAGCTTATCTGGTCGGCCTTGGCCTCAGGAAGAGGCCGAGCACAGCAGTTTCCCGTTTTAGCTTGTCTGGTCAGCCTCGAGCTCGGGAAGAGGCCGAGCACAGCAGTCTCTCACTTTAGCTTATCTGGTCGGCCTCGGCCTCGGGAAGAGACCGAGCACAGCAGCTTCTCATTTTGGGTTATCTGGTCGGCCTTGGGAAAAGGTCGAGCACAGCAGCTAGACCCCTGTACTTGGTCCTTCGGAACGCTTCATTCCAGATCCAGGGCTTATCCACAAGTAAAAAATATGAGAAGCAAAAGATTTACAATCCTGCATTGAAAAGTTAATCTCTGCAAAAGAAGAATGAGGGAAGAGGCTAGGGTCGGCCTCGGCCTCGGACCTCTGTTAGCTTAAAATCTAGCTCCCTGCATTCACACGTTAGTCCTTGTAGGAAAATAATGAAAGAATAGGCTAGAGCATGTAATCATTGGTTAGACATGCCAAACTAGTGTGCTTTTTGTTTAATAGGGAGTGCATATCCCCTCTGTAGCCCCCAATCTTAAGTAGAACTTCACTGAAACATAAAGTATAGTTGAGGAAATAGGAGAATACCTTTAAAGTTTGTGTTTGGCCTCGGAAAGAGGTGCTCGGCCTTGGCAAGAGGTGCTCGGTCTTGGCAAGAGGTGATCGGTCCCGACTTCTGTAGGGTGAGCTTGACTTAGATGAAGTGTATGGACTCATGTCAGGTGAGGAGAGGTAGACTCGTTGGTCCAGGCTCACATGGTCTCACTCTGGATGAAGCGAGGTAGACTTCGGCAGTCCAGGCTCGCCTGGTGTAAAGATGCTCAGGCCAGAGGAGGTGAGGTAGACTCGTTGGTCCAGGCTCACATGGTCTCACTCTGGATGAGGCGAGGTAGACTTCGGCAGTCCAGGCTCGCCTGGTGTAAAGATGCTCAGGCCAGAGGAGGTGAGGTAGACTCGTTGGTCCAAGCTCACATGGTCTCACTCTGGATGAGGCGAGGTAGACTTCGGCAGTCCAGGCTCGCCTGGTGTAAAGATGCTCAGGCCAGAGGAGGTGAGGTAGACTCGTTGGTCCAGGCTCACATGGTCTCACTCTGGATGAGGCGAGGTAGACTTCGGTAGTCCAGGCTCGCCTGGTGTAAAGATGCTCAGGCTAGAGGAGGTGAGGTAGACTCGTTGGTCCAGGCTCACATGGTCTCACTCTGGATGAGGCGAGGTAGACTTCGGCAGTCCAGGCTTGCCTGGTGTAAAGATGCTCAGGCTAGAGGAGGTGAGGTAGACTCGTTGGTCCAGGCTCACATGGTCTCACTCTGGATGAGACGAGGTAGACTCGGTAGTCCAGGCTCGCCTGATGTGAATATACTCAGGCCAGAGGAGGTGAGGTAGACTCGTTGGTCCAGGCTCACGTAATCTCAATCTGGCTGAGGCGAGGTAGACTTGGTAGTCTAGGCTCGCATGTAGGCGTGGGCACTATAGGCTCGCTGAAACGTGGGCTCTATAGGCTCGCGTGTGGGCGTGGGCACTATAGGCTCGCATGTAAGTGTGGGCACTATAGGCTCGCTGAAGCGTGGGCACTTTAGGCTCGCATGTAGGCGTGGGCACTATAGGCTCGCATGTAGGCGTGGGCACTATAGGCTCGCTGAAGCGTGGGCACTATAGGCTCGCATGTGTTCGATCTCGCTTGAAATAAGAGGGTTAGCCTTGGTCATAACCATGGTTATGGTTAGCCTCAGCCTCGGGCATGGCTTAGGTCGGCCTCGGTCTTGGCCTCGATCATATCTGGGGTCGGCCTTGGCCTCAACCATATCTAGGGTTGGCTTAGGCCTTAACCTCGAACAATTTGTCGTCTTTCGTATCTGGTTCCTTCGCTTCGATCTGGATCTTGTCTTCTGTTCAACTGCATTGACAATCTGATTTGTCTTGATTATGTGATCTTCGGGTCACTTTTGATTTATTGGATATTCGGCTTCGGCTTTGGCCTAGGGTCGGCCTCAGCCTCAGGATGACCATAGCTGTGGGTCGGCCTCGGGCTCGGCCAAAGGATGACCGTAGCTTAGAGTTGGCTTTGGCCTAGGGTCGGCCTAGGCCTCGGGATGACCATAGCTGTGGGTCGGTATCGGCCTTGGCCAAAGGATGACCGTAGCTTAGAGTTTGCTTTGGCCTAGGGTCGGCCTCGGCCTCGGGGTGACCATAGCTGTGGGTCGGTCTCGGCCTCGGCCAAAGGATGACCGTAGTTCAGGATGACGACATTCTTTTCCTGGTGTCTTCAATCTTGTCAAAGTCTCTGTTTGTTGTTGATTTGTCCTCCAAAGGTGGTTCTGATCGCTTGTGGGGTTTCCTCCTAATCGGTCTGGATGAACACCTTCGGTTGCCCTCGGCATGGTCAGCCTCGGAATGGTCGGCCTTGGCCTCGGTCCAAGCATTCGCATTGTTCGTCTGGTAGTCGTTGTTTGGTTTGGAGTCACTTAGCTTCTGCAGGTCTCTTTCGACAGTTTTGGCACTTCTGCGCTTATCCTCGATCAGATTCCTTTGGTCTATCTTGGTATGACCGTAGCTTGGTGTTGAAACTGTGTGGTCATGACCCTTTAGCGTGCTTGGTTCTGGGCTCCTCGGAATAATGTGATCTGTAGGTTTGAGCCCCCTGATCTTATTGCTCATGCTGTCAGTCTTCTTTCGATTTCTGCGGTTGATGGTTATTTTCGGAAGGGTTTGGATTTCGTTTCCCTTTTCCATCCTCTTACTCATTGAATCACCGATGTACAGACTTAGCAAGCTTTCTTCCCCACAGACGGCGCCAATTGTTGATGGTCGATTTTGGCCAGGGGAATTCACCTGACCTTCACGTGCCACCAACGGTAAATTTGTAGATGAGGGGGGAAGACGTGGCCTGCAAGACAGTAAACCTGCACACCGGTGTGGTGCTCGCCACACCGGCTCCGATGCTTAAGTCAGCAAACAGAACGGTAGGGAGTGGAAAAGTAAGAGCAAGAGGAGATAATAGAGAATATAGAATAGTGTTTAGGGATAGAATTCGGGATCCCCTTCTTCAGTGGCGAAGAGGGGTATAAATACCTGCTCATCCTTCTAGGGTTTTTAGGTATTCAGAGGCGTTTTGGGACAAACCAGGCGGAACCGGGGCGATCCGGGGCATCAGGGATCGAAAAGAAGTCACCGGACTCGGCCCGCGCAACCAGGCCGAATGGTCGGCCTCGGCCTTTTGCCGAGGCCGACCATATGGGTCGGGCCATGTTGGCCCGACCCTTTGGCCCGGTCTTCCTCTGGGTCGGTCTTTTGGTCCTACCTCTGCCCGTTTGTCCTCGTCAGTTCCTTGTGTGGTCCAAAATCACCTATAACATATAGTTTCTTGATTATGACTTTTGTTTTCTTGTAGTTTAACATTTTTTCAGTCGACTAGAGAGTAGTGTTGAATGCAAAAGTTCAAGGTTTCCTTGCCGACTAGAGCATAGTTAACCGACTGATTGAACCGTGTTATTGCTCTTTTAAGAATGTTACATTAATATAAGTATGGGAGTTTAATATTTATAGTTTCTTGATTATGACTTTTGTTTTATCATAGTTTAATGTTTTTTTTTAGTTGAATTAGAGAGTAGTTGAACCCAAAAGTTTAGGTTAGTATATATGTTATAATAGGAGTTTGAGTATATGGACTTTTTTTTTTTTTTTTTATCTTATATGTCATGTTGTTAAGATGAATATTACATTATGAATATTGAATGGAAATTCTAAACTTCTACAATGAAATTTAAAAAGGGTAAAAATATTTGAACTAATTAGCTATATATGTTATGGATGGCGTTTCGATAGGGTGTGAATTTTGCACATTAAACTCAAAGTTAAAGTTGATAGTAGGGGTATATATTTAATATGATATTTGTAATTATCGCCGAGCTAAACTCGTTTTGGCAATCCTAGAAGTTTTTTTATTGTCTTATTTAACTTTTTTTTTCATTTTTAGTAAAATAACTTAAGAAATTGGAGATTAAAATCTCAAATATTTAGATAAAAAAATATATAGGTATTTATGTGGATTAGCTCATAAACCAATTTTAAATGCATACGGTACATAAATATATTTAATCTTGTCAATCTGAGCATAGATCAACCAGTTAAAGTATATCCCTCAACTAATTAACGGTTCAAATCTTTATCGAACTAAATATATTTAATTTAAATGATAATATGACATGGAATTCGACAAATCCTATTAATTAAATTTGGCTTCCAGACAAATGAGAAAAGGAATTAGAGCATTTCGACCTATCAAATTTCTTTTATATTGAAAAGCTATATTAAAATTTCAAAACAATGAACTGTAAAACCCCTTTCATATACATCTTATTCAATGTTATGTTAAAAGTAATATTTAATTTTTATATCGAATATTTAAGCAATAAAACTCTTTGGTTTTCACGTCCATGAACAAGGAATTTATAAAAGAGAATTAAAAATTAGGAGCTTAATTAATTTCAATAATAATCCCCCATTGAAGAATCAGAAAGAAGTGGAAGAAATTAGAGATATGAGTTTTCACGAGCAGCAACCACCTCCTGTTGGTGTTCCTCCTCCTCAAGGTAGCTTATTGTCTTAATTTTTTTTCCAATCAAATCATATACGTTTCAATTCTTGAACCTTACATGTTTATTTCATTTTAGTTTCTATATTTTAAATGGTCCATTTTGACCCGTAATTTTTTCTGTTAAATCTTATATTAATTTGACTAAGGTTTACATTTTATGTATAATTTTTTTTTTTTGGAGTTCTACCTTTATGTACGATATAATACTATGTGGATTTGTACTTTAAACCATATGTGTATTTTGCGTTTAAGTTTAAGGCTAAATTATAAAAAATACTTCTGAACTTTGAAAAATGTTTCAAAAATATCTTTGTCATTAATTTTTGAATGGAAACCGTTAGAATTTACAGTGAGAGGAGGAAAAAAGAAGCAACATTTTTCAATAGGGATATTTTTTTAATTTTTTTGAAAGTTCAAGGGTATTTTTGAAACTGAAACTTTAACGGTTTCCATCCAAAAATTAATGGCAAGAGTATTTTTGAAACATTTTTCAAAGTTTAAGGGTATTTATGAAACTTTTCAAAGTTCATGGGCATTTTTGAAACAAACCCCATAGTTCAGGGGTATTTTTTATAATTTAGCCTAAGTTTAATATCCGCTCGAAAACGGATAGTTTGGAGATTTTGTTAGGAACTATACTCGACTGGTGTGTAAATATCTTCGTATGCACCACTATTAGAATGTTGACGATGAAGAGAAAAAAAAACGTAGAAAATGAGAAAATTTTCCTTTCCTAGTTGTCAATATTTTTAATAGTGGTGTAGAAACATACTCTTACACATGGATATGCAAGGAAGTATTGTTTTTGTTAGATGCAATATGAAATTTTATTAAAGATATGGAAATAGAACAATTCTTTTATGAAATTGAACTTGTGGGAGGAAAATAAAATATGAATAGAAGTTTGGAAAGTAATTTTGAAATAAGAGTTTTTGTTGGTGAAAAAAATGGAATTAGAGTTGAAAATAATTTTGTTTCTAATTACTTATTTTCCAAAAAAAAAAAAAAAAATACATGTTTGATTGATAGTAAACAAATTTGGGTGTGTTTGAAATTTAAAAGCGGAAAACAAAGTTGTATTTTATAAATATGTATTTGATAGCAAATTTATAAATTGGATCTTAACTTAAACAATTGTTCAAAAAGGTTTTTGATAATATATTTATAAAACCATAAAACTAGTTGTAATTACCAACTAAATATTATTAAATTTATGAACATGTTTTTTTTTTACAATATGTTTAATATCAGTGAGCTATGCTCTTGTTGACATTTATGAACATGTTATAAGTTATAAATTTTGTATAATTATTATTTTTACAATATCATATAATTTATGATATGTTATATTATACATATCATTGATAAAAATTGATTTATAATATGAATTACTATATTTATTAATTTGTTCAATCTTTTTTTATATAATTCTACCTTTTAAAATTAAAATTTAAAAATTAGATACATTGAAAAATATAAAAATATTATTTTTTTCATGGGTCATAAAATCGAAAAACAATTTTCATAAACAAATTTAAATGCATATTCAAACCAAATTGCGTACTAAACAAGTCCTTTTTTTTTTTTTAATATAAAGACGTACTAAACAAGTCCTTATTTACCTAGATTGCTTCTTAGTTCTTACTTTCTAAAATGCTATTTATAAATCATTAATAGATCCTCTCACAACTCATTAGAAACCAAGCCATTCTTTTTTTTTTTTTTCTCTCTATGGTGGATATAATTTTAATTGAGATTTTTGTTTTTGGCTATACTCTTACAAAATACCCTTTTTAAAATAAATGAAGTCATTTGATTGATATAGAAACATTATTTTTAGTCCCTTACGAGTGACATTTGATCTTTTTTACGAAGATTTAGCCCAACTACTTGATAATATAACAATCAAATATTTTTGACCTTTTTGATCGATGGACATGTCAATTTTTTTTTTTTTTTTTGAAGAATATGTCAATTACCGTTGAACTAACGTCTCACTCCCAAATATTATATTGTTGAATTCAAAAAAAAAAAAAATCTAAATAGCATTAAAAATCTTATTATTATTATTTCAAACAAATCAATAGATAATTAGGTCACATCTTTAATTTTGTATGGTAGGATGTTCGTACAATCTCATCCACTTTTTATTTTTATTTTTATGCATGAGTTGTTCTCCAATCAAATTTTTAGTAAAAGTTTTCATTCAAAAACTTTAGCGTAACATTTATGAAACTATAAGGGGTTAGCTTGTTTTTTTGGAAATCTAACGGTGTATTTGGTTGGTGATCTGACGAAACCGAAATTTGAAAACAAGAGATTCAATGAAAACAGAGTTGTATTTCATATTTTCACATATGGGTTTGGTAGCAAATTCAGAAATTGAATCCCAATTTATATAATTGTTCAAAATGTGTTTGATAATATATTTATAAACCATAAACTATCAATAGTTATCAACTAAATACTAAGTTAAATATAAATTATTATTAATTAATTTATAAACATGTTATATGTTATAAATTTATAATACATTCCATTGTACAAATTCTAATTTCACAAAAATGAATTGAGTTTATAATATAAAATACTATATTTATTAAAGTTTTTTTTATATATTTTTTAATTTAATTCTGCATTTAAAAATTTCAATTCAAAATATGGATACACTAAAAACATAGAAGGGTTGTTTTCAAAATTTCCATTACTTGGATCACAGAATTCAGAAACGGTTTTCAAAAACACACCTACCAAACGCATATTCAGTAAATCCGAAAACATCAAAATATATATATATATATATATATGGATTTCCTACCAAACAGACCTTAAATAATCAGAATCTTTAGATTTACAGGATCATGAATACTTAAAAATATAGATGTCCAACATTTTAAATATTCAAAAAAAAAAAATAGTGGTGTTTATTTTGAATAAATAATTTATAAAAATGTCAAGGAATATTTAGATAACTAGTTTATTTCATAGCATCTGGAAATTTTTTTAATATTATGTGTTATAACAATAATACTATTTTTTTTAGATTAAATGCCCTTTTACCAATCTTTTGGTAATTTGCATACTAGTTTAATATAATTTAAATTTTTATCACATGCATTTTGGTCTTGGTCTTTGTTAATTTAATGTTATATTTTTATATCAATTTAATTAGTTCATACTAATTTTATGTATTATTTTGTAGAATAAATTAATTTATAATAGTTTGAGATTTTTATAAAATATTTTTACTAATTCAATTTTTTTTTTCCAAAAGAAGACTATTAATATAATTGTGGGTGTTTTTAGTGAATTATATATATTGATCACATTCTAAAATTAGAACTTTTTAGAGAAATAATATTTATTTGCAATAGATTTGTATGTGTTTTGAAATAGATGATTAGTAATAGTTTTATGAAATTACAAATAAATAACTAAAATAAATCGGAGATGACAATAGAGAAAATTTACTAAACATAATACTATTTGGCGATTATTAAAAAAGTAAAACAAAATGAATATTGCAATTTAAATTTCGATTCAAAATAAATTGAGTTGAGATATATTATTAAATTTAACTAAATTTGATTTTATATCTAAATATAATCTCTTTTTTTTTTTTTTTTTTGAGATAGTAAAATATAAACATTGTTAATTACATAGGGTCATTTGTTCATTGATTTGTTTTTAAAGAAAAAAATAAAAATGTAAAATAAAGAAATTTGATAAAGAAAAAAAATATGAAAAAAAAAAATAAAGGGCAAAAACATCATTTGAGGATGCCCTCGACGTGACAAAACTTAAAAACCCATGATTTAAAAGGATATCTAAAATTGGTTTGAAGCCTTCATATGGATTCGGACATCTTGAAATTAAATGTTCAAATATCCTACGTTTCTAAAAAAAAAAAACAATAGATAATTAATCTGGATGTCTATTTCACGAGAATCTTAGATTCCCATAAAACAAACAACCGTCAAGTATTAAAATTGTTACAAATAAAAATCAAACTATCAAGATGGATAGCATATGTTAACTTAGCTGGTTTTAATTGGGTTTAAATTGGATTTTTGTTTGGGACAATATATGATTACATATATAAACCATTTATCCATATGAAGGGTATCCTCCGGGAGCTTATCCACCACCATCATGTCCTCCTCTGCATGATTATCCAGCACAAGGACATCCCCAACCCAATTCTGCATATCCTCCACAAGAATATTCTCATGCCTATTCTCCATATCAAGGACATCCCTATCCCTATCCCTACCAAGGTTACCCTCCACAAGGATACCCACCCCTACAATATCCAAACCCAAATTCTCAAAATCAGTGTACCTACGTTGTAGTTCAATCTCAACAACATCAAGAACAACAACCTAGTTATTGGGAAAGCTGGTAAGTTTCTTCTCCTTCTATTCTCAACCATTTTTTGCTAGTATTCGATAACTCGAACAAAATCGAACTATATATCCAATTTGATTTGAGCTAGGGTTACCAAACGATTATTAACTATATATACATTTGATGGTATGTAATACCATTATGTATTACAAATTTATTTTGTTGGATTGACTTGGATTCAAATAAGTTGAATTTTGTTGGAATTGATCTGGTTGTTCATGCTTTTGGTTTACATGTAGTTTTGGTTTTTGAACTTTTATTTTTGGTTAAAATATCATTTTGGATCATTGGATTTTCAAATGTCTAAATTTAGTTCATTTGCTTTTAATTAATAAATCTTAAAATGAGTTCTTATGGTTAGTTTATAGTTAAATGGTCTCTATATCGGTCATTCTCTTTTATAAATTTTGAATCACATTAATATTGTTACTTTTGTTGAATGAAAATCATTATTATTTATTGAGGTTGATAAAAGTTAACCTTAAACTAACAATAAGGACTAATTTTTAGATTTATTGAAAGTGCATGGACATTTGAAAAAAATATTTAAAAAAAAAAAAAACTAAAATCGAATGAATCAACTTGGAGTAGAAGGACCAAAATAGCACTTTAACTTTGCATCATCTCAAATTTAATACAAGTTAGAGGCCAATGAAGAGCCTGTTTGAAATGCTTTTTTCAAGTACTTAAAAATTTTGAAGTATTAAAAAAGTGTTTTAAGCATCTAATCCAGAGAAATTAGATTTTAAATTTAATAACAGTTAGAGACCGACTGAGAGTCGGTTTGAAATGACTTTTCAAGTACACACTTAAAAAGTCATTCTAAACCGGTCCTAAAAGCTTTGATTTAGAAGAAAATAGAAACTTAGTTAGAACCATAATAATTGAATTTCTTTTGAAATTAGACTATTATATTACATGAAACAAAAAAGAAATGACACCATAGAGGACAAAGTTTCAAATTTATTGCATATTGTTTGGATACCATATTAAATTATTATTATAGATCCAAAAGCTTAAGTTGATAGAAAGTTTATATTAGATTTTTTTATACAAACTTATGTTAATTTTGTATGTTGAATATTATAAATTTGGTTTAAATGCAAACTTGGCAGTTTGGCTCTCATTTGTTGTTGCTGCCTTTGGAATCTTGGACTTGGATGTCTCTATTGATGAGGAGCTTGAATGGTTCCATTGAATAAATATGGAAACACACTTGTGTAATCTCAATTTTTTTTCCTTTTTAATTTTGATCAATTTGTGTAATGTGGAGTTGGTGCCTTTTAATTTCTAAAGCATTTTTACACATGGTGTACTCCTTTATCCATATTTGTGGATCAACAAATATAAATTGAATTTATGTCTAACGAAGACTTTAATCTTTCAATTTTGTGTTTAGTAAATTCATGAATTCTAAAAAATATCAAATTGGTCACTGACCTATCAAACACAAAATTGAAAATTGAAAGACACATTTAATTAGACACAAAATTAAAGGCTCAAAAACCTGTTAGGCACTTTTTAAACTTTAGAGACTTTTAGACACAAAATTGAAAGTTTAGAAATTTAATCAGACGCATTTTATCGTTTACCCTCTGTTTGGAACCAAGAAAGTTCAAGAAATGATTTTAAATCTTGTGATTTGAAATTCAAGAAATGATTTTAAATTATTTGTCTTGTTTGGAACGAGAAAGATTTAAAATGAATGTATTTAAATTTTTGTGTTTGGATGGTAGTTGGAAAAGGAAAGAAAGTAAAAGAATTTACTAATATAGGCTTTTAATTTGAGTTATTAATAGAAAATTTAAATATGATGAGGATAAATAAGTAATTTAACTCTCACTTCCGAAAATTTTTTTACGTCAAAACATGATTTGAAATCATTTTGGATTTGAAATCATTATCTTTCTTGAGGTACCAAACAACAAAATTCATTTCAAATCCATTATGATTTGAAATCTCCCAAAATCAGGAGGTTCCAAACAGAGCATTAGGGATCAAATCGACACATAAATATAAAAGTTCAACCACTAAACTCGTAATTTAATGATATTAAAACAAAGTTGTTTTTCTTGCAGCTCTCATCATCGTATGTCCACAACATTAATTATACGACAATGTTTTGGGGTGTCTTTCTCTTTTCCCCTCCACTTGTCTCCAATCTTCAATTTGTTATTTGCGCGAGGAATTATTGTTTATTACCCACAATCAAATCAATTCTATGTACATGTTTGAAAGTGATTTTGAAATGACTAAAATCACTTTTGTCATGTTCGACACATTTAGGGTATGTTTGCTTAAATTTTTCAAGTGTTTAATTTTGAGAAAAAATCATTTTGAAAAAAAAAATTAGTGTTTGGCAACGGTTAAAAATGAGATTGACAAATAAACCATTTTAAGAGAAACACTTGAAAGCAAACTTTTTAAAAAGAGTATATAATAATTTGGGTATAAAAACACTTATGAGTAAATGTTGAAAAAAATTAGATGAATCCTTGGTATTAAAATCACTTGCACAAGTTTGAATCAATTTTCATGGCTACAACTTAGAGGATTCATCCTCTATTTAACTACACGAAGGTGAGACTTCACCAAAGAATCAATATGGAAAATACAATGAAAATGAAATCACATAAATACAGAATAAAAACTAATAGGGAGAAGATTACAAGCATTTACACTAGGGTTCAAAATAAGGCAGTATGGTGCTTGAAAGCTGGGAGATAATAACCAAGATTATTGGAATTGATGGACCATTTGCACCTTAATTTATGAAAGAGATTGGTCAAGCTCCATATTTGGTAATGGGCAAAATTGCTTGAATTACTTTCTCAGTAATTTGTTTCTTTTCTTGATGGATGACCGATGTTGTTGAAGTGGCAACAATTGTTGGACAACATATTTGATTGTTATCAAATGTCACCAAACATATGAGTGTTTAAATTCTAAACAATTTTTATACAAAATGTTATTTTTTAAAAAATGAATTCTTGAAAAACATTTAAACTAAAAGATATTCCAAATGGGCTCTTAATTATTCAAAATCAATTTCATGTTTGATTTTACACTTTTAAACGTGATTTTCATATCATTAAAATTGATTTTGAGTTTTTATATCGCATGTTTCAGAGTGTAATTTTGAATATGACAAATGTGATTTTAACTATTTTAAAAATCACTTCCAAACATGCACTCTCTCAAAAAATTATTTAATATGATTGTCACACATATGATTGTCAAAGTATATACAGTTTCACTCAACTCTACTGATCTTTCAGATCAAGATTAATATTAATACAATAAATGTACCAACATTCTAAACCTCTAGATGTATGATGAAGTTATAATTTTTATTTTATCAAAGATCCAATACTATAAAATCATTAGTCACATTACACCGGTCTCCTTGAGTTGAGTGTCTTTTTCTATTTGTTTATATGGGTTATCGATTTTTTCTCTTTTTCTCTTTGCCATCAACAATGTCTTTTATTTTTTAATTCAACAACATTGGGGAGGGAGGATTCGAACCTCTAACTTCTTGATCGAAGATACGTGTCAATTACTACTAAACTATGCTCACTTTGACAGAGTACTGCGACTTGTAGTTTTGGGTAATTTTCATGATCAAGGCAAAATTATTGAAAGAATAATGTAGTAGTAAACCTTGAGAAGTGTTCTCTTCTTACCCTTAATAATCGCGAGTCCATATACTATTATTGCACACTAATATAAATTTAAAACTGGCATCTAAATTGTGAAAAAAAAAAAAAAAAAAAAAAAAAACCCCACATTTGAAGCTCAATTTGTTTTTGTTTTTTTACCCCATGTAGAGGTGTTGACCTCTTAGTCATGATATAAACTGTATGTCAGTTGAGACATGTTTTTATTGGCAAAGCTCAATTTGTTAGCGTTGACAAATAACTTAGTGTTCTCATTCCAACTTTGATGACATAGCTTTGTCATTTTCTTTATGTTTTTTCTTTTTATTTAATTTAATTTAATTAAATTAACAAATGATTGAATAAGTCTCAAGATTTTAATAACCTAAACCAATAGGAAATAATATATTCCCATTGGTTGGTTGAAGATTGTGAAGCAGCTTAAAAGTCAACCATCTTGAAAAAAATAAGTATTTCACCCGTGGTAAATAAGTTGAGATTTTTTTTCCTCTTATTATTATTAATATTATTATTATTTTTTGCAAAGTTCAGATTTCTTATTACTAATATTAGTTCCACATTGTTCATAATTTTATTATATTTTGATTACTCTATGAAATAATAGAAAATGTCGATTCACCTCTCATGTTGAAGGAAGGGTTCTTTCAGCATGTTTTTGTCTTCATTCACATGCTTTCTATGATAATTCCTATGAGGTCATCCAACATATAGGATTTCACTAAGCCAAACACGCATAATTATAGAATTCCTATTATTGAGTCATTGAGAAAAGAAAAGTGCATGTTGTTGGTATAGTTAGTAACTATTAATTCTTTTAAGCTTTTATTAACTATGTCTTTCATATTCTTAGGATCCACTCTCATTCCAATGTGGTATCTATCCATTCATATACTCCTTCTAACTCGAGTGTCATATTTATAAAATCTATTATTGAGTCATCGAGAAAAGAAAGGTGCATGTTGTTGGTATAGTTAGTAACTATTAATTCTTTTAAGCTTTTATTAACTATGTCTTTCATATTCTTAGGATCCACTCTCATTCCAATGTGGTATCTATCCATTCATATACTCCTTCTAACTCGAGTGTCATATTTATAAAATCTATTATTGAGTCATCGAGAAAAGAAAGGTGCATGTTGTTGGTATAGTTAGTAACTATTAATTCTTTTAAGCTTTTATTAACTATGTCTTTCATATTCTTAGGATCCCCTCTCATTCCAATGTGGTATCTATCCATTCATATACTCCTTCTAACTCGAGTGTCATATTTATAAAACCTATTATTGAGTCATCGAGAAAAGAAAGATGCATGTTGTTGGTATAGTTAGTAACTATTAATTCTTTTAAGCTTTTATTAACTATGTCTTTCATATTCTTAGGATCCCCTCTCATTCCAATGTGGTATCTATCCATTCATATACTCCTTCTAACTCGAGTGTCATATTTATAAAACCTATTATTGAGTCATCGAGAAAAGAAAGATGCATGTTGTTGGTATAGTTAGTAACTATTAATTCTTTTAAAGCTTTATTAACTATGTCTTTCATATTGTTAAGATCCCCTCTCATTCCAATGTGGTATCTATCCATTCGTATACTCCTTCTTACTCGAGTGTCATATTTATAAAATATATATATATATATATATATATATATATATATATATGAATTCACTCTGGATTTTTTTTAGTACGTCAACATTTGAGGTGAGCGTGGATTCAAACCTTGACCTTATGATTGAGGGTACATACCAATTACCGTTGAACTAAACTCGTTTTTAAGAATTGCAATAGTTTGTAGAGACGGTAACTTTTAAGAATTGTGTGAGCCAAAAAAAAAAAAAAAAAAAAAAAAAACATTACCACTAAGTGAGATGTTTAATTTTGAATAAAAGAAGTTAAGTACTACCTATGATAACTTTATTACCTTGGATAACTTTTCCCTTTTAAAATTTATTGCCTATTCTAACAAATTTTGAAAATTTCGGATTTTATGTTTCCTATATATTTCTTTTCAAATTAGAATGAAATTTTGGTCCACTCAATTTTTTTTTATAACAATTCTTTTACCAAATAATTTAGAGTAAATAGAATACTTTATGATAAGTATAAATATATAAAAGAAATTGAATTAGCTAAAAAGTTTGGTATTATATCTATATAACTTGTCTTTTCAAGTCGTTAGAATTGAAATTTACCAAACACCAATTTATTTCATATTATAGGTATTTTCTTTTTAAGTTTTCATCTCCTTGATAGGTGCAACAATCCCAAACTAAACCTAATGGTTGTTTAATCTCAAACTAAAACTAATCCTTGTTTCAAATTTGGTAGGAAAGGAGTGAATCATTAATTATATTTCGTAAACACAATATTTAGATTTTTGTATATATTTGAATTAATTCATATGATAAGAAATGAAATTATTTTTATATTAAAAAATGAAAACATATTATATATTTTTCAAAAATATATCGAAAACCATACAATCTTGAACTTTTTTTTTTCTTTTCCTTTTTCTATTTGACAAAGGAAAATTATATCTCTATTTCACACAAAAATATACTAAAACATAAAATACTTTTTTTTTCTTGAATTTGAAGATAAATTTCTATTTGGTCTCTGAATTTCAAAAATTAATAGTGTTATAGGTAATTTTGGACCACCACAGCGTACGAGGAGCTGACAGGACAACCGAGAGGAGATAGGACCAGGAAAGGGACCCAGAGGGAAACCATACCGACGGGCCGGGCCAACGTGGCCCGACCCGTACAGTCGGCCTCGGCCTTGGGCCGAGGCCGAGGCCGACCACTCGGCCCGTTTGCGCGGGCCGAGTCCGTTTGCCTCCGCTCGGCCCCTATCGCTTCCAGCTACCTCGGTCCAGCCTGCTTCGTCCCCGAACGCCTCCAAACCCTAGGAGTCCGAGCAGGTATTTATACCCCTCTTCGTCATCGAAGAAAGGGACCGAAAACTCGATTCTTGACTTCTTTCTCTATTTTCTAGCTACTCAGTTTCCTGACTTAGGCATCGGAGGCGGTGTGGCCTACACCACACCGGTGTCCAGCGATTCTTGCTGGTCTTGCAGGTCACGTCTTCCCCAGCTTCTACAAATTCATTGTTGGTGTCACGTGAAGGGCAGGTGGATTGCTTGGCCAAATTTTGGCATCAACAAATAGTTTAGTCCCTGAGTTTTAAGAAATTGTTCTAAAAGCTCCCAAGATCGTTAGTAGATTAAATGATCAATGGATGATTTGACAATTTAATTTGGTTAGATAGTCATGATTTTTAATTTGTTAGAAAAAAAAAAATACTTGACTGCATTTCCTCACACACTCCATTAAAATTTGACAACTAAGAGAGAAAAGTATAAAATGAGAAAAAAAAAATTATCTTCTAATTATCGACATTTTAATGATGATATGTAAGGAGGTACCTATAGATTGGTATGATCCATCTCAAAGTTGGAACTGTGTGTATACAAAACTTTCCCAAATGATTTTGACCACTAACGTAACATATTATAAGCAATTCTCTATTCGTAAATACCTGTAAGGTATGTATTTATTCTTGTCCGCTTTTATTTATACCTCCTTCTTGTTGCTTTTGGAATCGCGAATTCAACAAACCTCCACCTTTTTTTAAAAAAAAAAAAAAAACATACAATGTCCAAACTAGTCGAACTGCGTTCATATTTACTTTGAAATCACCGACTTTAATGGATCTATATTGGCTAAAATAAATATGTCTAAACATATGGAATGTATATATTAATTGAATATGGAAACATTTGTGTAATGTCAATGGCTAAAATAAATATGTCTAAACATGTGGAATATATATATTAATTGAATATGGAACATTTGTGTAATGTCAAAGTTGGTGCAATATATCTAATTAGGCATTTGCACATTGTGTTAAAATAAAGTTGTAATTGAACAAAATGAGATGATGGTCTTATATTTTCTATTACAAATTGATTCCATTTGCACAAAGTTTGATAATTTTAGATTTTTGAAACTTGTATTATTTTTCTTTTTTAAATTGTGATAGTAGTTATCTTCTATAACTTTTAAAAAAATATTAGTGGGAGATATTAAATCACCACTGTGCAAAGAACAGTTAAAGTCTAGAGAAAATGAGATGGGAAAAATATTGCAAAAATTTATCTTTGATTAAAAAATTATTTTGTTTAGCCAACATGAGCATAACTCAACTGGCATAAGATTTGTACTAATGATCGAGACGTCTGTGTGGTTCAAATTCCTCCATCCCCACATGTTAAAGAAAAAAAAAACTATTAGATTAGGACTGAATTTAACCTTTATTTTTAATACATCTAGGAATAAATTCTTTTTTGCTTCTTCTTTACAAAAACTTCAAAAATGCTTTAAAGCATTGCTGCTCATTAGAACAATCATGGGTGTATTTGTTCGATCAAATGGCGTGTAAAGATCACCAATTCAAACTATGAAGGAAAATGGAATAATGAAACTTTATGATTCAAGATTTAAAAGAGAAAGGACCCACATCCTCCATGTTCGGTTCCATTGTGGAAGCTTATTTTCCTCCAGATGATTATAGAGATTTTTTTTTCAGAAAGCGTAGAAATCAATTGTGTTCGAGGCTCACTCATTCCAACCCAAGTTAAATTAGAAATTGATTGTTGAATTTTCAACATCAATAATTTGTCTCTAAATTAAAATTGATAGTTGCATTTTTAATTGTGATAGTTGTTCTTTCACTATAATTTAAAAGATATTGGTGGAAGATATTAAACCACCACAACTAAGTACTATCACACACACAGAAAAATAATCAAATATTATCTAAAAATTAATGTTAATTGTCTTAAAAAAAATGCATCTACATTACATATAACCTTATATATATACCATAGATTATCTCTTTGTTTGGCAACTAAGAAATCAATCTATCATTGAAGAAATCTAAGAGAGAAAGAGAGAAAAATGAGTCACTGCAACCAGCCATCTCCTACTGTTGTCCCTCCACAGGAAGGTATAATCAGAGCTAACACAAATGCACTTGTTTTTAGTTCTATTTGATAATTATTTAGTTTTTGAAAATTATGCCTGTTTTTTTCTCAATTTTTTTATGATGATAGATTTTCATCTTTGTTAAGATATTTAAATTTTTGGCCAATGTCCAAAAAAACAAAAACAAGTTTTTGAAACTGTTTTTTTTTTTTTTTTTTGTTAATTTTTAAAACTTGAATTTAGGTTATGAAAACCTAAGGTGGATAACAATCTACAATGTGGACTATTTGGAAGGAAAGGAACAGTTTTTGTATCTTCAATGAGAAAGCTCATAGAATCTCTCTGATCTACGAAGATATTAGTGTCCTAACTCTCGGTCTTCTTCTTCTAAGCTATTCTCTGGCTAAGATGCGCCTTCTATTTCTCTGAATTGGTTGGTGTTTTTGTAATGCACCTTTGTATGTTTCTATTCGACTCTAATGAAGTATCTTTTTTTAAAATAAAAAAAAAAGATAGATAACAAAACAAAGAAACTTATCTGGTAAAAATAGTGATTATAAGCTTTAAGCTTCAAAGACAAAAAAATTAAGGCCCCTGTTTGATAACTATTTGAGTTTTTTGTATCTAGTTTTTGAAAATTAATCTCGTTTTCTCCTTATAACATTGGTTTATGAACGACACATTTGAATTCTTAGTCAAATTCCAAAAACGAAAACAAATTCTTGAAAAAACTACTACTTTTTTAGTTTTCAAAGCATTTGACCTGGTTTTTGAAAACATGGGAATAATGTAGATAACAAAACCAAAATAAACTTATAGTGTAAAACAATGTTATCAAACGAGACCCAAATAATTATCGAACGGACCTTAATTTTGTTGAATTTCTACTAAAATGAAGCATTTCTTGGTGTTGATTCAATTTGACTCATTTTTTCTTCAATGTCAATGATTATAATCAACAGGTCATCCTCCACCAGCAGGATATCCTCTGCAAGGTGGTTCTTCTTCGACTCAAAAGTACAAACAAAAACAGCGAGGAGAAAAACAAGGACGATCTTGTGGACGATGTTGTTGTGAATTTTGTCAAAGTTTGGGAAGATTGTAAGTCCCCTCTCGTCATCCATTTTAGGACTCGTTTGGAATACCTTTTAGTTTAAATGTTTTTCAAGAATGCATTTTATTTTAAACATTCTATATAAAAATTGTTTAGAATTTAAACACTCGTATGTTTGATTACATCTCCTTCATAAGTGTTTTTATATCCAAGTTAAAAAAATTGCTTGCAAGTGTTTCTCGCTATATCCCTGACAAAAACAATTTAAACAAAATTTCAAAGATAACATTTTTTTTTTTTTTACAATATATGGGGAAGGGGGATCCGAACCACAGACCATGTAGTTACCAATACAACTTTATGTCAGTTGAGCTAAGCTCTTGTTGGCTTTCGAATATAACATTCAATCAATGTGTGTCCTCACAACGTATATTAACATTTGTATGTATTGGGTTATTTCATACAATAATTAGACCTAATTTATGATCTTAAGAATTATAAATGAAAATCAAAATAATATATCCTTTGTTGTTGTTTAAAATTGTCTAGAACCAAGATTTTAAAAAAAAAAATCATGTTGTTTATTTACTAGCAATTGTTTAGAATCAAAATATAAATTAGACAAATAACAATTACAAGAATATCACTTTCATTTTCTAGCTAACTAAAGATGCATTGACTAAATAGAATGTTAATATAATTTTTAATAACGATAAGCAATAGTAGTGTTATTATTATTATTTTAACTATTTTATAATAACTCATTATAATAAAATTACATCAAGTAAAAAAAGTCAATCCTACTAAAAGAGGATATTGATATTTATTAATAACAACTAAGTGAAATTAAATATAAGTTTGTAGTGTTAAAGTTTATTTTTTATCCAAAAAAAAAAAAGATATAAAATATTATAAATTTTATTGTCATGATATTTAATAATAATAAATTACATTTTTAACTTAATTGATATTTATTAATAACAACTAAGTGAAATTAAATATAAGTTTGTAGTGTCAAAGTGAGTATAGTTCAACAGTAATTGACATGTAACATCGACCACCAAATTAGAGGTTTGAATCTCCCCCACCCCAAATGTTGTGATATATATATATATAAAAGTTTTTAGTATTTTATAATAAAATTGTATCAACTTAAAAAGATACTATAAAATTTAAAGAAAAATTATTTATGGAAAATAGATATTATTTTTAGTTATATATTTTAATATTTGTTAAAAGTACAATGATAAACAATGAGCAGATTAAAAATTGAGTATAAAATTTTAATTTGGTAGAAAAAATCACATAATAAAGAGAATTTGCAGTGGGTGGCAAATAAGAATTATATAATTGTAAATATAGCACAATGTAAAAAAAATTGCAAATATAACAAAATCTATCGGAGTATATTACTCATAGACACTAATAGACTCTGGTTAATTAGAATCTATCTGATAGACTTCAATTATTAGAGTTTATCAGCGATAGACTATGATTAATCAGAATCTATCAGTGTCTATCGTTGATAGACTCCGGTTAATCGAAATCTATCGGTGACTATTATTGATAGACTTTTATTAATCAAAGTTTATCAGTGATAGACACGGATAGAATCTGACAACAGCTTTTTGGTCTTATACAATTAATTTTGCTACATACGTAAATAGTTTACAATTATGTTATATTTGCTATTAATTTGTTCTAATTTATCATTTATACAACTACCCCTGTAATAAAAAGGAATAAAGTAGTATGATTTAATAAAAAAAATTAATGATAAAAAGGTTGTAGGTCCACTGTTTTTTTTTTTTTTTTTTTTTTGACAACCACTATTGTTATATATATCTCTGTGCAAAAGTCAACAACAGTTAACTCAATTGGCATAATCTTATACCGGTAACCACAAAGTCTGCGGTTGGAATCCCCTCAGTATATATATATTTGTGCAAAAATATCTCTAACTTCGGTTCTAAATTTTGCAGTTTGCGTTGCCTTTTTTGTTGTGCTCTAAGTGGTTGTCCCATGTGAAAACTGAAGAGGCGACTTTTCTACCCACGACAAAATTTAAATTAATAATTTCCATTGTTATTTTGTATTTGAATTATTTAATCTCCAATTTGAAATGTTTCATTTTCAATCTCCATGAATTATTGTGTAATTGTAGACAGTATTGTTTACTCCAAGGGTATGTTTTCAAATTCTAATTTGGTGATCAATAAACGAGTCTTTGATTTCTAGTTCACTCGAGTACTACACCTGCACTCACTCAATTTTATTTAGAGAATCAAATTAATAATCGAGATGAGAGAGAATAAATTGACACAGTAGACAAAATAAATCCGATCGGCGGACTGGTCTTAGAAAATTGATTTCACCAAACGGGTATCGTAAATTAATTAATGATTTAATCCATATTAATTTCATTGGTCAAGGGATATAAATTTTCAATAACCCTTTCTGGCGAGCACTAGTTAATCGTTTTTGCCAAGTAAAAGACCAATATTTTTATCTGGTTCTAATAATTAGCAAAGGTTTTAATGAATAATATAAGTCTTTTAACGACCTCTAAAGGAACTCTAAATCTCCCCATTTAAAAGTCATTAACTTATGCATTTCATTTTAACTTTAAACCACTATCAGAAGTAGATAAAAAGCATAATTAAATAGAATTGCCCTATTCATCCAATTAAGAAAAATAAATTAATCTATGGGCAAAAATTTTGTGTCTACATTAATCCTTAAAGTACAAAAACATTTGCTACTCATAACCAAGTCTATACAACAAAATTTGATGCTAAATTTCATAACAACATTAAATTAATCAAAGGAAAAAAGATGAGAATTTAATGTCATCTTTTTAATTGTATTCCATCTTTTGAATCAATCTCGAAAATTTCAAGTCTTGAAAATTCATTATATTCACTCTCTTCAATGATCTCCTTATCGTCCAATTTTGTTCCAGTTGCAAATTTTCTCCTTTCCTCTCCAAAACTTTTTTCTGTGTGCCACAAGCTGAGCAAGCCCAACGTTTAATAAGAAAGTTTATATAGTATTATTAAGACGCTTTAAGTAGGATTGAGATGCTATAGGTCATAACATGTTGAGACATTGTGTACATCGTCAAGACGCTACAATTAAATAGCCAAAAACGCTTTAAGTCGTAATATCTTGACGCAGTCTTTCAAATTTTGGTATTTTGGCACTTATGCAAACGTTAAAACACTCCTAAATGGGTGTTTATAGACATTATCTATAGTTATGTTCTTTTTTTTTTTTTTTTTTTTGAAAGATCTATAGTTATGTTCTTGAATTATGCCTTTGTAGGCACTTCAATATTACACTTACCTCAAAGCATTGGAATTTCTCATAATATCTCTTGTTTTCTTTAAATCTCCTTGAATTACTTCATTACAACAAGATATTCAATATGTGCATAACTATAACTATGATCCAGATAATTTAAAGACTAGCATTAATATTTATCCTATAGTAATGTATAAAAATAGCTTTCAGCATGTCAAAAAGAGCATAGCTCAACCGGCATGCATAAAACTTATATCCTTAACCAAGAGGTTATATGTTCAAATTTCTCACCCCACATATTGTAGAAAGAAGGAAAGAAAGAAAAGGAAAGGAAGAAGGAAGGGAAAAAAAAGTACCATACTTAATAAGTCATAAAAGGGACAAATTTGAAAAACAATAAAATTACATCAAAATTATTAAATAATATGCGAATAATAATTTAATGTCCTTGGTGGTTCTATCGTCATCTCCTCCTTCTTTTGAAGTCCTCAAATCCAAATCATTGCCTTGTAAGACAGTTTTGAAGTCATGAGAAGAAAACGGTGTGACTCTTCCTGGGTTTCTCCAGGATGATCTCCCTTGTAAAGAAATTTCATAATGATCATGAGAGATGTTAAAGGCTCGTGATCTTCTTTGGTTTCAACTCCATCTGTTTCGAAAAGCATGATAGTCCTTCCAAATCTCATGCAACTTCCGATCATAGAAAGAATTAGCTGGGTCAATTTTTTTTAGCTTTGCTTCACTCAATGTAACGACCTTCGAAAACTCAAAGAAAAACTAGGTAAACTTGGTTGAAGCGCATGCATGACCTATTAGAAAACAAACTCTTTCATCAAAATTTTTAAGATTTTGTTTTGAAATTGAGAAAGATTTGTACTCACAAGTTTTTTGACGGATTCTCAAAACATATTCCAACTCAAATCTCCTCAAATCAATGGATCATAGTCAACTACAGTATCTCAAATGGATCTCAATAGAAAACTTTAATAAGACAGCTCAAACTCCAAATTTCAAAACTTCGAATAATCTTTCCACAAGTTTTTATCCTAGATAGTTGCTTTTAATTTTAGTCACCAATTTGAGTTCGCTAGCTCTGTTCAACCTTTGTCGAACACTCTAATCAAAAGAAAAAAAAAAAGTATAAACACTTGTATCCTTTCAAAAAGGTTGAGCAAGTTAGATAGAGAAATTATAAAGTAGCTAGGTTTTTATTTGTATTCATTTTCATTCTTGTATTGAATTTTACCTTTGTGTTACATCCCATGGACACAATTTATACTATGTGGTGCATAAGAGTGCAACCCTAGGTCTATAGTAGAGTGATCGAATGAAAATTAATTGATTAATTAATTTTATATCATTGAAGCTTATAGATCCATTAGGTCCCCTTATTAGCTCATATAATAACACTAAAAGGATCAATTTAGTTGAAAGAAATATTTGAAATGTTGAAATGAGTATTTAATATATTTGATATATTAAATATAAAAGAGAAAAAATAAATTAAAATTAGAAATATTTAAATAATATTTAATATATCATCTTCTCAAAAAAAATATTTAATATATCATATATATTAAATATAAAAGAGAAAATATTGTTGATGGTCGATTTTGGCCAGAGGATCTCACCTGACCTTCACGTGCCACCAACGGTAAATTTGTAGTTGAGGGGGGAAGACGTGGCCTGCAAGACAGTAAATCTGCACACCGGTGTGGTGCTCACCACACCGGCTCCGATGCTTAAGTCAGCAAACAGAACGATAGGGCGTGAAAAAGTAAGAGCAAGAGGAGAAAGCAGAGAATAGAGAGTAGAGTTTAGGGATAGAATTCGGGATCCCCTCTTCAGTGGCGAAGAGGAATATAAATACATGTTCATCCTCCTAGCCTTTTTAGGGTTTCGGAGGCGTTTTAGGTCAAACCAGGCGAAACCGGGGCATCCAGAGGCGGTGGGGACCAGACGAGACCGAACGGGCTCGACCCGCGTGAGCGGGCCGAGGGTCGGCCCCGGCCCACGGCCGAGGCCGACCATGTGCTCGGCCTCGGCCATGGGCCGAGGCCGAGCAGGGGGTCGGGCCTAAAACCCGACCCCTTCGGTCTTGGCCCGTCTCACTTGCCGGTTTTGCCCCCTTGGTCCATCTTTCAGCCCGATTCCTCCCCGGTTGTCCTCGTCAGCTCCTTGTATATCGGGGTGGTCCAAAATTGCCTATAACATTAAGCCCCCACTCTTGAATTGGGATTCGAGGTGACTTATTGCTATAAGTTGAGCTCCTTAAGCCCAATTTAAGAGTAATAACCCTTGCCTTGGGTTGGCTTATGTGTAGCTTTGTTGTCATCCTGCAAAGTAGGATAGAAGTAGACACTCCCTGAATAGGGGTTAGATGAAATGGAAATGAAAAAGGGTGAGAGATTACAAAAGTGGTGCTGGTCGGCCTCGGCCTCGGGAAGAGGCCGAGCATCATATTTTGCAATTTTGCTTAGGGGGCGTACTGGGTCACCTGGAGTGCTTCAGATCCAGGGCTTGTCCATGAAAATATGCAAGAACAAAAGGTTTCGAGCTCCTGCATAGAAAAGTTGTTTTCTACAAAAGAAAAGTGAGGGAAGTGGCTAGGGTCGGCCTCGGCCTCAAGCCCCCGTTAGCCTAAAATTTGGCTCCCTGCATCCATATGTTAGTCATTGTAGGAAAATAATAAGAGAATAGGTTCGAACATGTAAAATTTTGTAGAGCATGCTAAACCTGGGTGCTTTTTGTTTAATAGGGAGTGCATATCCCATGTTACTTGTTTTTTGTTCAATAGGGAGTGCATATCCCCTTTACAGCCCCCAATCTCAAGAAAAACTTTATTAAAACACAAAGTATAGTTGAGTAAATAGGAGAATACCTTTAGAGTTTGTGCTCGGCCTCGGCAAGAGGTGCTCGGCCTTGGCAAGAGGTGCTCGGTCTCGACTCCTGCAGGGTGAGCTTGACTTAGATGAAGTGTATGGACTCATGCCAGGTGAGGCGAGGTAGACTCGTTGGTCCAGGCTCACATGGTCTCACTCTGGATGAGGCGAGGTAGACTTCGACAGTCCAGGCTCGCATGCAGGCGTGGGCGCTAAGGTAGGCGTGGGCACCATAGGCTCGCTGAAGCGTGGGCTCTATGGGCTCGCATGTAGGCGTGGGCACTATAGGCTCGCGTGAAGCGTGGGCACTATAGGCTCGCATGTAGGCGTGGGCACTATAGGCTCGCTGAAGCGTGGGCACTATAGGCTCGCATGTAGGCGTGGGCACTATAGGCTCGCTTGAAGCGTAGGCACTATAGGCTCGCATGTGGGCGTGGGCACCATAGGCTCGCTGAAGCGTGGGCTCTATGGGCTCGCATGTAGGCGTGGGCACTATAGGCTCGCATGAAGCGTGGGCACTATAGGCTCGCATGTGGGCGTGGGCACCATAGGCTCGCTGAAGCGTGGGCTCTATGGGCTCGCATGTAGGCGTGGGCACTAGAGGCTCGCATGAAGCGTGGGCACTATAGGCTCGCATGTGGGCGTGGGCACGATAGGCTCGCTTGAAGCGTGGGCACTATAGGCTCGCATGTGGGCGTGGGCACCATAGGCTCGCTGAAGCGTGGGCTCTATGGGCTTGCATGACGTCTTATTACGTTCCTGGAAACACACTCTAAGCCTTGACAAGGGAACATCTAGGTCCTATCATTAATGCTAACGCTTGCTTTGAATGGTAAAACAAAAGGGAAAGTCTACTCCTACCTACCAACAGAAAAATGAGCGACAGTGCTCTGATTACATGATAAATGTGCAAATAAAGAAAACTAGAATTCCCTAAACTAAGGCTTAGTGTGCTCTCCAGAATGTTGTCCTTGACCCTGGCAAGAGGTGTGGTAGGGCTCGGCCTCGGCCTCGGCCATGGCCATAGGAGAGTCTGTTTTGGTCCTCAACGGATTTCCAGAAGTGGTCCACCACCATCTTTGCCCGGGTCATCTCTGGTCGGCCTCGGCCATCTCTGGTCGGCCTCGGCCTTTGCGGTGAATTCCTTCAGGTATCCGTTTCGGATCAACGCTTCGATCTCGTCTTTTAGCTGAATGCAGTTCCTGGTTGAATGTCCATGATCTCGATGGAAGAGACAATACTGGCTTTTGTCTCTGTGGTCAGGATTTGACTTCAGCTTCCGGGGTGCGCTGAGGAAGTTTGTATTCCTTATCTCCATCAAGATCTGCTCTTGTGGGACTGAAGTAGGGGTGTACTTTTCAAACTTCTTCAAGTAGTCCCCTTGGTCTGGTCGGCCTCGGCCATTGTCTGGTCGGCCTCGGCCATGGTCTGCTCGGCCTCGGCTTCCCTCGTCGGTCCGCTGCCTTTTGTCCTTTTTACTATCGTAGCTAGATGAAGAAAACCTCTTGTACTCTCGTTCTGATCTCTTTGACTTCAGCAACTCCTCTGCGCTCATATACTTCTGTGCCCGGGAGACGAACTCCGCATAGGTTCGAGGCTGGCTCTTACCTATTGAATTGAGCAGTCTTTCGTCTTCTAGTCCAGCTGTTATGGCCACCAGGGCTGCTCCCTCACTGTACCCCTCATCATTAAAACGAGTTATGTAATCACGCAAGCTCTCACCTGGCTGTTGTTTGACCGTCAAGAGGTTGATGTGAGGCTTGCGCTGCTCTCTGGCTCCCATGAACTGTGCAAGGAATGCTTGGGCCAACTCTTTGAAACAGCTGATGGATCTCCTTTTCAGCCTCTCAAACCAGTGCCTGGCTGATCCTGTCAGAGTGAAAAAGAATGCACGGCACCTGATTGCATCTGAGACGCCGTGGAAGTCCATCCAGCTTCTGTTTGCGTTTAGATGTTGCACGGGGTCTTTCTTGCCATCGTACTGTTTGAACGTGGGTACCTTAAACTTCTGAGGCACCTCGGCTTTCATGACTTCTTCTGTGAAGGGCGGATCGACTCGATCGGCTAGTTCTTCCAAGTTTTGATCTCCAAGGTTCTTTGACTTCAGCTGGTCTCCCTGAGGATTTCCGAGCTCCTTTAGTGCATTAAGAAGCTCGGTCTTCCAAGGGAGGTCATCTTTCTTGGCCTCGGCCTCGGCCAACCTAGCCTCGGCCTCGGCTGCTCTAGCCTCGGCCTCGGCAGCCCGGGCTTCAGCTTCGGCGGCTTTGGCCTCGGACTCAGCAGTTTTGGCACTTCTGCGCTTCTCAACGATCAGATTCCTCAGGTCTGTCTTAGTATGACCGTAGCTTGGGGTAGAAACTGTGTAGTGACGCCCCTTAAGTGTGCATGACTCTGGGCTCCTTCCCCTTCCTCGGGTCTCTAATCAAGCTCCCCTCATGGACTTTGGTGCTAGGGCCGGGTTTATCCAGGATTTGGAGTATTCTGGATAAACTCTGATTCATTCCCTTCACCTCATCCTCAAGGGCGGCAATCTTGGTGTCGGCATTCTCTGCTCGGCCTCGGCCTCGGCCTGCTTGTCTCGGTGACCCCCGGACGTTGTCATCGTCACGTGACCTCCGCTGGTGGCGGTCACCATCCGAATTCTCTATGTTTACGTCTTGGTTTTTCTTCTCCATACCCTTACTCATGGAATAACCGATGTGCAGATTAACAGGCTTTCTTCCCCACAGACGGCGCCAACTGTTGATGGTCGATTTTGGCCAGAGGATCTCACATGACCTTCACATGCCACCAACGGTAAATTTGTAGTTGAGGGGGGAAGACGTGGCCTGCAAGACAGTAAATCTGCACACCAGTGTGGTGCTCACCACACCGGCTCCGATGCTTAAGTCAGCAAACAGAACGATAGGGCGTGGAAAAGTAAGAGCAAGAGGAGAAAGCAGAGAATAGAGAGTAGAGTTTAGGGATAGAATTCGGGATCCCCTCTTTAGTGGCGAAGAGGAATATAAATACATGTTCATCCTCCTAGCCTTTTTAGGGTTTCGGAGGCGTTTTAGGTCAAACCAGGCGAAACCGGGGCATCCAGAGGCGGTGGGGACCAGACGAGACCGAACGGGCTCGGCCCGCGTGAGCAGGCCGAGGCCGAGCAGGGGGTCGGGCCTAAAACCCGACTCCTTCGGTCTTGGCCTGTCTCACTTGCCGGTTTTGCCCCCTTGGTCCATCTTTCAGCCCGATTCCTCCCCGGTTGTCCTCGTCAGCTCCTTGTATATCGGGGTGGTCCAAAATTGCCTATAACAAATATATTTATTGTATTTGATACATTAAATAAGGAAATATTTAAAAATATATGTGTAAAATTTAATTAAGATTCATATAGGTTAAATATATCACACATAAGATTTGAATATAATTGAAATAAGTAAAGTATATATTTTTTAATTTTTTTTTAGAAAAGAAAACCATTCATAAAGATGAAAACTGTCGAGTACAACCACCCTCATAAAGGAGAGGGATAAACCACGATGGAAACTCAAGCCCCAAAAAATACATCCTTCTTCCCCGCGGGAAGTTACACCCTGAAACAAAAAAGAAGGCAATAGCAGCTGGATTGGAACCAATTCAAGCAATACTATGGGCTAAAGTATTCACTCTCCTGCTGCAATGCTTGCAGACGACCTCTTCCGGAGACAAGACCATCAACAGAATGGCGTCCGTGATGTTTTTGGTCTCTAATAGATCCTTCGACCTTCCGATAAGAATGTTATAACCGCGCGAGCGCATATGATTCGATTTCGATACCAATACCATTCTTCCTGCATTCATCAAGAATGTTCTTCATCCCTTCCAAAAGCGCCATGGCCTCAAGGGCTTTAATTTAATCGGCCAATTTTTCCTCATATGCTTGAAACCCGTGTACATTATGGATCCTTCGGAGTCACGAGCAATCCAGCTGATTCCACCTCTTCTGGTAGCGTCAATCCAAGTTATGTAAGATATTGAAATTTATTGTTTGATTTTGGTTAAGATTCTATCATAATTCCTATTAAATTGAGCTAAAGATACACATCTCCTCCCTAGAGAATACTTAGAATTCTCACCCAGCTTTCTCAGTCGATTTTCATTTAAAGGAAAACATAAGTGTATCATTTCATTAATATTTTAAATATATGAGTAGTATATCGAAAATTAATCATCATTCATTATAGGTAAAAGATGAGTGTTATGGAAAAAACTAAGGTTTCTGATAAACCATTTGAATTTTAGTTTTTGAAAATTAAGCTTATAATCAACCATCCTCTTACCTATGAGTTTTTATTTGTTTTGTTATCTAAGCTTTGAAAACTAACAAAAAAAAAATAGTTTTAAAAAATTTGATTATATTTTTGGAATTTGATGACAATTCAGATATTTTCTTTAACAAAAACAAAACTGCCTTGAGAAAAGTCAATAAGAACATAATTCAATTGGCATAAAGATGTACTCATAACCATGAGGTCTGTGGTTCAAATCCTTCACCTCCATATTGTAAAAAAAAAAAAAAAAAAAAAAAAAAAGTAATTTTTTAAAATCCAATGGTTATTAAAAAGGGTAAAATTTTCAAATTTTAGCCTTAAAATTGTTATTAAACTAGCCTTGGATTATTTATAAAATCAATCTAATTGGCGGAATTATTTTCCTAGAAAATTCAGGTCAACTATTCTGCTTTCACAATTTTTTTTTTTCCACAAAGAATGTTTTATTGGCTTTCATCTTCCGATGGAACTAATTAAATTATTTTTCTGTAGCAATTATTTGCATTGACATTTAGATAGTCTTTAAAAAAATAAAAATAAAAAGTGCAAAAATATTGCGTGTTGATTTTTTTTTTTTTTTTTTGTCTGTTTTTTTAGTTGGGAGATTCAAATAACTTAGTTATGTTCACCTTGACTTTTTTTTTTTTTTTTTTTTTTGTGTGATGGATCATGATTTGAGTCTTTCATTTTTTTTCTCTTTTACTAAATATTAGTTATGAATAATCAATTAATTTTTTTACACAATTAGTTAATTAATTATTATACCAACAAGAGTATGGTTCATGTTCTCAAAAAAAAAAAAAAAAAAAAAACAAGAGTATGGTTCAACTGACATAAAGCTTATATCATCGACCAAGAAGTCTGAAGTTCAAATCTTTGCCCTATATGTTATAAGAAAAATGTTTTATGAAGTTTTATACATTTATGCTAGGTTTGGAATCTTATGATTTTGAGTGATTTAAAATCAATTCTATTGTTTGTTACCATAAAGGAGAGAGTAACTTGAGATCTGAAATGATTTCAGATCGTGTTTTTAAAAAAACTAATTAAAACCATAGGATTGTGTAAGATTTCATAGAAGTTTCTTGAAAACATGTCGAGGATCTCACATTGAAAAAGATAGGTGGAGACCTCACAAGTTTAAGATAGATGAGTTACTCCACTCATTGCCAATTGGTTTTGAGATTAAACCACGTGAAACACTTTTTTGTTTTTAAAAGTTTACATATGCTTTATAAAATCTAAAAATTGAAAAATAAATAGGTTATCACTTATCAAAAACACAAAAATAATTCATAAGATGTAAATTTATTAATATTGTATTAAAATGAAATTTGCAATATATGAATGAGTGAAATGAAGTTTCTTCGTACTAAAAAAAATCTTTAGAAAAAATAAAAAAGAAGTTTCTTCAAGGAAAAATAATGACCAAATTGCCTCAAATATAATTCTTTTAGCCTTCTTATCTTTTAAATTAATACAAATGTTTTAAAATAATAATAAAAAGATAAGAAGAAGATAATTGGTTTAAATATATCTGTCATAATCTTTCAAATAATATTCCATCCTATGAAAAAAGTTCAAGCCTCTATTTTCCAATCCAACATTGTTATCCCTTTACAAACTTTAAAGACATATTATTGCAAGTTTCAAAAAAAAAAAGACATATTATTGCAAGTCAATAAGCTTGTTGTTTTCTTTATATTTTTAAATGTATAATTAAATTAAAGTAATAAACTATTTGAACAAGTCCCTAAAGGCCTATTCAAAGAAAGAAAAAAAATAAGTCCCTAAAGACTTTGACCAACAAAATTAAATCAATATGAAATAATATATACATTAACTTGGCTTTTTAGTAAAAAAAAAATGTAAGATATGAGAATTTGAACCTCCAACTTTAAAAGAACCAGTATATATCAATTACTGGTAAGTTATACTTACTTTTTTGTTAAAAATTACGAACCGAATAAATATTATCACCAAACACGGGTGGATGAAGTTTTCATTCAGAAAGAAAATGTGTGACTTTTTTTTTTTTTTTTTTTGAAAATAAGAAAATGTGTGACTTTTAACTAGAAATCATTCATTTAATAAATAAATAAATACTCATCTTTTTAGTTAATTTGATTTTTGTTATGAAATATTATGAATATCATTGTTTTAAAAAAATATTAAAAAAAAAGCAAAGATCTATTTTAAAAACAAATTGAAGCTTATTTGAACTAGGGTTAAAATATCGATGTTGATAGAAATGTTGAGGTCTCAATTTTATAGAAATGTTGATGTCGATGGATATTTTTGGACAACTATTTAAAACAATCTTTTTAAAATAAATAATTGGTTTACATTTTTTTTTTGGAGAAGATAATTGGTTTACATTTTTAAAATAAGTTAAAATACTTATTATAAATATTATCTCCACATTAGTTACATTTTGTTGTTATTTTGATCGATTTTTCTACGAAATAATAGAAATGTCGATTCACTCTTCATGTTGATATCGAACTCATGGACACATGTAAATGTCGATGAAAATATGAACATGTTGACAAATATTTAATACATTTATTTGAATTTGATTTTCATCTTTCAAAAAGGGGAAAAAGAAGAACTTTATTTTCCTAAAAGTATCATAATCAAATTAATAATGCTAGCACGTGGTTTAGGTGTATACAAAAATGGGCTTAGCTGTAAAATCAACACGTAATCATGTGTGGTGCGTCCCACCCACTTTATTGTACGCTTTTTTATTATTACCCTATCCAAGTGAATCTAAAAATTTAAATGCATCTGGAACGTGTATTTCTTTAATGGAAAAATAATCACCACCGTTTATTTTAATGACTAGGTTTTGACCCAGCTGTAAGTCTGACGTGTCAGTACTGCCACGTCTATATACTCAAATACAACAAAATTTTAAAGTAAAATATTCTATATACATTTTCAGAGTATTATTACTAAATCATTAATTATGTTAATATATATATATATATATATATATATATAAGAATGAAAATGTTACAACGTCCACGCACAATAACTAAAAGGTTTAAATTTCATTTTAGTCTCTAAAATTTTAAATTTGTTCTATTATTGTCTTTAAACTTTCAAAACGTTTATTTTAGTTCATAAACTTTCAAATTTGTTATATTCTAATCCTTGAACTTTTAAAATGTCTATTTTAATTTCTAAACTTTTAAAAGTAATTAGTTTGCTTCTTGTTATATGTTACTTTTATACTTCAAATCCGTTTTTTCCAATGTTCGTCTCTAATTTATTTGACTTGAAATCATACTTGTATTAACAATCTAATAGATATACTCAAAGTTGTGTCATTAATCTGTTAAAATTGAAATAAAATTAAGGACAAAAATAGTTATTTTTTGAAAGTTCAAGGACTAAAATAGACATTTTAAAAGTTTAGAGACCAAAATGGAACAAAGTTAAAAGTTCAGAGACTAAAATGAATATTTCGAAAAGTTCAAAGATCAAAATAGAATAATCCTAAAAGTTTAGAGACTAAAATAGGATTTAAACATAACTAAAAAGGAAAAAGAAAAAAAAATGATGTTATATTCCGGTATACTATCCAAAATAATTTTCACAAAATCTTTTAATAATGATGATTAAATAATTGTTCCCATTAAAAAAAAAAATGAAATAAATCAATCATTGTGAAATGTCTTGTAAACTAATATAACATTTAAAATTCTAACCTAATGTTTCAATAATAAAGATTGTTTTTTTATAACAAATTCTTTAATAACTCGTTGGATAAAACATCAATTACCACCACAAAAGTTGATAGTTCATTCTTTGATCCTCGAACCCAAAATTTAAATTATAGTTTGGTTTCCGTACATAATAATAATATAAATCAAATGTAAATAAATGGGAAAAATACATTTTTAGTTCCTAATTAAGGTTTAGGATATGTTTCATTTTGGTCCCTTAGTTTTCAAACTCAACAATTTAGCGCCTGATGTTTGTTTTAGTTTTATTTTGGGACCTCCCTTCTCGATTTTCCAACAAACAAAAACCACGTTAAAAAAAATGTTGGAGAAAAGGAGAAAAAAGAAGAAGAAGAAAAGAAGAGAAGAAGGAAAAAAAAAGTCACCGATAAGTGGTGGTCGTCGGTCGTCGGCCGCCGTTGGCTATTGGCCATCTGCAACAGACGAGGGGAATGAGGAAAAAGAAGATGAAGATGAAGAAAAGGGAGGAGGGGAAGAAATTAAAAAATAATAATAAAATTTTTATTTAGAAAATTTTAAAAAATATTTTTTTAATAAAAAAAATAGCGCAACGTTAGCAAACTGTTAGTTTCTAATAGAAAAATAGATGGAGAGACCAAAATGAAACTAAAACTGGACTAAATTGTTGAGATAAATATAGTTAAAAACGATTAAAGAGGTTCGAATTCTTCATCTTTTTTTTTTTTTTTTTTTTTGAGTATATCAACATTTGGGAGTGGAAGAATTCGAACCTCTTGTTCGATAGTACATGTCGATTAGCTACTCGCTTTGGTTTTTTCATCTAAATTTTATTGAACTCAAATAATAATAATAATAATAATAAACGAAATAACGGCGAAATTTCTCGTAAACTAATACATAAATTCAAACTTCAAATTTCAAAAAAAAAAAAAATCGGGACCTAAAGTCATTCTTTATGCGTATAGTTTTATACTTATAGCTCTCATCTCTCTGTTTTGAAACCAAGAAAAAATCAATCCGATCGTTCAAGAAATCTCAGAGAGAAAACGAGACGGAAAAATGAGTTACTACAGTCAGCCACCGCCTCCCGTCGGCGTTCCTCCGCCGCAAGGTAACATCAGAACCAATGCTCTTCGTCTTTCTTGGATTTGCAAGGTCCAAATCGAACGGATCTTGCTGTTTTTTCAGTCAAAATCGATGTACTCTTTGTTTTCGCGCTTCGATTTGACTGATTTTTGGCTGCGATTCTGTGAATGTCGATTGAATTTTAGGTTATCCGCCGGGAGGTTATCCGAAGGACGCTTATCCACCGCCAGGATATCCGCCGCAGGGCGGTTATCCTCCTGCCGGTTATCCTCAGCCGGGATATCCGCCTCCGGCGTATGGTCCGGCGTACGGTCAACATCCGCCTCAACATCAACAACAACAGCAACAAGTTGGATTCCTTGAAGGCTGGTAAGTCTCTGCTTCGATTTCGTTTTTTGTGACCTTACTGGCTGCGATTTAAATGGCGCTTTCGAGTTGAAATTGAGTCAATGAGTCTTCACGGCGGCGAAGTGCTCGGTTACGGTTACAGATTCGATGATTATCGGTCCTTGTGCGGCGGAGATTCTTAGTTTTCGAATTTTTGTTTGCTCTCTCTTTTTTTTTTGGGGGGGGGAAGAAAGATCAATTTTTAATATTAAACTTCATGTTTTCTAATAATTTCTATTTTGATGATGAAATTTTTGTTAGTTCCACAAATTTTAGCAAAAAAAAAAAAAAAAACATATAAAATTTCAATTAATTCACTCATTTCAATGAAATGAAGTTTTGTACCAAATTAAGTTTCATCTATGCATAGATTAACCACTAAATAACTTTGTCAAAACACACATGTTTCAACAAAAATGGAGCTTTAATATCCTTTTTTCTTTAAAATTTTATTAATTTTGTACCGTATTTATGTTTATTCATTCTGTTCTTATGAAAATACATCATTTTAACAATTTAGAGTAAACATTACAATACTATTTAAAGTTTAAAGTTAAAATTGTAATGTTATAAAAAAATTATAATAATAATGTTTATCTAAGAAATGAGAAGTTTTTTTTTTTTTTTTAAGTATGAAATGAGAAGTTTATCAACCATTTGAAAATTGAAAGGTAGAAATTGATTTTATTTTATTTTCTATTATTATTATTATTAATTTGTTATTAATGAATCGGATTGATTGCTGTTTTGTTGATGGGGAATGTGGAAACCATCGAATCATAGTGACTGACACAGGTTGGAAAGTTCTTTGCGCACATGAATACAGGCGTAGTTTTTGGGAACTTCTTTTTCTTTCTTTTTTGGGAAAAAAAATGAGTTTTCTTACAAATGAACCTTTTTTCAACGACAAAAACGAACAAAGGTGTTTACTTTTTTTCAATTTAAGGTTATATGTCTTGTTGTTTGCTTTAGCATTCCAGTAAAATTTAGGGAAAAATACACTTTTGGTCCCTGAGGTTTGGGTTAAGTGACACTTAGGTCCCTGAGTTTTCAACCTCAACAAAAATATCCGAGGTTTGAGATAAGGAGCATTTTAGTCCCTGCCGTTAATTTTTCTGTTAAATCAGTTGCTGACGTGGCACTATTATTTTAATAAAAAAATTATTTTTTTTAATTTTTTAAAATAAAAATAATAAAATAATAAAATATTAATATTTTTTTTATTCTTTTATTCTTTTTTCTCCCTTTCTCTTTCTTCTTCTTCTCTTTCTCCATATCCTTCATCTTCCTTCTTCTTCTTCCTAACTCCGACGACCGGCCGCCGCCGCCCGCCCGAATTTTTGTTTTCTTTCTTTCTCCCCTTTTCTTCTCTCCTTTCTTTCTCTCTTTCCTTCAATTTTTTTTTTTTTAATAAAAAGAAGGGAGAGGGAGGAGGAGCCCTCCTCCCTCTCCGGCGCTGGACTCTCCCTTCTTTTTATTAAAAAAAAAATTGAAGGAAAGAGAGAAAGAAAGGAGAGAAGAAAAGGGGAGAAAGAAAGAAAGAAAAAAAATTTCGGGCGGCGGCGGCGGGCGGCGGCCAGTCGTCAGAGTTAGGAAGAAGAAGAAGGAAGATGAAGGATATGGAGAAAGAGAAGAAGAAGAAAGAGAAAGGGAGAAAAAAGAATAAAAATATTTAAAAATATTAATATTTTATTATTTTATTATTTTTATTTTAAAAAATTAAAAAAAAATATTTTTTTTATTAAAATAATAGTGCCACGTCAGCAACAGAAAAATTAACGGCATGGACTAAAATGCTCTTTATCTCAAACCTCAGGGGTATTTTTGTTGAGTTTGAAAACTCAGGGACCTAAGTGTCACTTAACCCAAACCTCAGGGACCAAAAGTGTATTTTTCCCTAAAATTTATTTTACTCCCTACTCTAATCTAACTCTCCCCTTACTTTTGCTCTCTCTCATTTCTTTCTTCAATCTCTCTCTCTCCTCAATCTTTCACCTCGTTCTCTCCCTATTTTTTTACTCTTCAATCTCGCTTTGTCTCTCATTCCTCTTTCCAAATTCACTCAATCTCTCCCTACTTCAGCTCTTATTCTCGTTTTGTGCTCTTAAGAGAGAGAAAAGGGTGAATAAAAATTGAACGAGAAACAAGAGAGAGAAACGAGATGAGAGAAAAAGAAATGCATGTTTTCATATAGAAGGTAAAATAGTAATTTTGTTATGATGACGTAAGTAAAATGATATATAACCTTATATAAATTGAAAAATTCTCAAAGAAAAAGTTATTTTCGTTACTTTTATTTTTTATTTTTTAAAAGAAAAACGCGTTTTAGGATTGAAGGGGCTTTTAGTCATTTCATGATTCTTTGGTGAGGTGTATTATATATATTTATATATATATTCAACGCTTGTTTAGTTTTTGTATTTAAAAAGAAAATTGATTATTATTTTTTTTGAGGAAAAGAAAATTGATTGTTTTGTTTTTGTTGAAAATGGTTTTGGATATATGGAATATGCCTTCACAAATTCTTCTCGAGTGTCTCTCCCCATTTGAATTTTCTACCTGTGATCAATCCCCCTGTTTTTTAATTTTTTATTTAGTTAATTTCTTTCATTTTTTCCTTTTCTTTTTTCTTTTTAATGTCACTGTTTAAACAGCACGTTCTAGAGTGATATTGACATATTTATGTAATAGTTGTTTCGTAAAACCATTATTTTGTACTCTTTCTTGTAATAATGAAAGGGATAATAACAAATAATTTGGTTATATAATTTATGAACATTTAAAACTAATAGATTCAATGGGAGAATATATAAGATATGTTTGGTTTAACTTTTCAAGTGTTTAATTAAAAAACAAAATCATTTTGAAAAAAATTCTAGTGTTAACCACTAAAAATAACTTATTAAAAAATGAGATTGAGAAATAAACCATTTTGAAAGAAACACTTGAAAACATTTTTTTTTTTAAAAAAAAAAGAGTTTTTAAGTATATAATAACTTATGTAAAAAACACTTTTTGAGGAAATGTAACCAAACATATGTGTTTAAATTCTAAACAATTTTTATGCAAAATGCTTTTAAAAAAAAATGTATTTGTGAAAAACATTTAAACATTTTTTTTTAAAAAAAATAGAAGGTATTTTATTATATTATATGGGTTTCCATCTCAAAACCAATTGAAAATGAGTGGAGTGACCCTTGTAGCTTATATATTGTGAGGTCTTCACTAATCTTTTCAATGTGGGATCCTCAACATATTCCAAATGGGTCCTTAATCCTATGGTTGTATTTTTTTTTAAGTCAACAAATAAGGGATTGGACTTCCTAAGAAAGATCATTTTGTCTACTAAGCTATGTTCGGATTTGAATATTCTAATTATAATAGATATTTTAAAATTAAAATGGGTTTTATATTATGTTGCTTAGTTTGTGTGCATTTGTTATCTACTTGATTGTGTTGAGTTAGATTCAAGCATTAAAGTTAGGTTTGAACATCTTTGTGATGATTTTTTTTTTAATGGTGATCTATTCCTTAGTAATTTTCTAATTTAATTTTATATAAAACGTTCCATTTAGTGAAGTTTAAGATTACAATTTGATAAAGTCGAAAATGTAAAGTTAAAATTGATTCATTTTGGCTAAGGAGAAATGAAATTAAATGGATGTTATATTTATGCAAAAATCTCTGAGTTTGTTTGTAAATTTTGCAGTTTGGCTGCTCTTTGTTGTTGCTTCGTCTTGGATGCTTGCTTTTGATGACGATAGTCTTTCCGATTGACATGTGGCGTACAGAATTTGAATCTTTATTTTGATTTTGATATGGATTTAAATTTGAATTCGATCTTCAATGTCCAATATTTTATCTCCATATCTTTAATTTGTCTGCGTGTAAACATTCATCCTTTTATTCTCTATTATACAAACTCTTTCTCTCTTCATATTTTCTTGTACCTTGCTTGCGAAGAATATAGATTTCCAACTTTTATTTTATCCATTTGCATCAAAATTTTTATTCTTTTTTTCCCCTTTTGGGCTATGCTTTTAACTATTGGATTTGAGATTAAATTTTGATACTTGTGTTCACGAGCAAGCAATGACATGTGCATCCCCACAATAGGAGAGAAATTAACATTTTAATTTGTTAGATGAAATAACATTTTAGTCCTTCTTTTAAGAGAGTTTAATGTGCAATTTAAAAAAAAAAATGGTATATTTTTCTAGTTGAAAGGGTATAATTTCATTAGTAAAAGTCTAGTTAAAGAAATCAACTTAAAAGTAGGACAAACTAGTTACAATGTATCTAGTTTACATTAGGTCTTTAAAGAGAGATAAATTTGCATTTTGTTTTCATATTTAGCATGGAACAAAACTTCCCTGCATACCGGTATGTAGGGATCTCCCTACATACCCCATTAAAATTTTGACAACTAAGAAAGAGAAAGGGAGAAAATGAGAAAATTTGAGAAATTTTTTTTATCTCTCCTAGTTGTCAACATTTTAATGGTGGTATGCAGGGAGATCCCTACATACCGGTATGTAGGGAAGTTTTTTCCTTTAGCATGGGAAGTCTCAATCTCTTATTCAACAATTAGGCAATAAAATGAATCATTAGCTCAATGACTAGTGTCATTTGACAAATTCAAAATGCAAAGATACACAATGCATTGCTAAATTTGTCAAATAAAAGCTTTAGAGCTTGTGTAATTGGACATATGCGTGATTAACATTCAAATCAATATAATCTAGCTGGTCGATCCATATAAATTAGAACATTAACGAGAATAATTAGAAAAATAGTAAGTTTTTCAATAGGATAAAAATGTTATTTTAAACTCAAAAGTAACACTAGGTTGTTAGTTCTCGACTACTAACTTAGTCATGTACTTGTGAACAATAGTATTGAAATTTTATTTAACTCGAAAGCCCTACTTGCAACCTATGACTTCTTTTTCCTTAGTGAGACAAGCAATAAACAAAGTTTAATTTCTAATTTCTAAAATGTGCAAAAAAAAAAAAAAAAAAAAAAAAAGTCATAAAAAACTAGGCAATTCCAAAAGCTTGTTTTACTAGGAGGGTTCCTTTGTCTCCTATGCGGACAAATTGACCTTAAGCTTAAGAACAATAGGTTTTTTTTCGTTGATCTTATTAAAAAAAAAATTATATATATATATATATATATATATATATATATATATATATATATATATATATATATATATATATATATATATATATATATATATATTAAAGTTCAACAACAGAGGTGAGTTTTTTTTTTTTTTAAATAGGGTGAGATTTGAACTTTTAATCTTTTGATCGAGAATATGATATCTTAATCAATTGAGCTATGGTCAAATTGACCGTTGAATAGTTGTGTTGTACTAGGAAAACATGTTGGAATTAGTTTAATAATTTACTCTATGCATAAAAGAGGATATAAAGTATTAAAAAAAATCTCCCCATTTTGTCCTTTTTCCTTTTTAGTTTTTTCCCCTTAAATGGAATGAATATCAAACTTCAAATTTTTTTTTCAAAAAAAAAAAAATTATAACAGTGAACTTTCAAATTTGTGTCTACTTAGTTCCTATACTTAAAAAAGAAAAAAAAATTAGTAAACCCTTGAACTTTTAACTTTGTACATTGGAAGAACTAGACACTTAGGGCCCGTTTGATAACGTTCTCGTTTTTTGTTTCCGTTTCTTCATTTTTAATAAAGAAAAATAGAATTTCATGACCCTAACACCTATACATTCAATAATAATAAACCTATATTCTTATTTATGTTTGGAAAAAATTGGAAACAAGAACAAAAAATGAGAAATTAGTTTTAGTTGTTCCCAAAAGTTCTAAACAAATTTTGGGAGTGTTTCTAAAAAATGAGAAACAAGAAACATACATAGTTATTAAATGCTTAGATTTCTTAATAAAATTAGAAACAAGAAACGAGAACGTTACCAAACGGACCCTTAGTAAATATCCTCGTATGCATAAGTCACATCAAAACTTTTGCTCAAGTGTCGATATAATAAAATTTATCATAACCACCCATCATGTTAAAATTTTGGGTTGAGCAAGATGTCCTATGTTTGAACCTTTGTAATGTCAGCTTAAGCTTTTGAGTTGAGTGGTGATTTGTCAGCTTTTCTGAAGTAGAGTTCAGTAGTGAGTTATGCTTCTTATTGACATCGGCTTGTCACTTCCACCATTACTAGACATCTAGACTACATTGTAAACAATATCCTACCTTTTAAAAATGCATGTACCCTTACAGATGGAGATGTTCTTGCTCACTTAGAGAAGTTAATGTGCTCATCGCACCTTTCTACGTGACAAGATATTATTTGTCATACCTTTTTAAGCATTGGTTCTCAACATCAAGTACTATATGAACCTATGTTCTAATTCCAATATATAACAATTGAATTGATAATTTTTGAAAGATAAAGAAGGAATATACTCATCGTAAACAATATCCATAAAAAAAAAACACGTTCATTTTTTATTAAAATGAAAATATTATTAACTTTAAAAGATGACTATTGTCACACAGAAGTAAAGAAATGAGCAAACCAACTAGAGTCCAATTTATAGAATGGCTAGTTTAACGATCTCATAAGTTACAAGTTAAAGATATCTTACTAACCTGAAGAAAAGAGAAATAAGAGATACTTAGAAGCTCGAAAACAAATATTAACAATTAAAACTCCAGACTAAATGAATCTATTAGGCAACATGCACCTAAATACTCAAAGTCCCTAAAAGAAGAGAATGGATTAGATCTATCTTAGCTTGCTGCGAAATCTATTTGGTTTGGAAACTAAGGGTCCGTTTGAAATACATTATAATTTAAATGTTTTTCAAGAATGCATTTTTTAAAAAACATTTTGTATAAAAATGTTTAGAATTTAAACACTCATATGTTTGGTTGCATTTCCTCACGAGTGTTTTTATACACAAGTTATTGTATACTCAATACTATTTTTAAAAAGTTGGTTTCAAGTGTTTCTCACAAAATAGTTTATTTATCAATCTCATTTTCTAATAAGTCATTTTTAGTGGTTGCCAAACACTAGAAATTTTTTCAAAATGAATTTTTTGAAAAATTAAACACTCGAAAAGTTAAACCAAACACACCCTAAATAGTGTATTTGGAATAACTTTTGAACAAAATGTTTTTTTTAAACAAATCAAATTTTTTTTTTATAAACATGTCCGAAAAATCAATAATTTAAAGTGTGTTTAGTTAGTATAACTTTTTGAATGAGTTAGATCATCAAACGTGTCTTTTATAAAAATTTTAATAAATAAAAAAAATACTTAAAGGATGGGTTAATCTAAAATATGTTTTCGAAGAAATTGAGATATAGATTATCCAAAAATTACTTAAATGATTAATCGAAAAACTTCCATTCAAAATATGTATTAAGAAAATAAAACATATTTATAATGAATAGAATCCCTTAGCACAAATTAGAAAAAAAAAAAAAACTAGTTATTTAAATAATTTTTTTAAAAAAAATCAAAATATAAAAAAAAAAGGGCCGGTTGCAAAAGTAGCAAACCGGCCCAAAATAATTGCAAACCTAGCAACGGTTGAAAGTTTTTGCGAAAATGGCAAAATTTTAACTTTTGGAATGTGAATTTACCAAAATGCCCTTCTGCGCGCTGAAATTCTCTTCCGTTTTTTCTATCACTCGCCTACCGTTTCTATCAGCGTCTTCTTCGATTTCTATCACTCTTCGGTCCGATTTCTATCACTCGCCTTCGTTTTCTCGCCTTCGTCTTCTCCGACATTCATCTTCTCCCATCCTCTTCTCCACATTCTATCAGCGTCTTCTCCACATTCTATCAGCTCTTCTCCGATTTCTATCAGTCTTCAGGTTTGTTTTCTATCGTTTCTATCCGTCTTTTTTTTTTTTCTTCGATTTCTATCTGTTAGGTTTTCTATCGGTTTCTCCAAACCTTTCTATCACTGATATTTCAGCTTTCTATCAGTGATAGAAAGCTTTCTATCACTGATAGAAAAGCTTTCTATCACTGATAGAAAGCTGAAATATCAGTGATACAAGTCCTATAAGTTTTTATAAATGTTCTTGGTTTTTATTTACTGGATTTTCTATGGTTGTTTATTTGATTTTTGTTTTGTATATGTTACTTTCGGTTCTCTATAAGTTTTGGGGTCTTTTTGGTCTGTTTCTATCAGTGCTATTGATGTTTCTATAGCATTTAGCTTCCTATTAGTAGAAAAGCCTTTCTATCACTGATAGATTCTATCAGTGATAAAAAGCCTTTCTGATAGAAAAGCTTTCTATCACTGATAGATTCTATCAGTGATAGAAAGCTTTCTATCAGTGATAGAGATAGAAAGCTTTCTATCACTGATAGAAAGTGATAGAAAGCCTTTCTGATAGAAAAGCTTTCTATCACTGATAGAAAGCTTTTCTATCACTGATAGAAAGCTTTTCTATCACTGATAGAAAGCTTTCTATCAGTGATAGAAAGCCTTTTAGAAAGTGATAGAAAGGCTTTCTATCACTGATAGAATCTATCAGTGATAGAAAGCCTTTCTATCACTGATAGAAAGCCTTTCTATCACTGATAGAAAGGCTTTCTATCAGTGATAGAAAGGCTTTCTATCAGTGATAGAAAGCCTTTCTATCAGTGATAGAAAGGCTTTCTATCAGTGATAGAAAGGCTTTCTATCAGTGATAGAAAGGCTTTCTATCAGTGATAGAAAGGCTTTCTATCACTGATAAGCCTTTCTGATAGAAAAGCTTTCTATCACTGATAGATTCTATCAGTGATAGAAAGCTTTCTATCAGTGATAGAGATAGAAAGCTTTTCTATCATTGATAGAAAGCTTTCTATCAGTGATAGAAAGCCTTTCTATCATATATCCAAACAACTTTTTATGATGATTGACTTAAAAAATAAACTTTGATTTTCTACATGAAGATCATTAGAGCTAGCTTAGGGATATATATTCTGGTTGAATTTAATTACCTAGAATTCTTTTATTTCTAATTAGTCAAAGGAATTGACATTATTAGAAGTGTGAATTGAAGAGAGGGTAAGGAAATGAAGTACATGAATTAAAGGGGACATATATTGATAGAAATTTCAGTCTATTTCTTTTGATGTTTGACCATTAACTTTGTATAAGAATCAAGATGGTGATTTTTGATTGAGATTGATGGTTTGGCTCCTTAATTTCACCTTTTTTCCTCAAAAACAAAATTAATATGTAAGTTGCATTGCCATTACTTCAAACCATAAAAAATATCATATCAAATTCAAGACATTTTACATCACATAGTCAATGTTAGATAATAATGTATGATAGTACTAATATACATTCGATGATAGAAGTTCTATCAGTTTTTATAAATGTTCTTGTTTTGTATTTACTGGATTTTCTATGGTTGTTTATTTGATTTTTGTTTTGTATATGTTACTTTCGGTTCTCTATAAGTTTTGGGGTCTTTTTGGTCTGTTTCTATCAGTGCTATTGATGTTTCTATAGCATTTAGCTTCCTATTAGTAGAAAAGCCTTTGTGATAGAAAGGCATAGAAAACCTTATAGAAAGTGATAGAAAGGCTTTCTATCACTGATAGATTCTATCAGTGATAAAAAGCCTTTCTGATAGAAAAGCTTTCTATCACTGATAGATTCTATCAGTGATAGAAAGTGATAGAAAGTGATAGAAAACTTTTCTGATAGAAAGTGATAGAAAGTGATAGAAAGCCTTTCTGATAGAAAAGCTTTCTATCAATGATAGAAAAGCTTTCTATCACTGATAGATTCTATCAGTGATAGAAAACTTTTCTATCAATGATAGAAAAGCTTTCTATCACTGATAGATTCTATCAGTGATAGAAAACTTTTCTATCAATGATAGAAAGCCTTTCTATCAGAAGGCGATAGAAAAGCTATCAATGATAGAAAAGCTTTCTATCAGAAGGCTTTCTATCAATGATAGAAAGGCTTTTCTATCAATGATACAAAGTTTTCTATCAATGATAGAAAAGCTTTCTATCAGTGATAGAAAGTCTTTCTATCACTGATAGAAAGTCTTTCTATCAGAAGGCTTTCTATCAGTGATAGAAAGGCTTTTCTATCAATGATACAAAGTTTTCTATCAGCTTTCTATCAGTGATAGAAAGCCTTTCTATCACTGATACAAAGCCTTTCTATCAGAAGGCTTTCTATCAGTGATAGAAAGCCTTTCTATCACTGATACAAAGCCTTTCTATCAGAAGGCTTTCTATCAGTGATAGAAAGCTTTCTATCACTGATAGAAAGGCTTTTCTATCAGTGATAGAAAGCTTTCTATCACTGATAGAAAAGCTTTCTATCGGTGATAGAAAACTTTGGTTTGATTTTTGTTTTGATTTTATCACTTTCGGTTGTATAAGTGTTTGATTTTTTTTTTATCCTGTTTTTTAGATGAAGAACGAAAAAGCAGAAAAAGTAGATTATGAAGAAGAGAAAAAAACAAAAAGGAAATTAAAAAATAAAGGAGAGGGCTCCAAGAAGAGACAGAAGGTTAGCTATTAGATTTTATACATTCATCACTATAGATTCTATTCTATCATTCATAGATTCTATACAATTATTAGCTTTTAACTTTTTTTTGCCTTTGTTTTTTGTTTTTATTTAACAGGTTAATAGTTTAATTATACCAAAAAAGGATTGGGTCCCAATCCATAAGATTAGTCTCTATATACAACTTCCTGTTATTGACCATATAAAATGTTTAAGGGAGTCATGTGTTCAGATGTTCAAAAGTGGCCCTTTTGGACAATTTTTAGATTTAAAAATGAAAAAAATTCCTTTACAACTCATCACACACCTCATTAGGAGGTTGTGTGTTTCCCCTAATGATGATACCATTGCTTTCAATCTTGAGGGCAATGTAATACAATTTGGATTAAAAGAATTTTCAATCATTACTGGATTAAATTGCAACCCATTTCCAGTTGAAAATATTGATGATGGGGATGAGTTGGACTCAGAAATTAAACAATCCTTCTTCAAACATAAAGACACAATTGATAGGAAGGATTTAGGTACTGCATTCAGTATTTGTCAAAGCCCTTTGTTAGATGAGGATGATGATCCTTTAATTGTTAAATTTTCATCCTTATATCTATTGGAATGTCTTATAGTACCCAAACAGCATCACAATAGGGTTAGCTGGAGGCATGTAAAAATCTTTGACAATGAAGAGTCAATCCTAAATTATCCATGGGGGAGGTTGTCATATGATTTAACCATAGAATATATAAAAAAAGCCTCCACAAATACCTCAGGAGCCATATATCTCCAAGGATTTCCAATAGTCCTAATATATTGGGCATTGGAAATCATTCCGAAATTATCTGAGGAAACCTTAGGATTTGCTAGGAAAATCCAAAGCCCCACCTCTACCCCAAGGATGACTCATTGGGAGATATTGGACACGCCAGATTGGAGCCAATTCGATGAAAAGGTCTTCTCCGCTGAAGATGTAAGTGTAACTCTATAACTCTATAACTCTTATTCTTTGTTTAGCTTTCTATCTTATCAGGGCTAGCTTTCTATCAGTGGTAGAAAAGTTCTCTATCACTGATAGAAGGCTTTCTATCACTGATAGAATCTATCACAGATAGAATTCTATCAGTGATAGATTCTATCAGTAATAAAATTCTACCACTGATAGAATCTATCAGTGTGATAGAATTGTATCACTGACTGATAGAATCTATCAGTGTGATAGAATTCTATCACTTGATAGAATCTATCAGTGTGATAGAATTCTATCACTTGATAGAATCTATCAGTCTGATAGAATTCTATCAGTGTGATAGAATTGTATCACTGGCTGATAGAATCTATCAGTGTGATAGAATTCTATCACTTGATAGAATCTATCAGTGTGATAGAATTCTATCACTTGATAGAATCTATCAGTGTGATAGAATTGTATCACTCACTGATAGAATCTATCAGTGTGATAGAATTGTATCACTGACTGATAGAATCTATCAGTGTGATAGAATTCTATCACTTGATAGAACCTATCAGTGATAGTATTCTGTCACTCATAAAATCTATCACTGTCATCGATAGAATCTATCAGTGATAGATTTTAAGAGTGATAGATTCTATCACTGCTTAGTAAACATTCTAATTTTTTTTATATTTTTTTTTCATTTCAGTTCTCTGTTGTTCCATTAGTGCCAACTGATGAAGAAATGGCATCAAAAAATATGGAACACTTCATCAAAGAAATGGAGAAGGAGAAGGAGGAAAGGATGGAAAGAGAAAAGAATGAAATGGAAAAGAAAAGACACGAGGAAGAAGAAGAGAAAAGAAAAAGAGAAGAAAATGAAGAAAAAGAAAAAAGAAAAAGAGAAGAAAAGGAAGAAGAAGAAAAAAGAGAACAAGGAAAGAATGAAAAAGAAAAAGAAAGGATATCATTGTTGGAACATGATATCAAAAATTTGAAGGAAGGACAAAAAGAATTAAAAAATGGACAAAAAGAGATTTTAAGATTGCTAAAGAATTTGCTGGAAATTGTCACACCAAAAGATTTTTCTGAAAAACAATCTCAAGAATCTCTTCACAAAAATTGTCCTCCAACTTCTAGTCTTGAAAAACTAGAATTTATGCATGCTACTGATCAATTTATACAAGTTGCTGAAGCTGCTGAACAAGTTGCCAATAAAGACCCAATTGACAACATTGACAGGATTGTTCATTATGCAACTTCATATGCTGCTCCTGAGGTAAATTACCAAGTTTTAAAAACCAGTTTTTTTCCTATCAAATTCTCATTAATTTTTGTTCTCATTTCAGATAGAAGATGTGATAGAAGATGAGGAGGATGATGAACAAGAAGAAGAAGAAAGAGAAAAGGAAGAAGAGAAGGAAAATGAAAATGAAGAAGATATGGATGAAGAAGAAAAAGAAGAAGAAGAGGAACAGGTAAAATAATAATAAGAAAAAAAGTAAATTCTATGACTGATAGAAAAAGTTTCTATCAGTGATAGAATCTATCACTAGTGATAGATTCTATCACTCATAGATACTTATCTTCACTTTTTTTTATTTTTTTTATTTTGTGTTTATTCTTTGTGTTTATCATCAATATTGGAGCAGGGAAAGAATAACGAGGACGAGGACGGAGCAGAACAAAGATCCAAGAAAATTCATGATAAGAAGGTGAATTTCATTTTTTTTTCCTTTCTATCGGTTCCTTTTTTCTAATAGAAAGCTTTCTATCAGTGATAGAAAGGCTTTCTATCAGTGATCATTTCTTTCACTGATAGAAAGCCTTCCTTTCACTGATAGGAAGGCTTTCTATCAGTGATAGAAAGGCTTTCTATCAGTGATAGAAAGGCTTTCTATCACTGATAGAAAGCCTTTCTATCACTGATAGAAAGCCTTTCTATCAGTGATAGAAAGGTTTTCTATCAGTGATAGAAAGCCTTTTCTATCAGTGATAGACTTTTCTATCAGTGATAGAAAGGATTTCTATCAGTGATCCTTTCTATCACTGATAGAAATCCTTTCTATCACTGATAGAAATCCTTTCTATCACTGATAGAAAACCTTTCTATCAGTGATAGAAAGGTTTTCTATCACTGATAGAAATCCTTTCTATTGTGATAGAAAGCCTTTCTATTGTGATAGAAAGCCTTTCTATCACTGATAGAAAGCTTTTCTATCAGTGATAGAAAGCTTTTCTATCAGTGATAGAAAGGTTTTCTATCACTGATAGAAATCCTTTGTATTGTGATAGAAAGACTTTTCTATAGTGATAGAAAGGTTTTCTATCACTGATAGAAATCCTTTGTATTGTGATAGAAATCCTTTCTATCACTGATAGAAATCCTTTCTATCACTGATAGAAATCCTTTCTATAGTGATAGAAAGGTTTTCTATCACTGATAGAAATCCTTTCTATTGTGATAGAAAGCCTTTCTATCACTGATAGAAAGCCTTTCTATTGTGATAGAAAGCCTTTCTATCACTGATAGAAAGCCTTTCTATCAGTGATAGAAAGGTTTTCTATCACTGATAGAAATCTATCACTGATAGAAATCCTTTGTATTGTGATAGAAAGACTTTTCTATAGTGATAGAAAGGTTTTCTATCACTGATAAAAAAACCTTTCTATCACTACTTTCTATCAGTGAATTTGGTTGGGAGTCTGATATTAATATATTTGGTTTTTTTTTTTGAGTCTGATATTAATATATTTTATTTTATTTGTTATTTTATTTTATTTGTCATCTAGGTTGTTGATCCAAAAAAATATAGGCCTAAAGTTGATTTTGGAAAGCAACCACAAGAACCAGAAGAATGCCGACCAAAACGAAAGTCAAAGCCCACAAAAAAATTCACTCCCGAAGAAGAACAAAAAAGGAAAGGCAAGAAAAAGGGATCTCCAGGCAAAGCGAAGAGAAACTGCTCAAAGATTGATGCACCTAGTTTTGATTTAAAAATTTCTCAGTGAATGTAAATACAATTTAATTGTAGTCTATTATGAATGTACAAAGATACAATTTAATAGTAGTCCATTTTGATTTAATTATAGTGTTTTCTGATATTTGGTTGGTTTTTTGTTGACAAGTTAATTATAGTGCTTTGTGATATTCTTGTGTATTGAGTTGTGTATTGACATCATTCCTGTTACATATAATGAAATTCTTACAAAGCTGTTTGTTGTTGTTGCTGAAATTGGTACAGTGATAGAAAGTTCTATTTTTCTACAACTGATAGATTCAGGAAACTTTCTATCTGATAGAAAATAACCTACACTGATAGATTCTATCAGTGATAGAATTCGTAATAAACTCTATCTACCACTAATAGAATTCTATTATCAGGATAGATTTTATCAATTCCTTTTCCTTGTGGACTTAATAATATGATAGAAAAAACTTTTTTGGTGATAGAAAAAACTTTCTATCTATGAATATGGTTCTTTCTTTGTGGACTTAATAATATGATAGAAAGTCTTCTATCAGTGATAGAATTCTACCATTGATAGATTCTATCACTCAAATTAAGAAAAAAACAATCTACGATAGACAATCTAAGTGATAGAAAGTTCTATTGCTGATAGAATGTTCTTCTACCACTGATAGATTCTATCAGTCATAGAAAAACTTTCTATCAGCGATAGAAACTTTTTATCACTAATAGAAAATTTTCCCTACACTGATAGATTCTATCAGTGATAAAATTGTACTACTGATAGATTCTATCAGAAAGAATTCTACCACTTTCTACCACTGATGAAAATCTATCAGTGATAGAATTTTATCACTTCTATCAGTGATAGATTCTATCAGTGATAGAATTCTACCACTGATAGATTCTATCAGTGATGAAATTCATGATAAATTCTATCAATCACTTCTATCAGTGATAGATTAAGTGATAGAAAGTTCTATTGCTGATAGAATGTTCTTCTACCACTGATAGATTCTATCAGTCATAGAAAAACTTTCTATCAGCGATAGAAACTTTTTATCACTAATAGAAAATTTTCCCTACACTGATAGATTCTATCAGTGATAAAATTGTACTACTGATAGATTCTATCAGAAAGAATTCTACCACTTTCTACCACTGATGAAAATCTATCAGTTATAGAATTTTATCACTTCTATCAGTGATAGATTCTATCAGTGATAGAATTCTACCACTGATAGATTCTATCAGTGATGAAATTCATGATAAATTCTATCAATCACTTCTATCAGTGATAGATTAAGTGATAGAAAGTTCTATTGCTGATAGAATGTTCTTCTACCACTGATAGATTCTATCAGTCATAGAACAACTTTCTATCAGCGATAGAAACTTTTTATCACTAATAGAAAATTTTCCCTACACTGATAGATTCTATCAGTGATAAAATTGTACTACTGATAGATTCTATCAGAAAGAATTCTACCACTTTCTACCACTGATTAAAAACCATCAGTGATAGAATTTTATCACTTCTATCAGTGATAGAATTCTACCACTGATAGATTCTATCAGTGATGAAATTCATGATAAATTCTATCAATGTATCACTGATAGAATCAGTGATATAATCTATCACTCATAGGGGAACTTAATAATATGATAGAAAAAACTTTTTTGGTGATAGAAAAAACTTTCTATCTATGAATTTGGAAGTGATAGATTCTATCAGTGATAGAATTCTACCACTGATAGATTCTATCAGTGATGAAATTCATGATAAACTCTATCAATCACTCCTATCAGTGATAGATTCTATCAGTGATAGAATTCTACCACTGATAGATTCTATCAGTGATGAAATTCATGATAAATTCTATCAATGTATCACTGATAGAATGAGTGATATAATATATCACTCATAGATTTTTATCTTCACTGATAGCCTTAGTCTCCGAGTTTGGCTCTCCTACTTTTTAATTTTCTTTATTTATTTTCTATCAATTTGGTTCTTAGTCTCCGAGTTTGGAACTTAATAATATGATAGAAAGTTTTCAATCAGTTGATAGAATTTTTTTGTACCACTGATAGAATCTATCGGTTTTCTACCACTGATAGTGATACAAGATATCTATCACTTATATAAATATATCGGTACAAGGATTCACAAGCAAAAAACAAGAAAAAAAAAAGAAAACAGTAAAGGAAATAGATAAAGAAAGAATTAACATTGAGCAACTCAAATCAAATGTAAAAGTCAAGTACATCATTGTATGAATGGTGGAAATTTACATGTCCTACAATTGTGACCAACACGATGACAACGACTACATTTTGTATGATTTCTTACTTCACCAATTGATAGCATCCTCTGTTTTCTTGGTCTTCCTGCCTGACGTTTAACAACTGGAGGCAACGCATTCATGTTTCCACCTATAGAGCTCCATTCAGAATGATTACCGGCGGGATGAACAAAACCTTTATAAGTTGATGACAACGTTCTTGAAAAGTAATAATTTGATACAAAAGAATAAGTTCTCAAATTCCGCCCACGAAGAACAGCAAGTGCATGAGCGCATGGAATTTCATCAAGATCCCAAACACGACAACTACATGATCCCAATTCCAAGTTCACAATGAAATAGTTATCTCCATCAATTACTTTGGATTGTTCATTACTAATAGGATCAACCTGAAAAACATTTAAAAAAAAGTTATTTGAAAAATATTAGAGTAAGGTTTCATATATAGAATTTCAAACATTATGCTGGCTGATAGATTCTATCACTGATAAAAATCTATCAGTGATAGAAAGTTTTCATATCACTGATAGAATCTATCAGTAATATAAACTCTTTCTATCAGTGATAGAAATGTGATAGATTCCATCATCTTTTATGATAGAGAGTGAAGTCTTACCACAAAACTTCTGGACTTATCATGTTCTTTTCGTAACTCACTCTCTGCCCAAGTGGTCAAAGTAGACTTCATACAAAATGCTACATTACCTCGCTCATAAAACCATCTTTGCAATAAACCTCTGATAGCATCAAGTAGAGTTGCAACAGGAAAATCTCTAGACTCTAATAAAATTGAATTTAAAGATTCTGAAACATTGGTTGTCATCATCCGATATCTCCTTTTCCTAGAATATACACGAGCCCACTTTTCAAACCCGACATTATTGAGATATTCTCGAATAGTAGGATGTATCGACTCCATCCACCTCATATTTAACTCAAAATCATCCACTGTATAAGCTTTTGCACAGAGGAAAAAAATCTTATCTAACAAAGGATCTTTATATGATGACTTCATATTTCTCAATAAATGTTGAATGCAAACACAATACTCAACAGTTGGAAAAACAGCCAAAGCACCCTTGGGAATACTCAAATGTCTATCAGAGACAATAACTAAACCTTCTCGATCTCCTAAACTATTCTTTATATTCTCAAAAAACCATTTCCATGATGCATCATTTTCAGAATCTACAATACCAAAAGCAAGAGGGAAAATTTGATTGTTACCATCAAGAGTTGAGGCTGTCAAAAGAGTTCCAACAAATTTACCCTTCAAGAATGTACCATCCACAGATATGTTAGGCCTACAATACTTCCAACCCTCAATAGATGAACCAACAGCCATAAAACAGTACTTAAAATGTCCATCTCCATCAGTTTCAAATGATGTGTATGTACCTGAAAAATTGACATATATAAGACAGTGATAGAATAGTTTATATCATTGATAGAATCTATCAATAATAACACCAAAAATTGATAGAAAGCAAACCTGGATTTGTCTCTTTTAACTTTGCAAAAAAGTTTGGAATCAAGTTGTACGATTCAGCTGCATCACCTTTCAACGACTTTATAATCTGTTCTTTTGCTCTCCAAGCTTTGTAATAACTAACATTGACTCCAAGTTTTGAACGCATCTTATGCACAATATCTTTCGGAGTCGAATGGTCCAAAGAACTAAATCTAAATTCTTCTTTCAAACAATCACTAATAAGAGATGAAGAGGCTTGCCTATGACAAGTTTGGATACTATTCATAGAGCAATCGTGATTAGATACATACTTCCTAAGCATCCACAATTCACTCTCTTTATATCGAGATGCCCTAACAAACCATTGGCAACCATCTTGAACACACTGAAACTCAAGTGATTTTGAATTTGATCTTAAAGTCTTAAATTCAAAATTTTTCTTGACAGCCATAAAGTAAAAACACTTTGACACAACTTCCTTACTCCCAAAAACATCATTCTCCTTTAAATCCCCATCAAAATGCACATCAGTAATAACTTGAAAATCAACATTACTGGAGGAAGAATCAACAGACGACAAAATCTCATATCCAACAATAGCACTAGATGACCCTCCCAAAAACATATCAACATGAGCAACCAAAGGGTGTTTTGTACTTTGATCCTTCACTAAAGTCAAAAACCAAGCTACATCTTTATCTTCATGAATCTGAATTACATTTTGACTCTCATTCATACCAAAATTAAGTAATATTGAAAATCTTACAGAAGAAATAAATGCATCCAATTTGATTTCTTTCAAAATTAAATTCACAAAGGTCTCAAACACCATCACTTCATCAACTAAAACTCCTGTAATCTTATAATTCTCATAAGAACGTTTATCATTCCATTGTCCACTATGAAAAACAACTATTGGAAGCTTTCCCATAATTTTGAATTACTGCAAAACAAAAAGACAAAAGAAAATAAATGAATCTATCACTACATTAGAACATTGACAATACATACTAGATAGATTCTATCACAAAGAGAAAAGCTTTCTATCAGTGATAGAAGAGTTCTATCACTGATAGAAAAGCTTAAGCTTCTATCAGTGATAGAAACTTTTCTATCAGTGATAGAAGATTTCTATCAGTGATAGAAATCGCTTCTATCAGTGATAGAAAAGTTTCTATCAGTGATAGAAAGCTTCTATAGAAAAGCTTCTATCACTGATAGAAGCTTTCTATCACTGATAGAAGCGATTTCTATCAGTGATAGAAGCTTCTCTATCACTGATAGAAATCGCTTCTATCAGTGATAGAAAAGCTTCTATCAGTGATAGAAACTTTTCTATCAGTGATAGAAGCGATTTCTATCATTGATAGAAAAGCTTCTATCACTGATAGAAGCTTTTCTATCACTGATAGAAAAGCTTCTATCACTGATAGAAGCTTTTCTATCACTGATAGAAAAGCTTCTATCACTGATAGAAGCTTTCCTATCACTGATAGAAGCGATTTCTATCAGTGATAGAAAAGCTTCTATCACTGATAGAAATCGCTTCTATCAGTGATAGAAAAGCTTCTATCAGTGATAGAAACTTTTCTATCAGTGATAGAAGCGATTTCTATCATTGATAGAAAAGCTTCTATCACTGATAGAAGCTTTTCTATCACTGATAGAAGCGATTTCTATCAGTGATAGAAAAGCTTCTATCACTGATAGAAATCGCTTCTATCAGTGATAGAAAAGCTTCTATCAGTGATAGAAACTTTTCTATCAGTGATAGAAGCGATTTCTATCATTGATAGAAAAGCTTCTATCACTGATAGAAGCTTTTCTATCACTGATAGAAAAGCTTCTATCACTGATAGAAGCTTTTCTATCACTGATAGAAGCGATTTCTATCAGTGATAGAAAAGCTTCTATCACTGATAGAAATCGCTTCTATCAGTGATAGAAGCTTTCGAAAATCATGGCTTGCAAATTTACTTTCAACCGAAACCTGAGATGCGACCGGAAGAGACGACCGATTTGGGAAACCTGAGATGCGTTATTTTTCAAAAACAAAAACGAAAGAGGCGACCGGAAGAGATCCTGAAATCCGGCGACGATCACTGATAGAGGCAACCGATTGGAAGAAGCGTCTACGATCACTGAAATCCGGCGACGATCACTGAAATCCGGAAGAAGCGTCGACGATTGGAAGAGGCGATCGATTTCGGAAGAAGCGTCGACGATTGGAAGAGGCGATCGATTTCGGAACGGTCAATCCGTCGATACCAAGTGAAAACCGTGATCAACGAGAACGGAAGAAAGAAGAAAGAAGAAGAAGCTCGAAGAAAGAAGAAAGAAGAAGAAGCTTTGCGCGCGTAATTGAAGGGCAGAATGGGAATATAAAAAACTAATTCAAAAATTTTGCCATATTTGCAAATATTTTTGAAAAATGCTAAATTTGCTATTATTTAGGGTGATATTGCCACCCATTACAAATATCCAAAAAAAAAATATTAATTTTTTTAAACATACTTAAACTAAAACATATTCTAAAGTCATTTTTTAACAACATGTGAGAGTAGATGACTCAAATCACAGATTTCTTGATTATTAATACAAGTTTGATATGTTGAAGTATATTCATGTGTAAATTTTAGAAGAACGTGCAATAGATTAAAAAAGGATGCCAACATGAGTATAAGTCTTGTACTAATAATCGAGACGTTTATGGTTCGAATCCTCTACTTCCCACATGTTAATAAAAAAAACCTAATCTTTCATAATTTTTATTTTTTTTTGTTAGAACATATTTTAAATCAATTTATCATTTTAATTATTTTGGTCCCTAAGAAATGCTCCAAACAAAAGTTAAAAAATGTAAGAGAGCCAATGGCCATTCTTTTGCGAGAAGCACAAGCTGTCCTGTCATCAGCCGCGAAGACACAGAGAGAAGAAGGGAGAAGGAGAAAGATAGGGGTTCGATTCCAAACGGCTCTTTTCTCTGCTTTTCTTGTTCGTCCTTTCCTCTCGAAGCCTTCTCCCCATTTTTCTCGTTGCTTTTACTTCAAATTCTCCTTTTCCTTCATCTTCTTCATTTTCCTTCTCCATCTACTCCTGCTCTGCAGTCAAACTCACGCATCAATTCCCGTTTGATATGTGCAAGTAATCAGGTATGTGTATTTCGATTGCATTTCTTCTGTCGATTTTCTTATTTATTTAAGAATTGTGAATTTATGCCAGCGGTAAATCCCAATGGGTCATTGTAGCGGCGGGTATTTTTCTCTTTAATGGAGCCTCTTCGAACTAAGATTGAAAAATTTTGTGGTCATTTGTGCGGAAATGTTGCCCCTTTTGTGAAATTTGAAGACTTTTTATCTGGGTTCATTTGATTGATCCCTTATTCAGTGCTTGTGCATGCATTTGTGTAAATTGCTGCAGTGGTGAAGATCGTATGCTCTTTTAATGGGTAGTGGGATAATAGAAAGGGGTTCATCGTTCATAGGTTAATTCATGGTGTGTATGGATGAAATTAGAACCCTGTAGTGATAAAATGGTGGATGGAAATAGAGGAGAGGATACTGACTCATTATGTAGCAGGCTGGTGGTGGGGCTATTTAGATCTCTATTTTCCGTTTGGAGAACACGGTTGTCAAAATGGCTGTTGCGGGCGCAGTAGCTATTTGCATTATGTTGCTTCTTCTGTGTAGAGCATGCACAAACATGGTGTTGACAATTTTCTTGTTTTATTAGGTTTGCTTAGCTCGCAGCTTTATTATCACTTTGAAAATGGATCAAGAGTTCCCTGATAATGAAAATTTGCTCACTCGTATCCAACAGTTGGAACATGGTATGTCATCTCTCATTTATATTGTACATGGTTTTCAAATGTGTGCAATATTGTACATGGTTTGACTCCTTTTGTTCTAATATTAAATATTCTGCTTCTTGGTGGTGTACAAAGCACAGGAAGTTCTTTTATAATTACAGCTTGTCCATGATAGTTTCAAATTGGACTGCCTTTGTTTAGGTTTTTGTTTTGGGAGGGGGATCTCTCTTCCCCTGCCCTTAGGCTGTTTTTTTGGCTGGCCTTTGTGCACATCAATAGTTTTGTTCCTCTGTTTCTTATCTAAAAAAAATATTGCTTTGGTATATTATCATGAAAAGCTCTTGTACTTTTGCATCTTAGTTGCACCTGAATAAATAGTGCCGAGGAAAACAGAAACGAAATAGAATTAAAGGCTTTGTTCAGTTAGTTTATTTTGAAAAATTCTCTTGTTGTTTTGTATCTTTGTTGCACCCAAAGAAATGGTGCAAACTGCAAATGGAAGAAACGGAATTAAAAACTTCATTGAGTTATATATCTTAGTTGCACCTGAAGAAATGGTGCTGGGGAAAATGGAAACAAATATAATTATGCTAAAAGACTCTGGTTAGTTAATACGTATGAAAGATATCGAATAATTACATAAGTTTCAAAGAGATCATTCAAAGTGTGGAGTTGTTATTTTGCCCCTTCTGTTTGGGTTTTGTTCTTTGATGCATTCAGGTTGCAGGTTGTGAGTTTTAGTGACTACAGGGAGATGATTTTGGAGTTCCTCTTCCATCCGCCGTTTCGCAATAAGATGGCTTGCTGGGGTGTGCGCTTTATTGTAGGGCTTATGGAGGGAGATAAATAGTAGAGTGTTTCATGGACTTGAAAGGGACTCGTTTGATGTGTGGGCCCTTACTAGGTTCTATGTTTCTCTTTAGGCTTTAGTGTCCAAATCTTTTTGTAATTATGCGTTAAGTACTATCATTATGGATTGGAGCCCCTTCCTTTAGACGGGTTCCCTTTTGTGGGCTTGTTTTTGGATGCCCTTGTATTCTTTCATTTTTTTCTCAATGAAAGTTGGTATATTCATAAAAAAAAAGGTATTGGAATGAGCCACGCTTCGAATCCCATATGCCTTTAAAAGTGCTCTTATTTCTTTCAAATCAAATATTCCATATAATAGCAAACGAGTACCGCCTGCTAGCGAAATCAATCTCCATCAAGAAAAGGAGGGTGGATAAGCACCTTCTCTATCATACTCAATAGCCTCTCTGAAGCCAATTTAACACCAAGACCCCTAGAAATTTACCCTAGATTTTTGTAGAAGTGATATCTCCACAGAGTAAGATCTAGGTCTTCCAACATCCTACATTAAACACACCAATAGGAGCCTAAAACCAAAGATGGGGAAATCTGTAGTGTTTAACCCTCCTCCAAAAGAAAACTCCCAAGAAAAGACTCTAATTCTTAAGGATTTTTGGATGAAAAGGTGGGTTGATCAAACATGTAAAGAAAAAAAGACTTACACAGGAATAGTTTGGGAGGCTAAAGAGTCCAAAATTCCTTGAGCTATCTTTAACGCATTAAATTTCTCACTGTGGTTTACATCAACTTACCCATTGTAATTTTTTGTGCAACATATCTTTAGCATTACTTTTTCTTTGCGCCAAATTTTTAGGCTAAAATTCGACAATTTGGATACCTATTCTGCTTGTTTGTATGATAGGACTTGTGTGGCCATCTAATTTTTTTGGTGTTTGAGTCTGGGATTTCAATATTTTTCTATATTACAACCACCACATATTGGTTCAGTGATCAATAAGAGCCAATGTAAGAAATAAATGGTTCGGAGGGAATGAGTTCAAGCCATTGTATCCACCTATCAAATGTAGTAGGGTTAGACAATTGTACTGGAAGATTAGTCAAGATGCACACAAGTAGAATCAAACACTTATGAATATAAAATAAAATAATTTATATATATATAGCATTTATTTTATGGTGTAATCATTTCAATGCTGATCTTTACATCCTGCAGAGCGTGATGAGTTAAGAAAAGACATCGAACAATTATGTATGCAGCAATCTGGACCCGGTTACCTTTCTGTGGCTACTCGGATGCATTTTCAGAGGTACCATAATTGTTCCAAACTGTTTTCCTGTTCTACCCCAAATCCAAAAATAAGATAAAATAAAAGAGGGGAGGGATAGGCTTTTATGTGTCTAATGTAGTTGAGGTTAGCCTTGGACTTATTAAAATGGTTGAGTTATAATGGGATTACTAAACTTTTTCGCCCCTATTAGGACAGCTGGCTTGGAACAGGAGATTGAGAACCTGAAAAAGAAGTTTGCTGCTTGTACCAGAGAGAATCACAATCTTCAGGAGGAACTCGCAGAAGCCTACAGAATAAAAGTATGATGGTTAGTTTTTCACTTAAGTCAGGGATAAACCTTCTTTTACTAGCTTATATTTCTCTTCAATGTCACCAGAGTCAGCTGGCAGATCTGCACAGTTCAGAGGTTGCGAAGGTCTTTTTCTTGATTCCTGCTCTTGTACACTTGTGCTTCTTTTAGTGACTTTTTTTATTAAAAATAAAAAATTGTAAAAGGACGGGAAACACAATACCATCAGCCATCAGGAGAGGGAGGAAGGAGGACGGGAGAGGGTTTTTTAAAAATTGAACGTGTTAAGCTTTCTGTTGAATAGAAGTTGCCTTCATCCTCCATCTCATTTGTAATCATAATAAACGTTCTTTATTTCCAGAATTTGGAATCGGAGAAGCAGCTTAAATTTTTCCAAGGTTGTGTTGCTGCTGCTTTTGCTGAACGGGATCATTCCATAATGGAGGTCATGCAAGTCCTCATCATCAAAATTTTAAATTCGTGGTTATAATTTTTTTTCTCCTTCTAACTTAAAATAAATTGCTATATGATTGGGAACAGGCTGAGAAAGCAAAGGAGAAAGAAGAGTCGACTTCACAAAAGCTTAAAGAGGTCCAAGATAGGTACTTCATATCTTTTATTCAGATGTTGGTTGCTGAAAAACCACATTAGAGTGGGACAATGAATCACGGAAAATAATCTATTAATCTATTATTGTTGGCTCCTTGTGCCCTTGACTTTCTTTTTTCCTATCATCTTCTCCTCACTTGTTTTCTATTTGCTTTGGCTGTATCGGTTGTGAAACCATGTTAGATAGTTCAGCAGCTTAGCTTAAGCTTCGCAATACATATAGTTTGTTCTTCTCCTCGTTATCTTTTTTCTTTATTTTTATTTTTTTCTGGTTCGAATAGCTTTCAAACATTATGTACGGAGCTCTAAATGGCGGTGGACAACATATTTCCTAGGAACTGGTGCTTTTAGTGTCCATATTTTCAATTAGGTTTTATGGGATTGCTGCATATTATTCTCCCACTTCCGTACCTCTACTCTCTGTTCCTCCCCCTACCCCAATCATGAAGCATCTTATGTTTGGTGATGCAGAGTAGAAGAGCTGTCCTCTGATTGTCATAATTTGAGGGAAACTAATGATACACTACGCCTTAACCTAGCCAAACAAGAAGAGCTGAATGAGGTTTCAAAACAGGTACGTATTCATTCAAGCCTTGCCCCTCCCACCCTCCCTCTGTTCTGATATTTTGAACATCTTGTCATCATAAAGAAGTTAACGGCGTCAGAGCAATTTCAATAGTCTAGTTAGATGGTTATCATTTCACTTTACTTGTTCTTTTTGGAGTGTCTAACATAGGTTGTTTTGTAACTACTATGTAGATTCCATCAATTTAGATTGGAAGGTCTTTTTGTAACCCTCCCCCTTAGAGAGGGGATGCCTTATCCCTTTGTCCCTAGGTTGTTTTACTGTGGCCTTTTGCCTCCCATGGATTCACGTTTCTTATGTCCTCGCTCAAAGTTACTGAGGTTTCTGATTTGTTGTTACTCACTATGCTAGGCCACTCTTTTTTATTCATGTGCGTTCAATTAATCATTGTTTCTGATTTGTTGTTACTCACTATGCTATCCGGAGAATTCAATATTTATTATGGAGTTCATAGCATAAAGTTCTTCATAATCCTTTTTTTTTTTAAGAAAAAAAAGAACAAAAAAAGTTCTTCATAATGGTTATTCTATCTCTTTTATTAGGTTATCAATAAGTTTTATGAGATCAGACAAAATTCTCTCGAAGGAATTATGGATACTAGCTGGGATGAAAAATGTCAGTATCTTTTAGACGATCCTTCAGAAATGTGGAGTTTCAACGATACTTCAACGTCTAGATATATAGTAAGTTTCCCTTTAGCAATTGGATTCTTCCCATTATTTGATCTTTTTTATTATTTTCCTGCATTATTTGGTATGAAATTGATTTTCTTTTCTTTTTCTGGTGATTGATTTCTCCATCACTAAAAAAAGTAATTTTTTACTTTAAACTTGGCTAGGTGTATCATTTTTCACCTTGAACTTTAAATTTTATCAAATTGGACCCTAGACTTAGGAAAGTATCGTAATTTTTACCTTCCATTCAATTTCTACTAATTCACCCACTAAATTTAATTAAAAAAAAAAATTTAAATCTCCAACTCACTAATTTTAATAAAAATCAAGTTTTGCACAAAGCTAAGCTTAATCATGCATAAATTGAGATAATTGAATAACACTGTCAAAGCTCGTAAATTAAAATTTAAAAATAAAAAAGAAAAAGAAAAAGAAAAAACAACTGTTTTAATATCCTTTTTGTATGAAATCCTATCAATTTTGTAATAGACGTATATTTTATAATTCATTGAACGCACATGAAAATATTTTTTTTAATGATTCTTCAAATAAAAACCTATAAAAAGGTACATATTGCAATACTTATTCAAGTTTAAGATAAAGATTGCAACATTTATCCAAGTCTAAAGGTGTAATTTGATGAAATTGATAGTCTAAGGTTAAAATTGATACACCTTGCCAAGTGAAATTATTTAATTATGCATAATTTTTAATTGGAATATGAATCAACTTTTTGCCTAATTAAGAAGTAGGCAAGTACCTGAGAAGTTCAGCTTACATCAGATGTCCTTTTGTGTCTCTTGCAATAGTTCTCTTTAGATGTAACTTAGGTTGTGAGATTCTGATGCAAAATACATCTTATGATTCGTGGTCATCCTGCCAAATCAAAAGAATTGGGCATTGACTTGGCCACATGTCAATACAAACAGCTGGCAAAAGATATTGGTAATTACTTTCTAGAGATGGGAAAAGGAACAGTACAGTATATTTTTTATTATCTTCCCCTGTCAGAGTTCAAGCAGGAGAGATAACTAAATAACAAAGATACAGGACATATACAAGGAATATTTTCAATGGTTCAAAATTGACGAGGGAAATATACAAGGAATGTTTACCGTGGTTCAAAGTTGACAAGGAAAACTTGTCAAAAAAAGTTGACAAGGAAAATATGATTAGGGAACTCTTAGAGATATTATTTGAATATTAGGAGGCATAATTGTCGTTAGAAAGGTTTTGATTTGTGGAAGGTGGTTATAAACAGAGGGAATTAGGAGGTTTTGGGGTAGGGCGTTTTCAGAAAATAGTGCTTAGGAAACTAGTAATTTTCCTTCTTAATATCAAAGCCTACTTTTTATTTGTTTCCTTTTTAATTAGAGTGTCACAATAGAGTTTTATGGGCTCTTCTTGAAGAATTTCTTCAAGAATCCTTTTCGGCCGAATTCTTTCCAGTAACACGTGAGCCATATTATTGAATTCATGGCGTGATCTTAAGTTATCATGTAGGCTAAATAGTCTGTTATGCTTACAACTTTGTTCATATTATTGAATTCTTTTATAAAATAATGTATGATCTTTATAACTAGAAATTGAATTGTAATTTTTGAACCTTAGTATTTGAAGATATGTGCTGTGAAGCTTCGTTGCACATAATGTTGTGTATTACAGTCCTTTGTTTAAATATGGTCTGTATGCAAATGGATTAACTTCTCTTCAGACAGAATTCTTTGGAAGAAGGACTGGAGACAATGAAAAAAACAGTGGACAACCTTCAAAATAAGCTACGGATGGTATGATTGTTCGCTCCAATATTTCACCTTTGCATTGAACTTCTTCATGGGTGTAAGTGTAACTGACAATCTTTTTGCGGTATGTAGGGTGTGGAAATTGAAAAGCATTTAAAGCTGAAGGTGAATGATTTGGAATTGAAGCTGGTCAGTACTTCCACTTCCTGTAGTGTAGATATAATCCAATTTTATGCCATAAATCATCTTGTTTATCTCCGATGCAGATTCGCATGGATGATATGGTCAAGAGCAAGATATCAGGGTTTTGTCAATACTATTCTCAATATCGAGATCATATATTGAATTTATTGGACAAAGAAAAATATAATATGAATTCAACAATAGGAGAGATTGAAGAAAAGATTACGCAATATAGCTGGGGAGTTCAGAAATTTAAGGATTCTGAGAAAGAGCTGAAAGCAGACGATGATTTCCAGGATGGGCATTTGAGTGCCGATAAGGTGGGTATACTGGATGCAGAAATGAACTCCCTTCAACTGGGAATAAATGATAATGGAGAATACGTGCAGTTTCTGTACTGCGGTTCTTGTTATGTTAATAGTATTATAGGCTTATGGATTTACTATATGTGATTGATTGGCCCTATTCCATTTGTTTGTTTATTGGTAGTTCGTATATATTGTCATTCAATGAATATCTACTTCTGGTCCCTTTTATAATTAGGTTTCCTTGATTCTGCTCTCGTTTTCTATTTGCTTCTTTGGGACAATCCATGATATCCATATGTAGCAGGTGAGATAGACTAAAACTATTAGGAGGCGTTTAGATGCGGGAATGAGATTCTGAAGCCTAGGACTAAAAAGCATGAGATTAGGAAGAATTGGATTTAAACTATGGTTGGGTGTGGATGAGATTTATATTTACCACAAGCCAAAGAATACAAAGGCGGGGTTTGATTTGTGGGAATGGGATTTGTGAAAAGTAATTTTGTAATTTTTTTTTAGAATAGAGAATTTTTTAAATTAATTTATATTAAATAGTATCGTGAATAATCGAACAAGAATTTATTTAATGTGCATGATCTCTTTGCCGTCTTCTAATTTTATTTTGGTTTTCATGTGGAATGAGATATAAAGGCCAAATTTTTTCATACCATCTTTTCTATCTTCTTTCTTCGATGGAAATTTTCATGAGCGAGATTGATGAGGATGGGGTAAATTCTTACGACTTTTTGAACACATTGTAGATGAAAATTCATGGCTTGCCAGATTTCGTTGCTGATGAGAATGTTGAGGCCTCCGAAGCCCTCGCTTTGGCACTTCAAGAAAAGGTTCTAGTTCCTACAGTACTTTTCTATTCCTAGTTGTGTTAACTTGTCTTGCATGATTCGACAATAACCATTTCTATATTATTCTAGGGTGCATTATTCTATTTTTCTTCTAATTCTTTTCTTAACTATGGATCCTTGTTAGGTGTCAGCTCTGTTACTTCTTTCGCAACAGGAAGAAAGGCATCTGCTGGAAAGAGATGTCAATGCAGCTCTTCAAAGAAAAACAGAGGAGCTCCAAAGAAACTTACTACAGGTTAACCTTCACTTTGGCTTCAAGATTTCAGACTCAGAGTATCGTCTTAAAATGTCTCAAAGACAATGTGTCTCAAGAATTTATTTGATTCAATGGTTCCAATTTCTATTAATAATTTTCTTTCAAATACCATAATTGAATACGTTCATGTGCTTTTAAATTAGTAGATTTAAACTTGGTAGACAGTCCAACTTCTTTCAAAGGTTTCGAAGAAGGTAATTTTCCCAAGAAACGCAGAGTTATTAGAAATGGTCCTTCCCATCTAAGCATATTAGTTTTTATTATGATGTGTGCGATCAAACACTGGCAAAAGGTGATATATTAAAAAGTGTGTGGCATTTTCGAAGACACTATAGGTCACTATTATTTGGAACGAAAGTGATGGTTGGTTGATCTGTTTCTGAAATGATAATGACATTTTCATTTCAGGTTACCCATGAAAAAGTAAAAGCGCTTATGGAGCTGGCACAAGTAAAGCAAGAACTTCAACTTCTTAAAGAGTATGTTTATTTTTGCATAGCAACTTGAGACTGAATTTGTTGTCTTGTGTTTGATTCTCACTTCCACTATTATTTGTTATTGAAACTGCTCTTTTCGTATTTTTCCCTCATGATTTCAACACCTCGTAAATAGAGGTATTATTCTTATGGATATGGAAAGCTCAATAGACCCATATGAAATGTTTTTGTCCAAGGAAAAGTGATCATGACTTGAAACGAGGAGCCGACACTGTGGAAAGGAAACTTGTTACTCACGAGAGAGAGGGGAAACTAAAAGGCTTGCTGAAGGGTTCGTATCTCAGACGTTGGGTTGGTACACCAGAATTTAGTGGAAGTGAAGCTGCGGCTCAGTTGGATAATGACTCTTCTCGGAAGTCTGCTGTGGATTTTGCCAGGTTGGTCAACATTTATGGTGTTCTTTAGAATTGTAGGATTGTGATTCATGTATGTATGGGTTATGCATTCAATCCAATGGATCTTTGACTGTATTCCAGTTGTATATTTGAAAGGCTTGACTATTTTGATTTTGTTGTCAGAATGAAAATTGAAAATGCCACTCTTAGAGAAAGTATTGAAAACATGGAGCAGCTGACCACTTCAATTCACAGGCTTCGTCTCTCTCTTCTGAAGGTTACCTTCAAACTCCATTTATATAGTACATAAGCGTTAACTGTCTTTTGATAGTTTAGTTTTCCTGCAAGAGAGATTTCTGATCTTGCAGCAACTGTTTGATTCTTGAAGCAGAGCTTTGATAGTTTCTCTTTATGGTTGATATGTCATCATTTATGTGATTATCCAGGCCTCTTTCTTATTATGAATAATTTGTACCATTTTTATTTAGCACTAATGATTTGGCAACAATTTTTCAGGTAACATTTTATTACTCGAATTGAATTACAGGTTTAGTCTCTAAATATTTAAAGAGTTTCAATTACATCTTTGAACTTTTATTTTTAATATTACTAAAAATGAATATTAAATGTACCCTACCTTAGAGTGATAGATACACAATATGCATATGGATCTAAACCTCCAATTACCTGATTGCTACTAATACCTTTACTATTTGTGATGATTTGGTGCAACAAGTAAGCCATGTGGATAAAATAATGGCAAGGCAAAAAAATTTGATGGGGGTGGGCCGGTGAAATACGTTTCAAACTCTTATATTATCCAATTGGCCTACTCCCTTGAATCACTCCGTTTCTATATTACACCAAATCATCACTCATGAGTCAAATTAGCACGTCACATCAGAATCTAAACAACAACATGCACAATAGGGACTTGTTAGAATTCAAAATGATACAACTATAAAAGTTTAGGGACTACATTTGTAATTTAATAATGATCCATCACTAATAATATTTTCTTATTCATATTGCATCATTTGATTTACTTTTGGACATCAAATCACTTGTTATGGGACTCAAGTTGCCACAACTATAACTATTGTTGATTTGCAGGCCAAAGAGTCTGTTACTTCTGAAGGTCCAACTACAAGTGTGTTGGAAGCTCTCAAGGACATAATCAATGAGGCAAAACTCATAAAGACTGCACTTAGCAGCTCTCTACCCATTAGTTGGTCAGCTGAGGTAAATATTGGATCCAGTGGGGAAACTTTACATGATTCAAGTAATGTTCTAAGAGACTCTAACCTGGGAAAGATAGATTTTGTTTCTGCTGCTGGTTTTGAGATGGTTGAGCTCCTTGTTTTTGTTGCTGAGTTGTTATTAAAGGATTACACAGCTGAAAGTGGCTCTTGATATGAAACTGATTGAATTCTCATCTACCCTTTGGATTCTGCCATTGCTATGAACATGATGCTGACCATTTTTCTGCTCTGCAAATTGATGGATGAGCAAATGATGGGGGGAGGGGGGGTGGAAGCAAACTGATGTGTACCATAGGAAATGATAACTGGAGAAAAGAAAATGAAAAGTCTGTACATTACTATTTACTATTGTAGTGTAGGTTTTTGTAGAATATACCAACTGTAAATGCATGATTGGTTGGAATCGAGTCGTCGAATCCGTATTTTATATGTTCCTATACATTTTTACATTTTTCATATGTTGATTATTTTAGGTGTGAGATAGATGGGAAAACAAGTGTAGTTTGTTCAAATTTACCTTTGTCAATACAAGGATTTTCATTCGTTTGTGTATGCCTACTATTTGAAGATTGATTGGAGTCTGGAGATGATGTCTTAGGATGTTCACTTGCAGTGATAACTCATCTATTGCACATGATTTATAGTTCTTTCTCACTATCAGGAGGCCTTTTAGAGGGGAAATTTAAATAAAAAGGGGTTGACTTCAAAATAATTTTTAATTTAGGATAGAGAGAAGTTGTGGGTAGTTTGTTTCTTAAAAAGATGATGTTTCTATCATAAAAATAATTTTGAGCAAGTATTATTTTAGTGTACTGAGTATCATAATTTTTTTTGTCAATACTTCTTAAAACTGTTTTTCTCAAAAAGTATATTAAAAATAACAAAAATTCACCATACTCTTCTTAATATTCAGTCATAATACTTCTTGGTATCTTGTATTTAAGTGGATCATTGCAATTATAATTATCATTAGGTTAAATTACCATTTTAGACACCATATGATCTGAAAACCCTAGTGAATTGGAATTAAATTTACGAACACTAAACCTCCAAACCAATTCGATTTCAACCCTAAGGATTAGGTTAGACACGGATTACCTCCAAAGAACAAATTTCCTGTTAAAAGTCGAACCATCCACATGATAGGATGATCAATCCTACATGAATGTTCTTGACATTGCAAATGAGTCAAGAAGCCCTTGACTAAACTTGACAGGAAAAACTTAGAAGCTAAAATTCATTCATCGTAATCTAGCCGTACAACCTAATGGAGAAGAGTTGAGTGCAAGGACTTTTCCCACAATGTTTCTACATGAATGAAACCTCAATTATATAATACATTAATAATATTAGGATGAATCTCTTAAGAAAACATCATTTACCATTTAGCTAATAATTACACTATCATCTGGTCTAAAACAACCTCCAAAATAATTACACAAACGCCCAAGAACTACCGAAATATAAAGAGTTATAGACCAAAAAAAAAAAAAAAAAAAAAAAAAAAATCAACAAAAGCTTGGGATTGAGCTGAGCAATTTGAATCTCAATCAAGCTCCTATGCATCTAACATGAGCAATTTTGATGCTCAAATATCAAAAATAGGAAATGTTTGAGGATATAATTAAAAAAAAAACAAAAAAACAAAAAAAAAAAACAAAAACAAAAACAAAAGGACTGTTGAGGATCCCACATTGAAAAGATTGGTGCCATCTTGAGGGGTTGAAAAGATTGGTGGAGACCTCACAATATATAAGCTTCTCAAGGGTCACTCCACCCATTGTCAATATTTAGAGTGGGATTTAAATATTGACATTGTAAAAAAAAAAAATGTTTGTCCAATTTTATAGAAGTACAAAATTGATATTTTTTGTTCATGTTTTGTTCATTTTTTGTTCATGTTCCTTCATGTTTATATCATTGATATTTTTTTTTAACATTTTTTATTTCATCAATATTTTTAATATATAATAGAAATATTGATTGATTGAACCTTAAATATATGAAAAAATGGATGAAAATGTTGACATTTTGTAAAACTAAAAAACTTGGGGACTCCTTACATTAATCATTTGAGTTTCTATTTTTGAAAATTGTGCTTATTTTCTTAAACATTTTATACCATAGTTTTCAATCTTGTCAAATTTCTTTAAAAAATCTTTTTTTTAGTTTCCAAAACTTAATGTAAATTTTAAAAAACATAAGAAAAGTGGTGTTTGTAAGCTTA
>CM072098.1:2180000-2200000 GCA_036850905.1 Luffa acutangula
AAAAAAAAAGTAGTTTTCACAAACTTATCTTTGTTTTTGGAATTTGGTAGAGATGAAAACTAGTGTAAAAAAATTGGGAGAACCCCAGCATAATTTTCAAAAACCAAATGGTTATCAATCCGGACTTTTCAAGAATATTTTAACCCATCTCTACACCTGTAGTGTTCTGAAATAAGCCAATTCTGAATGAAATATAAGCAGCCAATTCTGAATGAAATATAAGCAGCCAATTCTGGATGAAAGTAAAGTTCCATCTTATTTCCATACAGTTATCGCTTACCTCTCTTTTCATTACCCAATGGAAGTGCTTTTTCTGTAATTTCCTGAGATAGGGGTGATTTTCCTGCACTTTTTGCATTTCATCACAGAAAATTTTCTTATTAAAAAGAAAAAGTAAATTCTGAAATAGAAATAAGAGAAGAAAAACGATGAGAGATGTTAAATAATAAAGGTGAAATTTGACAATCAAAAAGGGCATTTGGTCTAGTGGTATGATTCTCGCTTTGGGTGCGAGAGGTCCCGAGTTCGATTCTCGGAATGCCCCATTATTTTTTTGATTATTTTGTTCGTAAAATAGCAAAATGAATGATTCATTTTTAGATAATCAACAAACAATTTCATCAAATACGAAAAATAAAACTTTTGGTCTAGTGGTATGATTCTTGCTTAGGGTGTAAGAGGTTCTGAGTGAGAGGTCCCGAGTTCAATTCTCAGAATGCCCTCTTTTTACAAAACTCATATTTTGTCCTTTTTTTCCACAAATAACATACAGGGGCAAAGTACTTCTCATACATACCTTTTTAACCTTAGTCCCTCCCCGAAAGATAGAAGGAGTTGTATCCAATTTTCAGCTGAAAATGGCACATAAGAGAAATACTTTTTTTTTTTTGGGTAAAATACCTTTTTGGTCTCTCATGTTTGGGATCAGTTTCTAATAGGTCCCTAGGTTTCAAAATCGGACAATTAAGTCCCCCACATTTAAGAAATAGTTCTATTAGATCCCTCGGCCGTTAATTTTTTAACAGAAACTGACGTTGCACGTTTAAAAAATAAAACAATAATTTTAAATTAAAATAATAATAATAAAATAATTAAAAATAATAATAAAATAAAATAAAAAACTTTCTCTCTCCTCTCTCCCCCACGCCCCGAATACCTCTCTCTCTATCTTCTTCTTCTTCTCTTCTTTACCGCCGAAGCTTTCTCCCCGCCGCCGCCCCCGCTGGAGCCTCCTCCCCAACCCGACATCTTCTTCTTCTTCCAAACCCAACACCCATGCCAACTTTCCTTCTTTTTCTTCCAAACCCAACACCAATCCCATCAATTCCTTCTTCTTCCACTTCTCGTTCAACCTTTCTTCCCTTCCTACTACTGCCATTGCCGGCGACGCCCACCGCCACCATCTCCGGTCGTTGCCAGAGACGCCCGCTGCTACCATCTTCTTCTTCAAACTGGAAAAAGAACCCACCCCTCCCCATCTTCTTCTTCCTCAACAACCTCCCTTCCTCTTCAATCAGAACAAACCAACCCTCCCCATCTTATTTCTTCTCCTCCTCTTGAATCTCCCTCTCTCTATTTTTCTTCTTCTTAAGATTAACCCATTTACTGATTTTGGTTCTCCTTCTCCTCTTCAATCCCTCTTTCTTCTTTTTCTTAACATTAACCCATTTACAGAAATGAGTAGAAGCCAACAACAAAATGAAAAAAAAGAGAAAAAAGAAGAAGAAGAAGAAAGATTCACAGAAATTCAATAAGGTAAATATTGGAATACATGGCGGCTTCTTCTTCTTCCTTTTGAAATTAGCTTCAAGAACAGGTCATCTACTGAATGATTCGCCGCCGGTGGTTGATGGCCGAAACAGACTCGCCGACGGCAGTCGATTATGTCATAGCACGATTGACTCTGGTACTGTGGAGGCGAATTTCGAAGGGGAAGGGGAAGGGCACACAGTGAGGGGAAGGGAAGGGGAAAGTAAGAGAGAGATGACAGGGTGAGGGCAAATTTGGAAGGAGAGTGAGTTTTTTTTCTTTTAAAATTATTTATTTAATTATAATTTTAATTTAAAATTATTGTTTTATTTTTTAAACGTGCCACGTCAGCTTCTGTTAAAAAATAGGGACCTAATAGAACTATTTCTTAAATGTGGGGGACTTAATTGTCCGATTTTGAAACCTAGGGACCTATTAGAAACTGATCTCAAACATGAGGGACCAAAAAGGTATTTTACCTTTTTTTTTTTCTAACAACCCAAATTTTTTTTTTGATAATATGTGGGAAGAGAGATTCGAACCATAGATCTTGTAATTATCAATATAATTTTATGCCAGCTGAGCTACGCTCTTAGTTGCATCACATAAGAGAAATACTTATTATAGCTCACATGACAGCAGAATTGAATGGAAACTAAACTTAAAAAAAGTTTGAGTAAATTTAGTCCTATGGTATATATCCCTTATTACCATGAAAAATTGTCAACCCTCATCGCAAACAAGAGTTTAGCTCAACTAACATAAGGTTATACCGATGACATCAAGATATGTGGTTTGAATCCCCCACTCTCATATATTGTTTAAAAAAAAAAATTTTCCAACATCCATCAAATTTATTTTAATTCAAATATATGGGACCTTAGATGGTAGTGACATTGTAAAAAGATCCGTAAGCAGCAATAAAAGTCACTATATAGCCCTTGAGTGCTTCAAAATATGAAACTTAACATTCTGAACTTTGTTCATTTGTGTTCAGGATGTGTGATTCAAGTGAAATTTTTGAACTGCAACTTATCCGACCACTTCAACCCTAAACCCTAAATCCTGAAACCTATCCCTAAGCTGTTTAGATCTAAAAGTAAAAAGGTATATTAATACTTGCATTGCACATGGGTTTCATTAATACTAACTTTCTTTATTAATGAATCTCAACTAAATACAAGTAATTTCAGTGACAATTTGCAGGGTGTGACAGACCACATGGAAGGAACAAACAACTATAATGCGTTTTTTTTTTTTTTTCGAAACAACAACTATAATGCGTTATTTTACAAAAAAAAAAAAAAAAAAAAAAAAAAAAAAAAAACTCAATTCTGAAATAGAAAATAGATAAAAAGAGGGAAAAAAAAAGTAACAAAAGAGAGATAAAGAAAAGATTATAAATTATGTACTTCCAATTGGGCATTTGGTCTAGTGGTATGATTCTCGCTTCGGGTGCGAGAGGTCCCGAGTTCGATTCTCGGAATGCCCCCTTGCCTACCCCCTCTCCACAATTGGTTTCCTAACTTTCCCTTTTGGAAATCATTTTGTTCATGAAGAAGCTAAAATAGCAGAATGCAGAATCCTGATTCACTTACAAGGCAAGATATCAAACCAAGAACAATTCCATTATACGAAAAGCAAAAACAGACAATTTAACCTAGTCAAGTATTGTAATCAAATCATTAATGGCCATTTTGTCTAGTGGTATGACTCTTGCTTAGGGTGTAGAGAGTTTTCAAGTTCAATTCTCGGAATGCCCCAAAAAATCCATAAATTTTTATTTTTTTATAACTTTTTCCCACGTCTTATTATCAATCAACTTCTCTTATTAAGAATAGGAGAGAGTGACAGAGAGAGTGACAGGTGAGAAAGTCTTTGCATGTTATATAGGTTACTTATTTCATTAATGTGCATTTGGTTTAGAGGTATGATTCTCGCTTTGGGTGCGAGAGGTCCCGAGTTCGATTCTCGGAATGCCCCCTCCACAATTGTCATCCATACTCTCCTTTTTGGAAACCATTTTGTTCATAAAAATAAAATAGCATAATGCATAATCCTGATTGAGTTGCATGCAAGATATCAAACCAAGAACCATTGATAGAATCTCAACATTTTTTATGACATTCCATCATACCAAAAGGATAACAAAAATAGAGAATTTAACCTGATCAAATATTCTAATATAATGATTAATGGGCATTTGGGCTAGTTTCGCTTAGGGTGCGAGAGGTCCCAAGTTTCATTCTCAGAATGCCCTTTTTTTTTTAGACCCATATTTTGTCTTTTTTTTCCACAAATAAAATACGGGGGCAAAGTACTTCATACATACCTTTTTAACCTTAGTCCCTCCGAAAGATAGAAGCAACTGTATCCAATTTTTACATGAGCTGAAAATGGCACATAAGAGAAATACTTATTATAGCTTACATGACAGTAGAATTGAACGGAAACTAAAACTTAAAAAAATTTGAGCAAATTTAGTCCTATGGTATATATCCCTTATTGCCATGAAAATTTGCCAACCACCATCAAATTTATTTTAATTCAAATATATGGGACCTTGGGTAGACGGTAGTAACATTATAAAAGGATCCGTAAGCAGCCCTAAAAGTCACTATATGGCCCTTGAGTGCTTCAAAATATGAAACTTAACATTCTAAACTTTGTTCATTTGTGTTCAGGATGTGTGATTCAAGTGAAATCTTCAAACTGCAACTTACAAGATGAAATAACTTCAACCCTAAACCCTAAATCTTGAAACCTATCCCTAAGCGGTTTAGATCTAAAAGTAAAAAGGTATATTAATACTTGCATTGCACATGGGTTTCATTAATACTAACTTTCTTTATTAATGAATCTCAACTAAATACAAGTAAATTCAGTGACAATTTGCAGGGTGTGACAGATCACATGGAAGGAACAAACAACAATAATGCTACAAAAAAAAAAAAAAAAAAAGTCAATTCTGAAACAGAAAATAGATAAAAATAGGATATTTGGAGGGAAAAAAAGTAACAAAAGAGAGATATAAAGCAGTGATTATAAATTATGTATTTCCAAGTGGGCAATTGGTCTAGTGGTATGATTCTCGCTTCGAGTGCGAGAGGTCTCAAGTTCAATTCTCGAAATGCCCCCCACCCCTGCACAATTGGTATCCAAAATTTTCTCCCTTTTGGAAATCATTTTGTTCATGAAGAAGCTAAAATAGCAGAATGCAGAATGATTCAGGCAAAATATCAAACCAAGAACCATTCCACAAAAGGATAACAAAACAGACAATTTAACCTGATCAAGTATTGTAATCAAATCATTGATGGACATTTTGTCTAGTGGTATGATTCTTGCTTAGGGTGCAGAGAGTTTCCAAGCTCAATTCTTGAAATGCCCCAAAAATCTATAAATTTTTATTTTTTATAACTTTTTCCCACGTCTTATTATCAATCAACTTCTGTTATTAAACCAACAAGAGCATAGCTCAACTAGCATAAAGTTGTACTGATGACCACGAGATCTGTGGTTCGAATCCCCCACCCCACATATGTTCAAAAAAAAAAAATATTTCTCTTATTAACAATAGGAGAGAGTGACAGGGTGAGAAAGTAGTTGCATATTATATAGGCAAATTGTTTCATGAATGGGCATTTGGTCTAGTGGTATGATTCTCGCTTCGGGTGCGAGAGGTCCCGAGTTCGATTTGCGGAATGCCCCCTCCACAATGGAGTCCATACTCTCCTTTTTGGAAACCATTTTATTCATAAATAAGCTAAAATAGCAGAATGCAGAATCCTGATTCAGTTGCAGACATTTTTATGACATTCCATTATACCAAAAGGATAACAAAACAGACTATTTAACCTGGTCAAGTATTATAATATAATCATTAATGGGCATTTGGTTTAGTGGTATGATTCTCGCTTAGGGTGTGAGATGTCCCGAGTTCAATTCTTGAAACGCCCCAAAATTCCTAATTTGTGAGAGTGACAGGGTGAGAAAGTCTTTGCATATTATATAGGCAATTAGTTTCATTAATGGGCATGTAGTCTAGTGGTATGATTTTTGCTATGGGTGCCAAAGGTCCTAAGTTCGATTCTTGGTATGCCCCCCCCCCCCACAATGGTTTCCATACTCTCCTTTTTGGAAACCACTTTTTTCATAAAGAAGCTAAAATTGCTGGCATTTTTATGACATTCCATTATACCAAAAGGATAACAAAACAGACCATTTAACCTGGTCAAGTATTATTATATAATCATTAATGGACATTTGGTCTAGTGGTATGATTCTTGCTTAGGGTGTGAGAGGTCTCAAGCACAGTTCTTGGAATGTCCCAATAATCCTAATTTTTTTTTTCAGATGAAAGTTGTGAGGAGTCCAGGGAGTTATCTAGGACTACCTTCTTCTTTTTCGAGAATTAAAAGCAAAAATTTTCAACATATTTTGGACAGAGTCTGGTTTTATTTGTAGGGATGGACAGCTAAATTCTTCTCGAGAGGTGGAAAGGAAATTTTAATTAAAAGTGTGATTCAGGCTATTTCTGTTTATGCAATGGGATGTTTTCGTTTACCCAAAGTATTGCTTTCTAGAAATTCCGCCTTGTGTGCAAAATTTTGGTGGGGAGGGTCTGAAGACAAAAGGAAGATGCGGTGGGAAAAGGTATGTTTCCCAAAGGAATGGGGGGGTTGAATTTTTGGGATTTTGAAGGATTTAATCAGGCAATGTTGGCAAAACAAGTGTGGAATATCTTCATGAACCCTCAATCAAAAACATCTCAATAATAATAACTTAACTAATGTACCTCGACTATATTTTATTTATTTGTTTTACAATAACAAATATGATGATGAAGATGTGAATTGATGATGCCAAAATTTGGACAGGAAACTCGTTTGACCTCCACGTGACAACAATGGTGAATAATTTATTTGAAGGGGGCAAACAAGTGAAAACTGCTCAGTGCACCACACCAATTCTGAAGCCTAAGTCAGCAAGAAGGTATCTCGATATGACAAGTAGAGAGCTAGAGGAAGAAGAAAGAGTTTAGAAAGTTAAGGTTCAGAATCTCTTCTCCAAGGTTGAAGAAAGGTCTATATACCTTGGTCTTTTTGGGATTTTCACCCGTTTTAGGACGATCCGAGGTCACATTAGGTCGAACCAACCTCTGAAAAAAGCCTCCAAGAACCAAGCGTGGGCAAGGTGAGGATAGGCCCAAAATTTTGGGCCTCATCGGCCTCGACAATGGGCCAAGGCCAAGGCCAAGGATTGGGCTAAGTCCAATCCTTTTGGCCTTCTTTCTCTCTAGGCTCCGATTTTTCATGGTCCTTTCTGTGCTTGATCCGTGTGGCTTCATTCTATTACTCAATTCTTGGGACGATGCAAAATGATCTATAACATGAACTTTTCAAAAGAAATAATTGTTTTAACTTTACGATGTGCATTTGTACAATTTTATTTTTCATTTTTAGTTTTAAACATAAGCTTGATAAATATCAACTCAATCAAAGACTTCGTTATTTTCCAAACTCCACATTAATGGAGGCCACTTCCAAACCAAATTCATCTTATTTCTGGAAAGGATTTGTATGGAGTCTCGAGTTGATGAAAAAAAGAATCCGGAAGAATGTAGGAAATGGGTCAACTATCAAATTCTTCAAAGATCCTTGGCTTCCTAACCTAATTCTTTTAAGGTTACTCCTCTGGTGAGTGGGGAGGAGGACCAAATGGTGACAGATTACATTACACAGACTGGCCAGTGGAATATTCAATTCCTGAAAGAAAGGTTATGTCAGGAGGATATTGACTTAATAATCAATATTCCAATCCGTTTAGCAGCCCCTGATTGATGGATTTGGCATTATGACAAATATGGACGGTACTCGGTGAAAAGTGGTTATAAAGTCTACGAGGGGTCCAAGGCGGCAGCTTCATCTTCCGATTCCAGTTACATGCAAAGGTGGTGGAAGCAATTGTGGTTACTAAAGATGCCATCAAAAGTTAAGCATTTTATATGGAGATCGAACCATAATTGTTTGCCAACAAAAGCGAACCTTCTAAATAGACACATTATCATAGGCCAGATGCCCTGTCTGTTCAAAGTATCCTGAGACATCTGATCATGCTCTGTTTAGGTGTTCTCGTGCTAAGAAGATTTGGAGGTCTATCCATCCCGACATCAAGATCAAAGAGTGTGATAGTCCTTCAATCCAAGACCGTTTGTTGGATCTAAAGGATTCACATAATGAGACCGTCTTTAGTTGGATCTGTTTTGGTGAATGGACTAGCTGGAACGATAGGAATAACTTCATACACAACAAACCCTTACCTGAGGTAAATGAAAAATGTGATTGGATCATTCACTATATTAATGAATATCAAGGGGGAATTGCTAGTTCCATATTGACGGAGGTTGGCATCAGAAGGAGAAATAATCCCGACAAGTTGACAATTCTGGAATGAGGATTCATGTGGATGCTCCTTATGACATACATGCAGGGGTCGAAGGTTATGAAGTGGTGATCTGTGATAACTCTGGCCAGGTAAAGGCTGCCATGTGTCACAATCGCGGTCTTTAGGGTCTCGTAACGCGACTGTGCGGCACTTACTTTCGCTCACAAGTAAGTCAGCCAACTCGAAAACGGATCGCCGGTGGCACAACGGGCGAATATCGCAACCTCTACCCCCGTTCTTGGAAAACGGTTTTAGAAAACGGGGTTAGAGAAAAGGTTTTGGAAAACGTTTGAAAGCATTTTGGAAAGCATGTATATGTGTTGCAGACTATCAAGTAAACAAAGGGACAACAACAGCTTGATAGCAAACAACTCCGGGTAGGAAGGATTGACGACTAGTCTTACCCCCCCTATAGTATATTATTGAGATTTTTAGCCTTGGCAAGCTTGAACATGAAAATCACGAGGAGTCATACACTTGAGAAAAGCAAGGAAAAATAAACAAGCGATACAAAGGGAATGCATATAATGAAAGCATGAGGGGAAAGGGTTGTCATGGGCATGCGGCCATGGGCAACACGCCTTGGACGAGCATGACCGTGACATCCTCCCCCACTTAAATGGTTGACGTCCCTGTCAACCGACGCTGCTCGAACTCTGCGATCTTGATAGCAGCCGACTTCATATCTTCAACTCGCTCCCAACTAATCTCAGCATCCGGGAGCCCTTTCCACTTCACTAGGAACTCTTGAACGTCTCGACGAGGTTTACCTGTGCGACGAACTCTATCTGCCAAAATTTCTTCTACTTCTTTGTCATTCAGATTCTGCATTGTGACCGAGGGCCGTGTCACTTCGTTGCGCTCGGAGTCTTCTAGGTCAGGATGATAGGTCTTCAAGTTACTAACGTGGATGACAGGATGAATCTTCATCCACGAGAGTAACTGAACCCTATAAGATGTCTTACCGACCTTCTGGATCACTTCGACGGGGCCTTCATACTTTCGGACAAGGCGCTGGTCTCTCTTCCCTCGGAACCGGATCTGTTCTGGTCTCAGCTTGATCAGAACTCTGTCTCCCGCTTGGAATTCCATTGGCCGTCGTTTCTGATCGGCCCATTTTTTCATACGTTTTGATGCCTTCTCTAGGTACGCTCGGGCTATCTCCGATGTCTGTCTCCACTCCTTAGTGAAGTTGTAAGCTTGGGGACTCTTCCCCGCATAAGGATGGTCAATTACATGTGGCATCAACGGCTGTCTTCCACATACTAACTCGAAGGGAGTCTTTCCTGTTGCTGAACTCTTTTGGCAGTTGAAACTGAACTGAGCAACATCAAGCATCTCGGCCCAATTTTTCTGTCGGGCGTCAATAAAATGACGCAAGTACTCCTCGAGCATACTGTTGAACCGCTCTGTCTGGCCATCAGTCTGCGGGTGGTAGCTGGAGGAAATATTTAGATGAGAACCCAGTAATCTAAATAATTCCGTCCAGAATGTGCCAGTGAATCGAGCATCTCGATCACTGATTATACTCTCGGGTACACCCCATAACTTGGCAACATTCTTCAAAAACAATTGTGCTGTCATCTCAGCTGAGCACATCTTTGGAGTCGGGATGAACGTGGCGTACTTCGAAAATCGATCAACGACCACGAGAATGGATTCGAATTCCCCAACCTTAGGGAGATGAGTGATGAAATCGAGAGATACACTCTCCCATGGTCTTGAGGGAACGGGCAGAGGTTCCAGCAACCCCGCTATCTTGGCTCGTTCTACTTTGTCCTGCTGACATACGAGACAGGTCTTGGTAAACAACATTATATCGTCTCGAAGGCTCGGCCAAAAGTACCCCTGCTTGACAAGCGCATAAGTTCGTTGCCACCCAGAGTGGCCGGCCCACGGTGTATCGTGACATTCTTCGATTAAGAGCTTCCTGAGGTTCCCCGAACGAGGAACATACAGGCGGTTACCCTTGGTTAGGAGTAAACCATCTTCGATCCAAAACTGGCGGGTCTTTCCTTCTTCAGCCAACTTCATTATTGCTTGGGCTGCAGTGTCGTTCTTCAAATGTTCTTTAATTGTCTCGCGGACGGTTCCACTCAGCCTACTCGCTTTCAATTGGGCTAACATGCACAGGGCCGCATGTTCGCTCTTTCTACTCAAGGCGTCCGCCGCTTGATTAGCCTTACCAGGCTTGTGTTCGAACTGGAAATCAAACTCTGCGAGAAGTTCTTGCCATCGCGCCTGCTTGGATGACAGTCTCGGTTGGTTGAAGAAGTGACAGATGGAGCTATTGTCAGTCTTGACTACAAACTTGGCTCCCAAAAGGTACTGTCTCCAAGCCCTTAGGCAATGTACAACAGCTAACATTTCTTTCTCGGAGGCGACATACCTCCATTCAGCATCATTCAACTTTCGACTTTCGTAAGCAATGGGGTGGCCGTCTTGGAGGAGGACGCCACCCAGAGCAAAATCGGACGCGTCCGTTTCGACTTCAAAGGGCTTGCTTACATCTGCAATCCCGAGCACGGGTCCTTCCATCATCGCCTTCTTCAAGTCGTCAAAGGCGGTTTGACACGCTGAAGTCCAACTCCAGCCATTACTCTTTTTCAACAGGTCTGTCAGAGGTCCTGTTCGTTTTGAGAATCCTTCCACGAATCGCCTGTAGTAATTGGCTAATCCGAGAAAGGAACGCAACTCGGTCACTGATGATGGCACTTTCCAGTCTCGTATGGCTTCAACCTTCCCATCCTCCATACCGATTTTACCACACTCGATCACATGTCCCAGAAAACTGATGCGTTTCTGCGCGAAGGAGCACTTCTCTCTCTTTACATATAACTGGTTCTGCTTCAACTTTTCAAAGACAAGTCGCAGGTGAACCTGATGCTCTTCCAAGGTCGGGCTATACACAACGATGTCATCTAGATAGACAACCACAAATTTGTCGAGATATTCGTGAAAGACTTGATTCATCAGGGTGCAGAAGGTGGCCGGAGCGTTTGTAAGGCCAAAGGGCATAACGAGGAACTCGAAGGCCCCATAGCGGGTGACACATGTTGTTTTCGGCTCGTCCCCTTCTGCAATGCGAACTTGATAGTATCCTGATCTCAGATCTAGCTTCGAGAAGTACTTCGCCCCATGGAGGCGGTCGAACAAATCTGTTATGATTGGGAGAGGATACTTGTTTCGGACAGTCAGTTTGTTCAACGCTCGATAATCAATACACAAACGTAGACTTCCGTCTTTCTTCTTCTGGAACAAGACTGGGGCCCCATAAGGAGCCTTTGCTGGGCGGATAAATCCCGCATTCAGTAACTCGTCGAGTTGTTTCCGAAGTTCTGCTAACTCGGGAGGTGCCATACGGTAGGCATTCTTGGCGGGCGGCTTTGCCCCAGGCAACAACTCAATTTCGTGGTCAATTCCTCTCCTCGGAGGCAGGTTCTTTGGCAAGCTGTCAGGCATGACACCGCGAAATTCTTCTAAGACTCATTGGATCCCTTCGGGGACTGTTTCTTTCTCACTCTCATCGGGCATTATGGGGATGGCCATAAAGGTGGGCTCATCGTGAGCAAGGCCCTTCTTCAGCTGAAGGGCTGAGATCATCCTTATCCCTCCTGGTTGCTTGATATTGGCCTGGACGACGGTGGGGCTGGATCCCGTGATCACTACGCATTTCGCCAGGGGCATCGGTATCACCTTGTGTTCGAGGAGGAACTCCATCCCCAACACAATGTCAAAGTCGTCCATCTTGACAATCACGAAATCCGCTTGGCCACTCCAATCTCCCAGCTTTACTGTGGCCCTCTTGGCTATCCCCATAATGGGTAAGGCTGCCGAATTGACAGCTTTCATTTTGCCTGTGTCCCTGTCCCATTGCAAGTTAAGTCGACGTGCTTCTGTCTCAGTCATAAAGTTATGGGTGGCTCCCGAGTCGACCATCATGCTCTTGGCCGACTTGTGATTCACCCATGCATCAACGTACATGAGTCCTCTTTCTAATGGTTCTTTGGTCTCCCCCACTTTCTTCTGGAGGGCAGAGAGGAATTTCAGTGCCCCCATTCGGGGGTTGTTCTCAACTTCAGCTTGTGGTCCCTCAGTCTCTACGGCTATCGCTTCGACTTCGGGATCGGTGTCAAAAGTGGCTTGAAAAGCTTGGAGGGCTGCTCGCTTCGGGCAATCAGACACCCGATGGGCCCCCTTACATATGAAACAGAAAGGGGGCCTCTGATGGTAGTTGTTCTGTTGGTGTGGCCCTCGCCACGAATTTCCGCCTCTCTGCTGGAAGGGTCTACGATCTCCCCCTCCTTGTTTGTCTCCTCCCCCACTTTTGGGGGAGCCTGGTCGGTTATTTCTGTTTCCTCCATTAGAAGGGCCCGGATTCCGTCTCACGTCCTGGGACTGGTCATTACTGAGGTCGAACAGCCGCTCTGCCGCTGCATAGGCAGTAGAAAGGTCTTGCACCCGCTGTTCATAAAGTTTGGATTTCTCCCACGGCTTCAAACCTTCGACAAAACAGAAAACTTTGTCTTTCTCTGACATATCGCGAATGTCCAACATTAATCCGGAGAACTGTTTCACGTAATCTCGGATGTTGTCTGTGTGCTTGAGCTCTCTCAACTTCCGCCTCGCCAAAATTTCCACATTCTCGGGGAAAAACTGAGAACGAAGTTCCTGTTTCAATCTTTCCCAACTATCTATAGTGCAACGGCCCTCTTGGATGTCCATGAATCGGGACCTCCACCACAACTTTGCATCATCAGCAAGATGCATCGTAGCCAATGTTATCTTGGACTCTTCGGTCACAGTATTCATCGCTCGAAAATATTGTTCGAGATCAAAAATGAAGTTCTCAAGAGCCTTTGCATCACGAACCCCACAGAAGGGTTTTGGCTCGGGAACTTTAACTTTGTTGAATTGGACCGCGCCCCCTACCGGGGCTTGGTTCCCCACTACTCTCATCGTGAGGTTCAATCTGGCGCTCAGATCCGCCACTTCGGCCCTGACCACATCAAGGGCAGCTTTCACATCTTCTGATAAGTCCGTGACCATCTGGACTATAGCTTTCTGGGAGCTGTCTAAGCCATCGACGCGCTCCTCCATCAGGGCAGCAGAGCCCGACGAGCTGTCACCACGCTCGTAGCTACTAGGTCGAGTAGCTTTACTTTCAAGGTTCTCAACCCTCATCATCAGTTCTTGGATGGGCATTCCATCCACGCGGCCAGCTACCGCATCAACTTTGTCGGCCTTGATCGAAATCTCCTCCAGTCGAGATTCCACAAACCGAACAGCATCGGGGACTTCCCTCAAGTAGAGCAACTGCTCTTCAATCTCAACTAAACGTTCCACATGGGTCTTCGCCAACTGCTTGTTTGACGACATGATTTTGCTTTCTGATTCAGGAGCCAACTAGGCTCTGATACCAACTGTCACAATCGCGGTCTTTAGGGTCTCGTAACGCGACTGTGCGGCACTTACTTTCGCTCACAAGTAAGTCAGCCAACTCGAAAACGGATCGCCGGTGGCACAACGGGCGAATATCGCAACCTCTACCCCCGTTCTTGGAAAACGGTTTTAGAAAACGGGGTTAGAGAAAATGTTTTGGAAAACGTTTGAAAGCATTTTGGAAAGCATGTATATGTGTTGCAGACTATCAAGTAAACAAAGGGACAACAACAGCTTGATAGCAAACAACTCCGGGTAGGAAGGATTGACGACTAGTCTTACCCCCCTATAGTGTATTATTGAGATTTTTAGCCTTGGCAGGCTTGAACATGAAAATCACGAGGAGTCATACACTTGAGAAAAGAAAGGAAAAATAAACAAGCGATACAAAGGGAATGCATATAATGAAAGCATGAGGGGAAAGGGTTGTCATGGGCATGCGGCCATGGGCAACACGCCTTGGACGAGCATGACCGTGACACCATGCAAGGGCATCACCAGTCATTATCATCTCCACTCTGTGCGGAGGCAAAGGCTATGCTTGAAGGCTTACGACATGCAGATCGAATGGAGGTTAGAGACATTACTGTTATAGGCAATTTTGGACCACCCCGATACACAAGGAGCTGACGAGGACAACCGGGGAGAAATCGGGCTGAAAGATGGACCAAGGAGGCAAAACCGGCAAATGGGACGGGCCAAGACCGAAGGGGTCGGGTTTTCGGCCCGACCCCCTGGTCGGCCCCGGCCAGGGGCCGAGGCCCCCCCTCGGCCCGCTCGTGCGGGCCGAGCCCGTTTGGTCCCCGTCTGGTCCCCACCGCCTTTGGATGTCCCGGTTTCGCCTGGTTTGACCTAAAACGCCTCCGAAACCCTAAAAAGGCTAGGAGGAAGAACAGGTATTTATATCCCTCTTCGCCACTGAAGAGGGGATCCCGAATTCAATCCCTAAACTATATTCTATACTCTCGACTCTCTCCTCTTGCTCTTACTTTTCCACGCCCTACCGTTCTGTTTGCTGACTTAAGCATCGGAGCCGGTGTGGCGAGCACCACACCGGTGTGCAGGTTTACTGTCTTGCAGGCCACGTCTTCCCCCCTCAACTACAAATTTACCGTTGGTGGCACGTGAAGGTCAGGTGAGATCCTCTGGCCAAAATCGACCATCAACAACGATATTCTCGGATTCTCTTTCACTTATATCCATGTTGAATGACGAGATTGAGGAAGAAACTACTATCAGTACTATTCTATGGGATATAAATTCCATGAAGACAAAATTTAGTAAGATAATGTTCTTACATACCTTAATATGATTGCTCATAATTTGGCCCGTGAGGGGCTTAGAGGCCACCCAAATCTTTGGATTCAAGTTGATCCAAAATGGATCCAAGAATATGCTCTTAGAGAGCATCTTTCGTTTTGTAACCGAGGAAAGTATTTCCATTGAGTAATGATGATTGGATTTTGTTAAAAATAAAAAATAAAAAAAAAAAACCCTTCTCTTATTAAGATTAGGAGAGAGAGACAGGGTGAGAAAGTCTTTGTATATTATATAGGCATGTTGTTTCATTAATGGGCATTTGGTCTAGTGGTATGATTCTCGCTTTGGGTGCGAGAGGTCCCGAGTTCAATTCTCGGAATGCCCCTTCCTCAATGGTGTCCTTACCTTCCTTTTTGGAAACCATTTTTTCCATAAAGAAGCTAAAATAGCAGAATGCAGAATCCTGATTCAGTTGCAGGCAAGATATCAAACCAAGAACCATTGATAGAATCTCCATTAAACTGGCATTTTTATGACATTCCATTATACCACAAGGATAATAAAAACAGACAATTTAACTTGGTCAAGTATTATAATATAATTATCAATGGTCATTTGGTCTAGTGGTATGATTCTCGCTTAGGGTGCAAGAGGTCCCGAGTTCAATTCTCGTAATGCCCCAAAAATCGTAATTTTTTTTTTCACTTTTTCTCACATCTTATTATCAATCAACTTCTCTTATTAACCATAGGAAAAAGTGACAGGGTGAGAAAGTATTTGCATATTATATAGGCAAAGTGCTTCACACCTTTTAATATCAGTTCCTTTGATGTAGAAACAACTGTTCTACATGTTACCAAGGCTGAAAAATAGCACACAAGTGATGTAGGAACATATAACAATTGTAAGTTTACAGTAATAAACAAATATTACATAAACTTAAAAGAAGTATTAACAGATTAAAATGAAAATCCCATATCCCAGTATAAGAAATTCCCAGCAAGCAGAACTCGAAAAAGAAAAATCCCAACAAGCAGCAAGAGACCTCAATGTTTGTAAATGTATGGTTTTACATAAATTTTATTAGTGTCAACACAAGTATAGCTTTACGATAATCGACATCTACTCCTTCACTGTTGGAGATTCAAATCCCTGTAGGTTACATTTGTTATACTAAAATATATATATATATGTGGGACCTTAAGTAGTAAAATTGTAAAAGGATTTGTAAACAGCAATAACAGCCACTGTCTGAAATATATGGGCCTCGAGTACTAAATATGATTGTAATGAATAGAAATGCATATCTGAATCTTCATATTCTAATTTTGTTCATTTGTGCTCATGAACTGCAACTTACATTAGACATTAACTTCCTGTTCTTTCTTTTCTCATTTTTCGTTGTAACCTATCCCCATACAAGGAAGTTGAGAATGATTACATTTTGCAGAGCTGTTTAGATATAAAGTAATATATATATATATATATATTAATACTTGCAATTTGAGTAACTTGGCAGTGTGTGAAAGATCACATGGAATGAACAAATAAACAATAAGTTTTATTTTACAAAAAAGTCAATTCTAGAAAAGAAAATAGATAAAAGTAAGACATTTGGAGAAAAAGAAAAGAATAAAGAGATGGATACTAAGTAGCAACTATGAATGTTGCATTTCCAAGAGGGCATTTGGTCTAGTGGTATGATTCTCGCTTTGGGTGCGAGAGGTCCCGAGTTCAATTCTCGGAATGCCCCAATAGTTTTATAAAATCACGATTCAGTAGCAATGAAAGCAAGAACCAGAAGGGCAGTATCTCCATTAAATTGGCATTTTCAAAATTTGACATTCCATCCTACCAATAGGATAACAAATTACGAGACTGTTAATAATATAACAAGCAGTTTTATGCCATTAGACGCCAGAGATAGAAACATAAAATCATAGTTTTACCATGTATCGGCTTAGAAGTGGGCAGCTACAAAACCAAACAATTTAACTTAGTCAAATATTATAACTCAATAATCATATCATCAAAGGGCATTTGGTCTAGTGGTATGATTCTCGCTTAGGGTGTGAGAGGTCCCGAGTTCAATTCTCGGAATGCCCCAATAGTTTTATTTTTAATTCTCTTTTATCATATTTGTCCACATCTAATCATCAATTAATTTTCTCTCATTAAAAATAAGAGAGAGACAGGGTGAGAAACTGGAAAGTATTTGCATATGAATGAATATATAGGTCAGTGCTTCACACCTTTTAACATCAGTTTCTTTGACTTTTGAGGTAGAAGCAACCGTTCCACATGTTAACAAGGCTGAAAATGGCACACAAATATAACAATTGTGAGTTTACAGTAATAAACGGAAATTACATAAACTTAAAAGAAGTTTTAATGGATTTAAATAATAATACCATTTTCAGTATTTAAAAAATCCCAACAAGCAACAAGAGCGTTCAATGTATGTCAACGTATTTCCGTACATAGAATAATGTAAAAAATGAAACGTACGGAACCATACAGAGTAAAAATGTGAGGTCCAGTAAAAGAACTTAACTAAAAAAGACAATCTCCCAAGGCATTTGCTTTTATCGATTCTTGCCCTAGAAGCTACTCCGCCAATATTTTTTTTTTAGTACATCAACTTTTGAGGTGGGGAGATTCGAATCTCTGACCTCTTGGTCGAGAGTACATGTCAATTACCACTAAGCTATGCTCGCTTTGGCTCTACTCTACTAATTGTGACAGATGCAGGATATGCATTTTATAAGCAACAAAACCTGTGGTTCAAGTAAAATGTGAGATTATAAAGTATCAAACTAAAACCTGCATTAGGGAATAACTTCAACTGTCTGTTCTCTTCTCCGCATTCATTACACCTACCCTCGTATAAATAATTTGAGAATAATCAAACTTTGCAGCTGTCTAGATCTAAAAGGTATAAAATAATAATACTTGTACATGGATTTCATTAGTGTCCTCTTTCTTTATTGATCAATCCTCAGTCAATACAAGAGATTTGATTGACAATTTCCAATGTACGAAAGATCACATAGAATGAATGAAACAATAATGTTGCATTCTATAAAAAAAAACTGAAAATTATATCATCAACAAGGGCATTTGGTCTAGTGGTATGATTCTCGCTTTGGGTGCGAGAGGTCCCGAGTTCGATTCTCGGAATGCCCCTTTGAGAATGAAGTATCATATTCCTGAAAGAATCCTTTTGTTTGGTAAGGAACCAAAGATTTGACTCGATTAGAGCATGGAGTCACATTCCAATCTTGAATTAATCTCTCATTGGACGAGCAGCAAAAGCAGGCAAGATATCAAGCATTGACAAATATCGGTGTGGTTTCCTCAATTTTTGTCTAAAAAACCGGTAACTTCTATTTTGATGATGAAGGAATTGAACCAATGTCCAGTAGGGGTAATCAAAGAAACCAACAAACCGAACCAAACCAATCTACCCCCAAGTATTAGAACTCAATACATGAATTTTGGTCTGGTGCTGTGATTCTTGCCAAGGGTGTGTAAGAGGTCCCCAGTTCAATTCTCAGAATGACCCACTTCAGCATATTTAATATTTAAACATTGGATAAATTAGTTAGCATCTACATTTGATTTCAGAAGAGCAGTAGCAACGACGCCTTCTACTGAACATTTTTACAGCTCTACTGCCTTGTGTCTACAGTCCCGTGCATTGAATATTCTTGCTGCTGCATAGGAATTAGGAATTACCATGTAATGAAAAGGGATGATCGAAATGAACCAATGACTAAATTGGCTATAACTTGAATAATTTAAGGTTTTTTCTTTTTTCCGTCCAATCCCGTGAACTTGCTCCTCTACATGGACCTATCTTATCCAGATACTGGATTCCAATCGGGTGTATTAGCCTTGGTAGCATTTGGCAGAGCAGCTTCTACCTGGGAGGAACTGAGGTTAGAAGGTTCGAAGTGTTTGCCCATGTGATGTGTAATTAACCCTTCCATTAAACTTTTCAAAAAAAAACCTTCCATTAAATAAATCCAAAGTAAACTTGAATGCCTGAATCACCCTAAATCTTCTATTTTTGCTCAGGGCCTGAATAGTACAAGTAAAATACTAGACTGCCATTTTTTTTTTTCTTTTTGTTATCTTCTATCAAAATAGCTCCTATTGGAACAATTTTATTCCGAGTTCTTCAAGGCCATTTATAGGATCTAAAAGGTTCAAAGCAAGAACTATCGCAAATGGATTTTATTTATGTCAACATTCCTTAATAATATTAACCTAAGTAGATCCAATTGATTTGAAGAACAATTTCCATTGTGATAGAAAATGACAGAACTACAATAATAAGTTCTAAAGCTAAATAAAACATTTTAACACACACACACTCAAATAAAATTAAATTAAATTAAAATTTAAAAAATGAGACATCGATTGAGCTTGAGAGAAATAAAATGTTGACTAGAAACTGAAAATGACAGGTGGCAAAGAAAGGGCATTTGGTCTAGTGGTATGATTCTCGCTTCGGGTGCGAGAGGTCCTGAGTTCGATTCTCGGAATGCCCCATTTTTTTCAAGACTTCCCTTTCTAAATTTAATGATAACAAATTTTGACCTATTTTTTTTACCGGAATGACCTTATTAAAAAAAAATTAATGCATTAAAAGTAAAAGTGAGAATTTTAAATGAGTAAAGGCCAAATTGAGAAATGAGAACCTAGAAAACGAAGGACCGTTTGTTATATACGACCAAAAAATTATTTAAAGAAAGAAAACAGAACCCACACTCAAAAAATATACCAATTAAACGAGGATCCATTCTCCAAGCATAAAGAGGCCCGATGTTTTATTCCAGAATGCTCCACCTGAACCTCCTATTTCTGAAAATCGTTCGTCTCAAATAAAAGCAAGAGCTATTTCAATATTATAAAGAAGAATAATCGAAGCCTGATGCAGTTGTATCAACAATAGCAGAATTTGCTCCAAGGACAAAAAGTCATCATTCAACAGCCATAAAATGGAAAAAAACGGGCAAGATATCAAGCACAAGCAGGAATTAGAACGATAGTCACTACCATCTAATCACTAATCACTACAGCTCCACTTATAAAGT
>CM072098.1:2205000-2212500 GCA_036850905.1 Luffa acutangula
TGATTTTATCTTCATCATGTGAGCTAAATGTCTGGAATTAAAAATCTCTGACAAGCAATGCCAAATTTCATTTGCACTTTTACAATGAATAACTTGCTCTAAGATAGCTTCTGACATCGATCCAACTAACCAAGAAGAAACTAGTTTATCTTGTCTTTTCCACTGTTTATAAGTTGGATTTGTTTTACTAACAGTAGAGGAACCTTCACTTACTTGGATAGTTTTCGGAGGAGGCTCTGAATCTTGATTGATATGCTCTTCTAACTCATGCCCTTCAAGAGCTATGAGGATCTGAAATTTCCACAACAGGAAATTTTCATCAGTCAGCTTCAGGGTAGAAATTTTGTTCCCCGGATTGATGAACTGAGTACTTTGACCTGTTAGACAAATTGGCCTGTTAGACAAATTGACATTAATAATGCATTCTTACATGGTTTGCTAACTGAGAAAGTCTATATGGAACAGCCTGCGGGTTTTCAAGTTCAAGGTACTTCTCCTCTTGTTTGTCGGTTACATAAGGCAATTTATGGACTTAAGCAAGCCCCACGAGCATGGTTTGATAGGTTAAGTATATTTCTTCAGTCTCTTGGTTTTCATAGCTCAAGGGCTGATCCATCTCTTCTGTTTAGACGTGCTGGTAATCAGTGTTGCTACATTTTGGTGTATGTCGATGATATTATAATTACTGGTAACTCTACTATTGTTATTTCCAGTTTAATTGCTGAACTTCACAACAGATTTTCTTTAAAAGATTTGGGGCCTTTACATTATTTTTTAGGGATTGAGGTATCCTATCCCTCTTCAGGCGGTTTATTCTTGTCTCAGGCCAAGTATGTCCAGGATTTACTCTCTAAAACTAAGATGGCAGAAGCCAAGTCTATTAGTACACCTATGGTTAGTGGTCCGTTAATTTCTGCACATCAAGGGGAGACATTTGCTGATGTTCGTTTATATAGAAGTGTTGTGGGTGCACTACAATATGCTACTTTAACCCGACCTGAAATCTCTTATAGTGTCAACAAAGCGTGTCAGTTTATGCATGCCCCGACTTTGGAACATTGGAAGTTAGTTAAACGTATCTTGAGATATCTTAAGGGCACTTATAATTATGGTTTATTACTTAATAAGGCTGCTAATTTCTCTCTTCATGGCTTTGCTGATGCTGATTGGGCTTCTGACCCAGATGATCGTAAGTCTACATCAGGTTTTTGTATTTTCTTTGGTGGTAATCTGATTACCTGGGGCTCAAAGAAGCAAACTGTTATTTCGAGATCCAGCACTGAAGCCGAATACAGATGTCTTGCTTTAGCAGCTGCTGAATTAGTGTGGTTGAGGTCTTTGTTTGCTGATTTATGTATTCCTGTGACTAATTTACCTGTTTTGTGGTGTGATAATCTCAGCGCCGTTCATCTTAGTGCTAATCCTGTTCTTCATTCTAAAACCAAACATGTTGAATTGGATATTTACTTCGTTCGTGACTTGGTTCTTGCTAAAAAGTTGTCTGTGCAGCACTTACCAGCCAATGATCAGATTGCTGATGTCTTAACAAAGCCTCTATCGGCTGCTAGTTTTATTCGTTTAAGGTCCAAGCTCAATGTTCGAGATCCCTCTACCATTGGCTTGCGGGGGGGTGTTAAGAGTGCTCATTAAGAAGTATTCTGAGTTAGTTTGAAAATCAGATTTATTTTCTCTTTTTCTGTTTAGTAACCACTACCCAGATTTTCTTCTTATGGTTATTCTGTTTTGTAACCACTGTCCATATTTTCTTATGGTTGTTGTGTTAGTTTTCCAATGTAACCATGTGTAGAATTTCAGGAGTTTTTTCACCTCTTTCCTCAGCTTATAAATACAGCTGCCTTTTATGTATTTGATCAAGCAATTGGAAATTCATAATATAAGAAAGAGGTTTTTCTCCTGGTGTTTAATTTTCTGTGCAACTTTGTGACTTAGGAATTATGATATAGTAAAAAGGGATGATCAAAATAACCAATGACTAAATTGGTACCAGATAATTGTGAGTAAATACAGTCCTCACCCTGAGTGGTTACTGGGTGGGGTTAGTGGAACGTTCAGAAACCCATGGAAAGATATTGTCATGGAGCTCCCCTCATTTTCTGGTCTTGTGCATCATGTGGTTGGGGATGGGAATGATACGTACTTCTAGGAGGATAGATGGGTGGGGGATAGACTCCTCTATCTTACCTTTCCTCGTCTCCTTCAATTGTCCTCCATGAAAAATCGTTCAATGGTCGACGTTTTGTTCCATTCAGGGAGCTTCTCCTCGGTTTCGTTTCAATTCCGTCGTGATTTGTCCGATAGGGAAACAACGGATGTCATGGTTCTTCTATCCTTGATTGAGGAGTTTGACTTTAGGTTGGGGTGGAGAGGTTTTCGTTGTTGGAGTCCTGATCCTTCTGACAGGTTCTCGTGTAAATCCTACTTTGCTTCTTTGTTGAATCCCCCTCCCCATAGCGAGTCTTTCTTCTCTACTCTGTGGAAGGTGAAAGTGTCGAAGAAGGTTAGGTTTTTTGTTTGGCAAGTTCTCCATAGTAGGGTTAATACCTTTGACAGGCTCCTAGGAAGGAATGTCCCTTTGTTTGGGCCCTTTTGTTGCATCCTTTGTCAGAAGGCAAAGGAAGATTTGGATCATATTCTTTGGAGTTATGATTTTTTCCGTTCTAGTTGGGACCTTTTCTTTGATGCGTTTAGGCAACAAAGGATTAGCTACTCGGATCTGAGAGTGTTGATCGAAGAGTTCCTCCTTGATCTGACTCTCCATGGCAAAGGAAGATTTTTATGGCAAGTTGGCATGTGTGCGCTCTTATGCAATTTATGGGGGGAGAGAGGGGGATAGTTAGAAGCTCATGCGATGTATGGTCTTTATCGAGATTCCATGTTTCCCTTTGGGCTTCGGTTACAAATTTATTTTGTAATTATTCTTTAGGTTTTATCTTATTGGATTGGAGTCCCTTTCCTTAAGAGGACTCCCTTTTGTGGGCTTGGTTTTTGTATACCCTTGTATTCTTTCATTTTTTTCTCAATGAAAGCTGGTTTTTCTATCCAAAAGAAAAATGACTAAATTGGGTTCAAGTTTATTTTTCCATTAAATCCTGTGAGCTTGCTCCTGAACACCCAACTTATCCAGATAGGGTATTCCAATTGAATGCATTTGCCTAAGTGACATTTGGCAATGCAGCTTCAACCAAAACAATTCCAGCCGGATCATTCTCAAAGGCTGTTCAGGATCTTGAAGGTACAAAATATTACATATTGCACATGGACTTTATTTATGTCAATATTTCTTGATAATATTAACTTAAGTACATCCAAATGATTTGAAGAACAATTTCCTTTTTGTGATAGACCACGTGAAATTAACAGGACAACAATAGTAGTTCTAAAGCTAAAAAAACGTGGATAAATTTCAAACCTTGAGGTGGAGAAAACATGTTAACTAGAACTAAAAATGTCAGATCCACTAAAAGGGCATTTGGTCTAGTGGTATGATTCTCGCTTCGGGTGCGAGAGGTCCTGAGTTCAATTCTCGGAATGCCCCACAATTCTTTTTCAAGATTTTCATTTCTGAAAGTCACTCTATCAAATAGAAGCAGCAAGTTATGTAATGTTACAGGTGATTTTGGACCACACAAGGAGCTGGACCAAAAGACCGACCCAGAGAAAGACCGGGCCAAAGGGTCGGGCCACATATGGTCGGCCTCGGCAATGCCGAGGCCGACCATTCGGCCCGGTTGCGCGGGCCGAGTCCGTTCGATGCCGTTTGGTCCCCACCGTCTTTGGCCGCCTCGGTTTCGCCTGGTTTGACCTAAAACGCCTCCGAATCCCTAAAAACCCTAGGAGGATGAGCAGGTATTTATATCCCTCTTCGCCACTAAAGAAGGGATCCCGAATTCTATCCCTAAACTCTACTCTCTATTCTCTGCTTTCTCCTCTTGCTCTTACTTTTCCACGCCCTACCGTTCTGCTTGCTGACTTAAGCATCGGAGCCGGTGTGGCGAGCACCACACCGGTGTGCAGGTTTACTGTCTTGCAGGCCACGTCTTCCCCCTCAACTACAAATTTACCGTTGGTGGCACGTGAAGGTCAGGTGAGATCCTCTGGCCAAAATCGACCATCAACAGTTGGCGCCGTCTGTGGGGAAGAAAGCCTGTTAATCTGCACATCGGTTATTCCATGAGTAAGGGTATGGAGAAGAAAGACCAAGACGTAAACATAGAGAATTCGGATGGTGACCGCCACCAGCGGAGGTCACGTGACGATGACAGCATCCGGGGGTCACCGAGACAAGCAGGCCGAGGCCGAGCAGAGGATGCCGACACCAAAATTGCCGCCCTTGAGGATGAGGTGAAGGGAATGAATCGGAGTTTGTCAAGAATACTCCAAAACCTGGATAAACCCGGCCCTAGCACCAAAGTCCATGAGGGGAGCTTGATTAGAGACCCTTAAGAAGGGGAAGAATCCAGTCGAATACATGGATGAATCAGAGACAAAATCCAGAGGAAAGAAGACCAAAAGCGCAACCAGCAAGGTCAGGGGGCTGAAGCACACAGATCACATAATTCCGAGGAGCCTAGAACCAAGCATGTTAAAGGGTCATGACCACACAGTTTCAACACCAAGCTACGGTCATACCAAGATAGACCAGAGGAATCTGATCGAGGATAAGTGCAGAAGTGCCAAAACTGTCGAAGGAGATCTGCAGAAGCTAAGTGACTCCAAGCCAAACAGCGACTACCAGACGAACAGTGCGAAGGCTGGGACCGAGGCCAAGGCCGACCATGCCGAGGACAACCGAAGGTGTTCATCCTTTGGCCGAGGCCGAGACCGACCCACAGCTATGGTCATCCTGAGGCCGAGGCCGACCCTAGGCCAAAGCCAACTCTAAGCTACGGTCATCCTTTGGCCGAGCCCGAAGCCGACCCACAGCTATGGTCATCCCGAGGCCGAGGCCGACCCTAGGCCAAAGCCAACTCTAAGTTGCGGTCATCCTTTGGCCGAGGCCGACCCTAGGCCAAAGTCGAAGCCGAATATCCAATACCTCAAAAGTGACCCAAAGATCACATAATCAAGACAAATCAGATTGTCAATGCAGTTGAACAGAAGACAAGATCCAGATCGAAGCAAAGGAACCAGATACGAGAGACAACAGATTGTTCGAGGCTAAGGCCTAAGCCAACCCTAGATATGGCTGAGGCCGAGGCCGACCCCAGATATGATCGAGGCCAAGACCGAGGCCGACCTGAGGCCGAGGCCGACCATGACCATGGTTGTGACTGAGACCAATTCTCTTATTTCAAGCGAGATCGAACACATGCGAGAGCCTATAGAGCCCATGCTTCAGCGAGCCTATAGTGCCCACGCCTACATGCGAGCCTATAGAGCCCACGCTTCAGCGAGCCTATAGTGCCCACGCTTCAGCGAGCCTATAGTGCCCACGCCTACATGCGAGCCTATAGAGCCCACGCTTCAGCGAGCCTATAGTGCCCACGCTCATACATGCGAGCCTATAGTGCCCACGCTTCAGCGAGCCTATAGTGCCCACGCTTACATGCGAGCCTATAGAGCCCACGCTTCAGCGAGCCTATAGTGCCCACGCTTCACATGCGAGCCTATAGTGCCCACGCTTCAGTGAGCCTATAGTGCCCACGCTTCACATGCGAGCCTATAGTGCCCACGCTTCAGCGAGCCTATAGTGCCCACGCCTACAGGCAAGCCTGGACTGCCGAAGTCTACCTCGCCTCAACCAGATTGAGATTACGTGAGCCTGGACCAACGAGTCTACCTCACCTCCTCTGGCCTGAGCATCTTTACACCGGGCGAGCCTGGACTGCCGAAGTCTACCTCGCCTCATCCGGAGTGAGACCATGTGAGCCTGGACCAACGAGTCTACCTCACCTCCTCTGGCCTGAGCATCTTTACACCAGGCGAGCCTGGACTGCCGAAGTCTACCTCGCCTCATCCGGAGTGAGACCATGTGAGCCTGGACCGACGAGTCTACCTCACATCCTCTGGCTTGAGCATCTTTACACCGGGCAAGCCTGGACTGCCGAAGTCTACCTCGCCTCATCCAGAGTGAGACCATGTGAGCCTGGACCGACGAGTCTACCTCACATTCTCTGGCTTGAGCATCTTTACACCGGGCGAGCCTGGACTGCCGAAGTCTACCTCGCCTCATCCAAAGTGAGACCATGTGAGCCTGGACCAACGAGTCTACCTCACCTCACCTGACATGAGTCCATACACTTCATCTAAGTCAAGCTCACCCTGCAGAAGCCAGGACCGAGCACCTCTTGCCAAGGCCGAGCACCTCTTGCCGAGGCCGAGCACAAACTTTAAAGGGATTGTCTTCTTTGTCCAGTTTGTCCTATCTTGCAGGATAACAAGGAATCATACATAAGTCGACATGGAAGGAGAGTTATACTCCTAAATCAGGCTTAAGGAGCTCAACCGATAGCACTAAAGTCGCACCTGAATCCCAATTCAAGAGTGGGGGCTTAATGTTATAGGTGATTTTGGACCACACAAGGAGCTGACGAGGACAAACGGGCAGAGGTAGGACCAAAAGACCGACCCAGAGAAAGACCGGGCCAACATGGCCCGACCCATATGGTCAGCCTCGGCCTTTTGCCGAGGCCGAGCATATGGTCGGCCTCGGCAAAAGGCCGAGGCCGACCATTCGGCCCGGTTGCGCGGGCCGAGTCCGTTCGATGCCGTTTGGTCTCCACCGCCTTTGGCCGCCTCGGTTTCGCCTGGTTTGACCTAAAACGCCTCCGAATCCCTAAAAACCCTAGGAGGATGAGCAGGTATTTATATCCCTCTTCGCCACTAAAGAAGGGATCCCGAATTCTATCCCTAAACTCTACTCTCTATTCTCTGCTTTCTCCTCTTGCTCTTACTTTTCCACGCCCTACCGTTCTGTTTGCTGACTTAAGCATCGGAGCCGGTGTGGCGAGCACCACACCGGTGTGCAGGTTTATTGTCTTGCAGGCCACGTCTTCCCCTCTCAACTACAAATTTACCGTTGGTGGCACGTGAAGGTCAGGTGAGATCCTCTGGCCAAAATCGACCATCAACATGTAGTATAAAAACAACAGCAAAACTCTCACCCATTACAATATATACCGATCAAACGAGGATTCATGCTCCAAACATAAAGAGGCCCCATGTTTTATTTTAGAATGCTCCATTAGATATTCCGGAAGCATTTCTAAAAACCGTTTGTCTCAAATAGAAGCTAAGATTATTTAAGTATTATAATGAAGAATGATGGAACCCTGATACAGTTGTATCAACAAGAGAATTCAGGCCATAAGCATGATCATCATTCAACAGCCAAAAAATGGAAAACAGGCAAGATATTAACAGTCACTGCCGTCTAATCAATACAGCTGCATTTGTGAAGTTTTAAATGACAATAAAAAGATACAAGTCAGCCTTATTGAGATCATTATAATTTATAACATTCAAACAAAAGGTTCTTGA